>CP135567.1:2037225-2291935 GCA_032401905.1 Swietenia macrophylla
CCCCACCCCAAGAAAAAAAAAATAATAAATAAATAAAATAAGAAGTCGGGCAAACGGACAAACTCGGATCGGACCAAGTTTCGCAACTCCGATTTTATTGTAATTTTTGGTCAAAAAGATGGCCCCGACGCTGAGCCGGAGGTAAACAAATAAATTAATTAATTTGCAGCGAAAAATATAAAATTATAAAAATAAAAAATCAAATACAAAAACAAACAAATCTTGTGGCTTTGGGTCTCTCACCGTTTTCAACATACCGCTTCTTCGCCAGATCGACCACTTCGCTCAAGTCTCTCAAGGTATCAGTGTTTTTCTTGTTTTTGTTTTCTCGGAACATCTTTTTGGTTTCTTGAAGCTAAGTGGTATTGTTCTAGCTTATTCATTCTTCGATCCCAATTTTTTTTTCCCTAATGTTTTCTTCCCTGTGGATACCAATAATCTTTTCGGAATTACGAGTATTTTTGCTTCAGATCTTGTCAAGTTTATGTCTTTTTCAAGTTTGTTGCTTTAATTTGTTTTCTTTTTAGTATTTATTAATTGATTTCTTTTAACCATTTCAATTGATAACGTATTAATTGCTCCCATACTAAAAAGGAAAGAAAATAATCCCACCTCACCAAGAGTAAGACAACTGTCAACCACAGTCGGGTTCAAATAACCTTTTTTTTTGAAAGAATTTTGTTCCTAAAGAGATGAATATTGTGGTTGTTTAAGTTTTAGCTATGAAGGGTGATTATATAGTATGTCTATGTACGTTTACACGAATTTTAAGTTGTGCAGAATCTTGACTTTATTTTTGCAGCTGCATGATATTGTGAGCCAAGATGGCGATGATAGACGAGCCACTATACCCAATTGCTGTTTTAATTGATGAGCTCAAGAATGATGACATTCAACTTCGTTTGAACTCAATCCGGCGACTGTCCACGATAGCTCGTGCCCTTGGAGAGGAAAGGACACGTAAGGAGTTGATCCCATTTTTGAGTGAGAATAATGATGATGATGATGAAGTGCTTCTTGCGATGGCAGAAGAATTGGGGGTTTTCATTCCTTATGTGGGTGGAT
Organism: Swietenia macrophylla; assembly: GCA_032401905.1. NCBI lineage: Eukaryota > Viridiplantae > Streptophyta > Magnoliopsida > Sapindales > Meliaceae > Swietenia > Swietenia macrophylla. The sequence continues at coordinate 2,038,291 of CP135567.1, forward strand.
TGGAGCACGCAAATGTGTTGCTTCCACCACTGGAGACCTTGTGCACAGTCGAAGAAACCTGTGTCAGGGACAAAGCTGTGGAGTCATTGTGCAGGATTGGTGCCCAGATGAGGGAACAGGATGTTGTTGAGCATTTTATCCCGCTAGTGAAGGTCAGGTTATCAAGTCCTGTTATTGTGTATGGATTTTATGTGTTCTTGTTGTTTTGTTCAATTGTGGGGTATACTAGTGTAGTAGTATGCCTTTTAGATGTCTAGTTGGTGCCTCCTTTCTGTCTGCCAGAAAATGTGCCAGGCAACTGATGTACTTTCTTATTACGCATGGGCGATGTTGGTAAAATTTTGGAACATATGCTAGATGATATAGGCATAAAAAAAAAGGTATAATTATCTTCAAACTGTGATACAAAGAGAAAAAAGTAGGAGAATTTAGTATACAATTCAACTTTGGTGTCTATTGGAAGAAAGTTATGTGCTGGTGACTCTTGGAAACTCCATACAAATATTATACAACTTATGTTGCACATATTTTCAATTAGTAGATGATTCTTGTAGTTGGGAATATCCATTTGATTTGCACTTCCAATTAGATGCCACTACCACCAAGTATTCTTTAAAGACCAATTTATCAATGAGTGCATCCAGATGAATGTTCAACTGCCTTGGTTCTGGCTAGGGATAAGTCAGTTGCTAGACAAACATTGTCTGATGTAATTGTTTATTAATTGTTTTGTTTCTATTTTGTCATGTCAAATATTTCACTAATTTTATTTTCATGTTATCTTCCCTTTAATATTTTGTGAAAGGTGTGGTTGGAGTAACTCTGTTCTTGTACACATTTTGTTCTTTGACTATTTAGAGGCTGGCTGCTGGCGAGTGGTTTACAGCTCGAGTTTCTTCATGTGGCTTGTTTCATATTGCTTATCCAAGTGCTGTGGAAGCATTAAAAACTGAACTGCGAACAATATACAGGCAGCTGTGTCAGGATGACATGCCTATGGTTAGGAGATCTGCTGCAACAAACCTTGGAAAATTTGCTGCTACTGTTGAACCTGCCCATTTGAAGTCTGAAATCATGTCTATATTTGAGGAACTTACACAGGATGGTATGTTGACTGAGCAGTTTATTTGTTCAAATCCATTTCTTTAGTAATTTAGTGTTTCTGATAGATTTATAAAAATATATTTTTTAATACATAAATTTTTGTGTTTCTTTTTATCATGAAAATTGCAATTGTTAGCCACATTTTGTGCTTAAATCTAAGGGCTAATTCAGTAAGGCAAACAATGATAAGGCATGGATTAGTGAATGCTGTGAAAAATTGATACTCTTTCTAATGCTACCACTCTAACTTATCCTCATGAACACGCTCCTCCTCACACTCCCAAACAAAAATAAAGGTGGTTAATTCCTTTCCCAATCTTATGTATGTTGCAAGAAAACATACAAAATTCGTTCTATTGTTGCACAAATACTTGGTTTAGTGAGATATTCCAACAGGTTTTACTTCTAATTCTTTCATGCAAATGCAATTTTAGCCTTCTGAGTTTCTACTTTTCATTGTGAAATATAAATTTTTCTGGGGTTAATATAAATTCTTCTTAAATTCACTTCATTTCAGACCAAGATTCTGTTCGGTTGTTGGCTGTTGAGGGTTGTGGAGCTCTAGGAAAGTTGTTGGAACCCCAAGATTGTGTGGCACATATTCTACCTGTTATAGTTAATTTCTCGCAGGTAAGTTATATTTTAATAATGATGACATCCTTAACTTAATCAGATTTTTCAGTACATATTTGTTGTGTTGAATACATATTTATCATGTTTGGTTGAGACATATGATTTGATAACCAAAAGGAAGTTGTTGCTAGTAGTCTTGTGCAAATTTATGTTGAAAGCAGTCAGATACTTCTCTAAGAAAATTCAACCAATGGTACTTGAATCTTAGCTACTATCAGTTAGAAGGTATTAAGAGCAAGTTTTCTTTTCCGGTTCAAATAAATGTTCAAATCAAAGTTATGTTCTATTTATTTATTTCTTTTTGGTTGCCCATTCCATTAATGACTTATAGCACTGTGTATGCCATTTGTCATCATGCATGATGAAATCTTTTACTGACAGGATAAGTCTTGGCGTGTTCGTTACATGGTTGCAAATCAATTATATGAATTATGTGAAGCTGTTGGTCCTGAGCCTACCAGGTGATCACTATTATGTCTTGTGTTAGCCTTTATGTTGCTTGTTTCACAATAGAAGTCATGAACTGGCCGTGCATAGCCAGAATTTTTTCTCCTTAATTTTGCATCTCATTTTAATATTCTCTTATATAATCTCTATTACCCTCTTCTGCATTGAAAACCTTTTGTGGATTTCAAGACTGCAACTTGCCTTACACTTTTCAATTGCTTAAAGGAGCTTCATTTTCTTCCTGCCATTTACTTTGCAAGCTATTCTCTTATTGAATGTATTGATCTTTTATGACAGTATATTCACCCTCCTGGAAGTATAACCTATACTTAAATTGATGGTTGACATTTTTAGGTCAGATGTGGTTCCTGCATATGTACGGCTACTTCGTGATAATGAAGCTGAAGTACGTATAGCTGCTGCAGGAAAAGTAACAAAGATTTGCCGGATTTTGAATCCAGAACTTGCAATTCACCATATTCTTCCTTGTGTAAAGGTATACATATGCTTGAAATAACAAGTTTCTTTAATTACAAATTTATTTTTGGGTTATGTTGCCAACTTCCAGTTTGATGCTGTTTAGCTGTTGGCCACCCATAGGATGGTAGCTTGATTATCAAACATGCTTGCTACTGTAGGAATTGTCAACAGATTCATCTCAGCATGTTCGTTCTGCATTGGCTACAGTTATCATGGGCATGGCTCCAATTCTGGGCAAGGTAAGAGATCTATATGGGTAATAATTTTATTTGCTCCCTAAATGAAAGTCTGATAATCTATGCATTGTGTCTACGTAAAAGTAAATTATGGCATGGGTTATGTGATATTGGTCAATGTTGGTATTAAGCATGTGAACAATTTTGGGGATAACGTTACAATGTTGCATAGGTTGTAATAGGGGCTTATTCCTTGTTAGTGATGATTGTTTTACGTTCTGGCTAATATGGTTTTGTTCACATACATTAATGTCTTCTTTAACAATGTGATGTTGTGTGCTCTTTTTCTGTAAATAGATTTATTTTGCTTTATTGCCAGGTATGTACTTAAGAATTAAACAAGAGAGCATTGACGCACTCCATTTCTTTTAACAAGTTTACAAACTTGAAGGCATTTGTATGTTGTTCTCAGTATACATTGCATTTCTTATTGTAAAACACCAATTATTTTATGCCATGCATCATGATTACATGTTTACTGGGTGGCTGGAAATTCTTGGTTCCCATGTTGATCATCTAGGGTGAACCTTCCTGTTGCTTTGTATTGTGTGCGTTACTTTTATAGAGTTATTTATTCATCTTGAATGCTTGTCTCTTGCCGCTAAGCCTACTTTCGCTTTATGTTCCAGCATGCAACAATAGAGCAACTGCTGCCTATCTTCCTTTCTCTTCTAAAGGATGAATTTCCTGATGTCCGGCTGAATATTATTAGCAAACTTGATCAAGTCAACCAGGTTTGTCAAACCTTTAAAATTTGAATATCACATATGCTTTGTTACTAAAATGTTAGCACGTATTGATGTCTTTTCTTTTTGGAGTCACGGATGAGTGGTTGAACAGGTAAATGTGCATTCAGTCCAACAATTTTATAAGCTACATGGTTATGTATATACATTTGAATTCCTGACATGTTTAGACCCAAATATTCTGGTGCATATATTGGAGTTCTTTAATTGTTGGTTACTCTCTCTCTCTCTCTCTCTCTCTCTCTCTCTGTTGATATATTTTCTTCATTTGCATTTGAAATGAAAATTGCATTGTCTCTCTTCAGATAAACGGTCACAGATGTATTGTGTTGGTCCCTTTTAGTGTCAAATACAAGTACCGGAGGGTTCGGTTTAATATTACGTAATCTAAGATTAATGCTGGACTGGAATTGGCTACCTGAAGTATCCTTAACGACACTTGAAGATGATTGTTGTTTTGACCATAGAAACTGGTATTATATATTTCTGTCTTGCTGTGTGTACTTATGAGGGTGATTGTGGTTATGTTTGCCTGTTGATGTAGGTGATTGGAATTGATCTGCTGTCACAATCTCTATTACCAGCAATTGTTGAGCTTGCAGAGGATAGACACTGGAGGGTTCGACTTGCAATAATAGAATACATACCATTATTGGCAAGTCAGTTGGGTGTAGGGTTCTTTGATGATAAGCTTGGTGCTCTTTGCATGCAATGGTTGAAAGATAAGGTATGTGCAGCTCTGGTTATTCTTAGTTTGAGGAAGAGTGTCTGAAGTATATTCTCAAACCAAGCCCCCAACCATCACCCGCCACCCCCTTCTCTCTCTCTCTCTCTCTGTGTTTCATGTGACTCCTTACATTTCACTGCTTAAAGGTTTCGTAATAAAGTTTTCTTGGTGTAGTTGTTTTCAGTCAAAGTTGTTACATATGTCCAGTATAGCACAAGAAGAATGCATATTTTCATTTGATTAACTTCTGTTGTTTATTCCATGGCTTGTTAATAAATATTATATGATTTTCAGCCTTTAAACTAATATTCTTATACTACTTTTAATGTTGTGGTGTTAATTGTAGGTTTATTCCATTCGTGATGCTGCTGCCAATAATGTGAAGCGTCTTGCTGAAGAATTTGGCCCAGATTGGGCAATGCAGCACATAGTTCCACAGGTTGGTCTGATTCTAAATTGCAGAGATTTGGTTGTAACCTAGCATTTTTGTCACTTGATGGTGTTTGCATCAATATAATGCGTTGAAAATCACAAATTTAACTCAAAGCATGTTTTAAGGTGTTGATTCTTATATGTTGTTTGTAATGTCTCTCCTACTAGGAGAGAGTGGGAATAGGCTTTCAGGATTACCCTTTGAAGGTTGTTTCTTAACATTTTTTGCTCTGTATATTGCTATTTTGACCCTTTTTTCGCAAATTTTGCAATATGTTTACAGGTTTTGGACATGATTAACAACCCACATTATTTGTATCGAATGACCATTCTACAAGCAATTTCTTTACTTGCCCCTGTTATGGGCTCTGAAATTACTTGTTCAAAACTTCTACCTGTGGTGGTTAGCGCATCGAAAGATAGGTAAAGTTGCTGGATTCTAAAGCTTAGCAGTCAGTAGTTATATGTTTATTATCCATAACTTGGACTATAAAGCTGAGATTGACCTGTTGCAGGGTACCAAACATCAAATTCAATGTGGCAAAGGTGTTGCAGTCACTTATTCCCATAGTCGATCAGTCTGTAAGTCATTTCTCATAAATTATCCTGGAAAAAGACAAGATTTCCTTGCTGTCTTACTTTTTATTATCTGAATGATAATTGAGAATCCGTCTTGATTGATGCAGGTTGTGGAGAAAACAATTCGTCCTTGCTTGGTTGAGCTGAGCGAGGACCCAGATGTTGATGTCAGATTTTTTGCCACCCAAGCTCTGCAATCGAGCCATCAGGTCATGATGTCCAGTTAGATTGATATTGTAACTAGAAACCTCTTTTTCATCATATTTACTTGTTTGCACTTCCATTTCAGAATGCAGATAAACTTAAATCTCACCAAGGTGCTAGTGTTTTTAGTAGCCTGACATTCTTTTGAAACTTTGAATGTATTATTGATCCCTTGTCCAGAAAATGTCTTGAGATACGGTGGTTAACTGGTTTCATGAATGCTAATGCCATATTCCAGGTTTACTGTCTCCCTCTCAGTAAGTATCTGTGATGGATGTCCTTTGATTTCATGCTTGATTTTCTCAGTTTTCATCTTGATGAGAAGCAAAATTGGAAATGAAGTTATTAACTCGAGAAAACTTAATTTAATGTTATGACAGATTTTATTCAAAATATTAGTAAAATGTACCCTTTTTAGAAGTATTTAATGGGTAATAATCACCTCTTTACTTCAGCCGCCGAACTTACGAATTGTGTTCGGGAACCTGAGCCTGGACTAGTTTGTAAAATTGGATTATTTAATAATTTAAAATTATTTATTTAATATAAATATAAATGGATTCGCGGGACAAGTCCTGGGGCCCGAAGCTTAGGCTCTGGCCGCCTTGCATGACTTTTGTCACCTCTAATTCAACTACTCTTGCTTTGGTAACATCTATTTTTTTAATGATTCTCGTGCATTTTAACAATAAATTTCTTCAACACTTCAGAAGAAAAATTTTATCACAAAACATTGAATAATCGATGATATTTATTAGCCAAATTATTTAGGAATCGCCTCCCAATGTGTGTGTGTGTGTGTGTGTATATATATATATATATATTTTAGATATCGTCCCTAAAATTGTTGTTTTGTGAAACAAACGAAAATAATTGAAATAAAAAGATTATTTGGTTGAAACAGTTAAATATTAATGAAGAAAATAGAAAGAAAATCAAGGAGAAGGCCAAAACTTAAAAGAGGGTAAATAAAAATAAATAAATTCATAATTAATTTTCAAATAAAAAATGTTAAAAGAAATTGTAGTACACCTACAATTTTACCTTTTAAACTAAATAATTACAGGAGATATTTTTATGTGTTTCTTTTAAAATTTGATAAAATTATACATAAATATAAATTTCTTTAAAATAATACAAATATTTTTTAATAATAAAAGTATTAAATTTGACCGTTAATTGATTAATAGTAATAATAAAATTACTAAAATAATTTTATTTTTTAAATAAAATAAAATAAATCAAAACTTTCTTCTTCTTTCATTCCAAAAATAGCTCATTAAATCATGATATATGTGATAATTTAATTTAATTAGTATAATATTATTTACTTTAACAATTTAGAATGATAAAATAAATTTGGTCTAGTCTCTCACTCGATGATCAAGCTCAATTACTATAATATTATTAGCTTATCAAAAGATTTTATGCTGATAGAATAAAATATTTATAAGATACAATTTAAATTCATTCCCAAACTATATGAGATTTCACAATAAATTTTTTTTTGAAGGAGAAAATTTTGATTTATTTATTTATTTTAAAAAATTAATGTTATTTTAATTATTTATTATTATAGACAGATAACTACCATTCAAATATAACGGTTTTATTATTAAAAAATATTTTTAATTAGTTTTAAAAAAATTTATATTTATGTATAAAGTGTTTGAATTTGAGTAGAAATATTTGTGAACCATAGGAGAAATATCTGTAAGTACCCTGTAATTATAATATAAAAGAGTAACAACTTGGGTTGGAGAGTAGACTTGCAAAAAATTTTTAAAAAATAACTGTGGAATATTTGCTATTTATGAAAAAATGAAGGGGTGTATTGAAATTTAGCTTATTTTTGAAAAATCTAATTTTCTATTTTGGAGATTTATAATTGGCAAATTTACAAATTTCAGGAGACGAAAGTTCCATCGATCAGACATCAAACGAAAAAATGGCACAAGACAAATCGAACAGAAGGATACACTAAAGTTCGCATTCGTCCTCTCTCTCGTTGTTGCAATCTGAGCACCTCTCTGCTGCAACCTATCACCAAATTCCAAATCACAACACCACATTATTCACAAAAACAGAAGAAAACAATGCAAATCAGATCGCCGCATTTCATTCTTTGAAATACGATCAAATCAGATCTGAAAAATGTCTCGAATCTTCGAATACTTTGTTGTGTGCGGAATTGGTCCTGAAATTCGAACGTTAGACGGAAACAAAGGCTATCACGGAACCGGTTATCTGTACTTGTCTTCTGTTCTCGACCAATTTCCGCCTCTCAATCACTCTCTCTACCCTCCTCCGCCTCCTCAGCTTTCCACCGTAAATCTCTTTTGTTTTTCTGAGTTACTTTTTTGTTTTGCTTGTGTTGCCGAAATGCCATCTGTTTACTTGTCTTTTCGGTGCAGTGTGTTCTCCCTGCTGGTGTTCAGTTCTATGCTTCCGGTTTTGATTCCAATGATCCCTCTACGTTTCCCCGGAGCTATCCAATTGTTTTAACTGGTATGTTTATGATCCCTAAGTTTAGGTTTATGATAATTTTCAGAAGTTCAGGGTAGGTTTCTGATGGTTGCATAATTAAAGGGGAGATTAATAAAATTTAGCCATTGCTGGGGATATTGGTAGAGTAGACTTATATTGGTTCGATATTTTTGTGCAGAGGGTGATGGGTCGAAGATTTATGTTAGTTGCATAGCATTTAGAGATCCTGTGAGTGAAGATATTGCTGAAGCTTATCGTATACCTGCAAATTCGTATGCTGACAAATGCATCTGCTTTGTTTCTCGCTCGCCTAGTTTTTGTGTCCTTAAGAATGCACTTGAGGAAATATATTCACTTTGCTTTTTGCTGGATGGAAGTAGGTGAGTTTTGGGTTGAAAAAATTAGTTTGATTCATAAATGTAGAAATATTCTTTATTTTCGTTACATATAATTCTCAGCTCTGAAACAATTTCAGCAAGCCCCTATGGGATGTTATATCATATTTGGTGTCCAATGTACCCTTGCCGACGCCTGGAAAGGATTGTGTGCTGTTTGCCATTGAGAATTGCTTACTTTCTGTGGATACTCCACCGAAAGATGGGCTACCTCATGCTGATGTATGTCCTTTTGCTTTCTGCTGATTATCTGATTTAATAACTGTTCTAATTGACGGTAGAATATGTCATATGAAGATTTTGACTTATTTTTTTTAATTTTTTTTTGGTTGAATATAGATATCGTTTCAGCCGCTGGTGCAGTTGTTGGATGTTAACAACTTAATTACACTTTTTACAGCCGTTTTGCTTGAAAGGAGGATTTTGCTTCGATCAAACAAGTATCTTTTGGATTTCTGACTACTGGATTTTCCTTTTTCAGTTATCCTGCAATGAATATCAACCTGATGTGGTTTTTCAAAGCTTGTGACTCAAATCTACATCTTTGATCATAATGAAATGGTCATGTTGGTCAAGGGCTTATCTTTAGCAATTTGGTTACTTAATTTAGTAACTAATACATTTTGCCTTATAGTATTAGAAAAAATTAGAATGATATGTGGTTGAGCCTCAGTTGTTGGATGATGTCTAAAATAACTGGCTTATTATGTTGTTTTGTCATGAAGCCCATATGACTTTAGTTCTTTAAATGTACAAAAATTATCTAAGTCTATGAAGGATTTGACTGACTCTCGATGGTAACTAAGTCAAATTGTTCCTCACCCTTGCTTTCCTTTCAGATCTTTCCCCGTGTAAAAGGTTTATTTCTTTTTTTGTTTCCCAATTTATTAGTAATTTAATTGAAATGAAGAATCTAGTTATACCAACTTTTTCCAGAATAAATGAAGTTTCCTGAAAAAACCAATTATTAGTGGAAGACCTCCCAGGAGTGAGAGGCTAGAAGCTGAAAAATGGTGCTGAACCTAGATCTTTTATTTGGCATAATTTTGAATTTGATTATTATCTTTTATCTATTATTTGATAAGTGGTATGCTCTGGCTTAGTGGCTTGTTCATTTATTTACAAACTATTATCCATAAACTGAGAGGCCTCTCTTCTTTATGAGAACTTTTTCAACCTAACATCTACATGAAAAAAAAAAAGAGGGGAACTCATGGGCCACTCTCGTTGGAGTGGAACATATTGAATTGGTGTGTATGAAATTCATTTTAGGCATATTCTATTGATGATGAGAATGCCTTGAGAATAAATAGAGAAAATGTTGCCTGGTACTAAATTTTTGTTCATGTTCTAAATGGGCTCATCATTCTTTTCTTTGTAATCTTCCCCCCTTTTTTAGGTTTTTTTGTTGGGGGATGGGAGAATGGGATGGTAGTTTGATGATTACTTGGTGAGATGTAATTGGTTGTTAGGTCTTGATTCAGGAGTTTGCTGCTTGTGTTAGTATTCTTAGGGTTATGTACTGTGTGTAGCCTTTGCTGATTAGGTGCTTCTCTGTAAGGCACTTGAATCCTCATGTACAGTGCAATGTCAATTCATTATACGCCATTGGGCACATTTATCGTGCTAAAAGATCATAGATTTTTTTATAAGTATGAAAAAGAAAAACTTGATGTGTTTGTATAATTAGTTCAACTTTATTTATGCTGCAATATATAATTTAAAGTTAAATCTAACTGTTCAGAGGATACATATAACAGTGGTTTATATTTCACCTTGTTTAAAGTCCTGGTGATGTCCCTAACCAGATGTGCAGGAGCATGAACATCATATGTGTTATATGAATTTGTTCAATTACCTTTTATATAGGCATCGTGAGTGCAATGTTCTTAGAGCCATTGAACGATGCATAAACAAATAGTCAATACTTTTTGACTCTCTTTTGCGCCAAATATATTTGTCTAAGTTGTGTGTTGCTTTTGCATATAGGTTGACCATTTCATTATGATCAATTAAATTTTATCTTCCTATCACTGAGAGGTCCTGTATATTTATTGTACTTTCTTTTGTCTTTGTTAGGTATTCCCTTCTTACTCTAGTTTCAGAGGCAATATGCCATTTAATTTATCCATTCCGGTGGCAGGTTAGTATGAAATATTTGAAATCACTACTTTTATATTATACCTGTATACAGTCTCATGTTGCACAAGTTTGTGCTATTATTCTAGGGTCCTGTTTAGTGATGCCTTTGTATGATTTATTCAGTAGACTCTCATCTAATCTTTGTATGTTTTTCTGTGCTGAAGCATGTCTACATTCCATTACTCTTTTTCAGTGGAGTAGACTATATTGATGCTCCTACTCCATATATGATGGGTCTCCATTCAGGCGTTGATACATCTAACCTTGTTATGGATGGTGTAAGTACTTCCACTCTCCAGTTAACTATCTTTTCCTTTTGTTAGGCAATTTTCATTCCTATTCAACTACTAGAAGTTAACTTGGTTATTTCTCCCTATTTTTCTGTTGTAGGTAGTTGTTGTGGACCTTGAGTGTAATCAAATCTCTACAACGGAGGAAATACCCCTAATTCCAGAGCCAGAATTAAGTTCTTTGCGTGGTGAAATTCTAAACTTATTGTATCCCAACATTACGGGGATTGATCAGATGAATGCTGCTCTACGTGGTTCATCTGAGCAATATTCTAAAGTTAGCAACAAGCCATGGGGAGAGGATCATGACCTTCAACTTAGGTGATTCTTGAATGCAAAGAAAAACATTTCTGAAGTACATATTGCTTTCTTATAGCCAATTGTTGAGATTAAATACATTTAAATAATATGCTTCTAAAGATTCTCACATTCTTGTCCCTTTTTTACTCCTTGTGGTTTTACTGTAAGTGTTTGTCTGGGCTATGCACTCTTATCTTAATATGTCGATGTAGATAATTCTGTCATGTGAAGAATTGTGGTAACTGTGATGACATGAAAAGTTTCCTCTTAATTGTTAGTTAATGTTTGTATCTGTGTGCAGGTTTATCTTTCTCAAGTTTTTTGCATCAATTTTAGGCGGCTACCGCAACTTCATAGTATGAAATTTTTTGTCTTATGTCTTCTCTATGACTTTGGCTTTTGTTATTTTTTCCACTAGCTTCCTGGTATTATTTTGTTGGAAAAGATACTTCTTTTTCATGTATTCAACACCCAAGCACTTCTGAAGAAGTGCTCTCACCTTAAGGGTTTCGTACCATAATCTTCTTATCTTGGTCACAATAATTTTTGCTAGGAAAACACTGGCACTCAGGTTTTCAACACACAAGCATTTTTGAAGAAGCGTTCTCGGTCAACCAACCAGCCACCAGAGCCCATGGTAATGTTATTTCATCAACCTCATTAATATCTTATCTTTTATCAAAACTAAATTTATTTCTTGTGGACTGTTGAAACCTTTTTAGGTTTGTTAAATTTGGATGCTTCTATTAATATCTATACTTTGTAACTTGACTTTGTTATTATGAGTACTTGTGTTTTGTATGCCTGAGGCAGATACTCTATTTTCAATTAATATATTCTTTCTTTCATTTTTTTCTTTTCAAAATTATCCTTTGGTATTTAATGTCTTCATACCATACTCAATCTCTTATTTTTTTCTTGTTTGCAGATAACACAATTTTTAGATTCTCAAGGTTTCTTGGATTATCTGGAGAGAGGTCTTGGTTCTGAAGAAAACAATAATAATCTACTCGATAAATTGCAAGATGCAATTGGAAGGGGTCAAAATCCTACGTCAATTCTTCCATCATCTTTGGCAGAGCCAGAGTTTAGAACAATTTCTGATCCTGATATTGGAGGATCAGGTAAAACTGAGGTCATTTTTTGGTTGAGATTTCAATTTTATCCATTGGATTAAGGCAACAAATAGTTTTGAGGTTATCTAAGTTGGTATGCCAATAAACATACTGACATTTTATTGCTTTTCCAGGATCAGGTGCCAAATATACTTATGATAGATTTCCTTCAAATGTTCGAACGGAAGAGCAGGAAGAAAAGAGGAGGCAAATACTTGCAGCAGCAAGTGGAGCTTTTGAATACTCAGGAAAGCTTACTCCTAGGTATAATTATATTCTTGAACAGTAATTATATATTTGTGCCTTTTCAATTCTGTCACTAGTAGTTCTTAATTATTGTTTTCTTAAATTTTTTTGATCACTTTACCAGTTCACCTTCCATGCTAGTGAGTAAGGACTCCAAAGATAGTCTTAGTCCAATGGAGAGAGCTGTAAGTTTTTCACTCCATTATCATTATCCCAAGTAGTTCTGTGCATAAAGTTTGCAATTGTCCTGAGTCAATATATATCAACGTTTTATAGGCAGAAAGGGAGCGCATGGTTTTGGACATAAAAGTTAAGCTGCAGGTAAAACTGTTTTATTTTTATTTTTGACATAAATGATCTCATTTGCTATTTTAGTTGAAAACATTCAATAATTACCTGGTGATGCTGGATCGACTTCTATATTTGGAGTCGTGACTGCTTGAGTGCAGTGTCTATTAATTTTGTTCACTGAATTTTAAAATTTTATGACAATGTGCTTAATTGCAACGTTGCTGTAGGATTTTTGTTTTCTGTTTGGGATTGTACAGGGAACTTTTGGGTTCAATTGTTTGTTAAAAGGAAAAAAAGGAAGTAAAACTTTTGGTTGTTATTAAAAACACAACAAAAAGGTAAAAGCAAATAAGTTGGCTTTGATGAGCATGAAATGGATTCTGGAAGGCTACAAGAAACAAATAAGGTTTTCTTTATGGGTGTTAAAGAGTATGCATGCATGCATACCTATTTCATGTTATCATATGACTTATGCATGTATTTGTACCATCACTAGACATATAATATATATATATATATATTATTGCTGGAGTAAAATAGAATCCTAGTCATCTCATTTTTATGTTGATGGAGATTCTGTGATTGAAGGCATTAAATTGAATTTCGCTATTGAAATAAATGTAATCTAATTTTTCCACCATCTAAGAGATGTGCTTTATACTCTGAAAAGGTAGGGAAAATCCAGTGCTTGATTTTCCCATTGTTTGACTACATATATTTATAAACAGAAAGAGAGAGGCAGTTGGTGGATTAGATGCTCTCTCATGCTTTTGCTGAAATTTTTGTAATTGTTTTATTTTCATTTTGGTTTTAAGTATTGTGGTTCACTTTGTTAAACAGGGTTTGTGGCTGCGCCTTCTGAAACTAGGAGCTACTGATGATCCACTTTCATCATTTGAATATGGCACAATTCTTGGTATGCTTCGTAAAAATTCAATCTGTGTTGTTTCTGAGGGAAGCTGCTTGTGAGCTGCAAATTCGATTTGGTTTAATTGTTCATTGATTCTTGCAAATTAACACATTAATAATTGTCTTTACAGCTTTGATTGAGTCTGATGCAGAAGGAATTGGTGGAAGTGGCTTTGTTGAATGTATCGGGGAACATATACATTCAGTATGTTTGGCAATTAACACTCCTATGCTGATTTAAAGTTTTCTGTGCACAGCGTGAAGAAGCTAACTTTATATTTTTGCCCTCTCAGGGATGGCACTGTCAATTGACTGAGGAACAGTTTGTTGCCGTCAAAGAATTGGTAATTTAAGATCCCGCCCAGCCTCAACACCCCCTCACCACTCCCCTACTAAATTAAAAATTGGTTTTGTCATTCAAGTTTTTTAATCTATTTATTTTGTTGCTTGATATCAAATGACTTCACTGAAAATTAATAGAAACTGGTTCCCTGGTATGGTTTATGCATCATTTAGCTCATTGGCTTACCTTATCTTGTCTCTATGACTCCTCTTTTGGAATTGCATGGTTCATATTGTGTTGATTATTTGTCTTCACTTCCCCTTCTGGGGTTACCTTCTCTTGTTTCTGTGACTTTTCTTTTGGAATTGCATAGTTCATATTGTGTTGATTATTTGTCTTCACTTCCCCTTCTGTGCCCCTAATCAGCTCAAAACGGCAATCAGTCGTGCAACCGCGCGAAATGATATGTCAACAATTAGAGATGCCCTTGAAGTGTCTGCTGAGATGTTTAAGAAGGATGCTAATAATGTCTCCGACTACATACAGCGCCATCTTATTTCTCTCTCTATCTGGGAGGAGTTACGGTATGTGGGACAGATCATTATTTATGGAATTTCACGAATTATTATTGTTTTATTTTCATCATTTCCTGCTATCAATAGCTTTTCTTTTCTTTTTTTTTTTCTTTTTTTAAATAACGCTTGGACATGTAGTTCTCTGATGACTGAAATGCTAGCTAGTTTCCCCCTTCCCATAAATTTGGCATTTTAAAGTTATCCTCTTGGTTTGAGGACTATTTTTGCTTCAATTAAGAAACACACAAATGGTGACATAGCTTGTTCTGTTGAGCTTGCCTTGGAAAGAAAGTGCAGTAGCTAGGTTATTTATTTACTTCTTTTAATGTGAGTTGGTGAGTGTATTATGAATGGTTTCTTATTAAGTCCGCAATAATTTGAGGTTACTCTTCATTCACTTTAAATTGTGATGTAACTTCTTGTATCAGATTCAGTAATTGGCCAAAGTTGGACTTCCTTTAATATCTATTATGATGTGTTTGCAGGTTTTGGGAAGGGTACTTCGACTATTTAATGGATCAGTTTTCAAGCAAGTAAGAAATATGCATGTTTAAGTATTGTCATGCATATACTAAATACATAATTACTTTTATCTTATTACATGATAGTCTATTCAGCATGTCACCTTTGTTTTTTTTTTTTCAAAAGCCGTTTTTGATGTTTAACTTTCTTAATAATTTCATTTCTTCCTTTTGATTGTATTTAATGCATAGACAACTATGTTAAATTATATTGTAACAATACAACCATTATCACCAACTATCCAACACTTGATAACTCTGAGACAATAGTTGAAATCCCAAATTAAAATTTTAGTACAAAAGTTGGAACCTTAAGTTGAAAATTTTAATACAAAACTCGAAAAGCTTAGCACAAAACTTGGAAACTTGGATGTATAGTAGTGAATCCCTAAATGCACACTTATAGAACACCTCTATCTACAAGTTGACATTGCAATGGGTTAGAATTTGGATGTCAAATTTCTATATGGAGCACAAGATGTATTGGTTATTTGCCATCTATGTGTTCTTTTCAGTTTCCTTAAATTGTATTGGGACTATATGTTGTTGAGGTTGCTTGATTTGGCATCAGCATAGGATTAACAGAAACTTTCATTTTTACAAACTTATGATCTTAAAAAATTGCATAAAAGATTTTCAAATGGCATTCCAACCCTATCCAGTTATTTTAGACAATAACATGATGTTCAGATGAGGGAGGGAAGACCAGTTCCTATATTTGGTCACGGATGTGAGGTTGAGGTATAGTTGCAAAATTGTGAACAAAACCTTACAAGTGTAGCTTGGCTTGGTGGTGGAAATTTTTAGAAAATGGTGGTGAGAGAATGCTGATGGCCATTGCCTGCTGCTGTGCTAAAAGGCTTGGATAGAAAATTCTAAGAAATGGTAGTGAGAGAATGCTAAGAGCCCTTGCCTGCTTCAGTGCTAAAAGGCTTGGACAGATGTGCAAAAATGCTTGGATTCAAGTATCCGAAGTGACCTCCTTGTGCTGTTATGCAAAATGTTAAAGGTAAAACCGGTTTTAAAAGACCACTCCAAGAGCCTTGTTTTGGCAAGACCTGCAATGGGTGATGGCTTTTACTTATTGTGAGATGATACTTTCAAAAGAAATGCGTGCAGATAGGTGGGTGCAATGTGTTTCTGTTATCTTTACCTATCAATAGTTAGAGTCTCACTCAAGATAAATGTATTGGTGGATATTGATGTCATAAATGGGGAATTTCTATTTAATTTACAATAGGAATTTGTTAATCAACATGGCTATGACCCTAGGTGAAATTCTAATACATGTTGTATACCAAAAGATAGCCATGTGCAAATTTAGTAGGTTGTAAATGAGAGAATAAAGAAAGACGCCACAATGTGTTAGAAGGAAAAAAGAAAATTACCAAGATCTATTTCTGCTAACATGTGCGCAAATTGAGAATTTCTTGAAAAAACAAAGGGGCCTATGGAAATTTGATTTACCAAGCCAAGTTGAAAATAGGTATTAGAAAGAACATGGATTGGGGCAAGGCCCATCATCTGTCAAAGATCCAATGTAAGCTAAATAAAGGTCGGATTGAATTTTTTTTGGTTGTGGTTTGATCTGTGATCTCATTGCTTCTTTACTTTGGAGAAGCCAATATTAATGTTTGGGCTAAAATGGCTACCAAAAAAGTCATTTAACATAATCCTTCCAGGGGTGATTTGGATATGGTCATAGCCTTCACCATCTTTGCATGAAGTTGTGATGCTGTTATGATGCTTGGTAAGTGAAAAAATTTATTGACAGCTTCAGAGTAATTCTGGAGACCATGTATGAATTCTACAAAACTATTTTGAAAGACAAGAAAAGCAGGAATAAAAAATAAGAAGAGGTGGTGCTGCAGTTCTTAATCTGGGGATTCAGAAATGTCAGGAAGCTTATTGTGAGAAAATATGATTTCTTCTTAGTTATTGTGAACAATCTGTACAATTTTTATAGAGTGTAATGATACACCAAAATAGAAAATTACCTAAACATATAATCTGTTCTATTAATTAGGGATCTGATTTTGCAAGAAGAAGGAAAATACAAATAGAGGAAATCTGCCTAAACTAAAATTGCAAAATCTATAGGTAATGTCAGAGAATAAGGAAAAAAAAGGGATTTTGCTTTCTCTGTAGAGATATGGATACCTATAGATCTGCCAACACTTTTGTATCTCCCTACTTAAGGTATCAATGGAATACAGGTAAATCAAAAGACTCTCTGATCATGTTCCATCCTGGCTCCATTCTATGAAACCTTGCTGAGGACCAAAATATCCTTATAATTACCAAAACTGAATCAACTTCTCCTTGTGGCCAAGTTCGGGTGTTAATCTTCCACTGATTATCCAGATGCATAACTATTATTATTTTTAACTATTCAAAAAAATAAATAAATAAATAAAAAGAAATTTGAGAAAGGATTGCAGCCCATTATTCATTCATCCCTAGCACTAGATTTTTTTTTACTAGTATCTTTATTCTGCTAGAAACCTGTAACTTACTGTTAGTGTCATAAGTTAAACATAGCAATGAGATATCTTTGATTTGTCCAAAAGGATGACTTGGGAAGAAAGCTCATCTATTGTTCTCGTGTATTTTTACAACAGGTCGGCCAATTATGCATCTCTGGTGACAGCACAGTTGATTGTAGTGGCGTCACACATGGTAGTGTTCCTTTTCCTTTATGTTAATTTTTTATTTTATATTAGCTCATTTTAACCTCCTACCAGGCTTGACAAATATGTTTTTTCTTTATTTCTTGATATTATTATTATTATTTTTTGTTCTATGTCACGTGAAGGCTGGGTTGGGACTTCCAGATACTGATGCTTGGTACATGATTGAAACAATAGCAGAGAAAAACAATATTGGATACAAGCAGTTTGTAAGTTATTACCGTCCTATAATGCTAAAATTTAAATTTGTTTCCAATAAGTTTCTTGCCTCTTTTTTTTTTCCCCTTTCTGTCTGACTGGATATATGGGTATTTGTATTTGGAATTTCCATCATGATCAAAACCTTAAATTACTTGCACCTTTAGTGATTTAATTTATTTGATTTTATATGATTTATAGTGGTGTGCTACTTGATTTCATTCACCAAATCTCGTGTTCTGTTGGCTTGCATGATTATTACTTTAAATGACTGCCACAAAATGGATATCTGTGGTCTAAACATTGCAACAATCTAGTCCTTTTTTTCCTGTGTATTGTATTTTTGTTAGTGGGGCAGTTGAATTTTTTTCAGAAACATATTTTTCTCAAAAAGGATTGGTTTTCATCAGTTTCCATGGTGACAGACTTTTTTATTTAAATTTTTTTACTTATCTTTTTTTATTCTTTATATTTTTGCTCTTCTACATGAAAGATAATGATTTTACTCCTTTGTTTATAAATTAAATGCATTTGATTAATTATTAGAATAGGTGTTTGGAAAGATTCTTCCAGTGTTTGAAGTGTTGATTTCCTTTGGCTTCAGCATCACAGCGACAAAAATTTACGTAATGTAAGAATTGCTCCAGTTGTTGTATACCTCTAAAAACGTTTTGCATTCCAATTTGTTTCAGATTCAAATCAGAGGGTTTTTGTCACATATCCAACAACTTCGTATTGGTTATTGGGGATTGTCATTTATGAAAGGCCAACAAATTCTGTCTAATGGATTGCCATCCCCGCTTCCGAAAGATGCCACAAGTAAGAATCAACAACCTGCTGAGGCTTCTGGTGTTGGAAGGAGCTGGGTGCAGAGCATGTTTAGCAGGGAAACATCTTCAAGAGCACACTCTTTTAGTCGTGTTCGTGGATGGACTTCTGATGGTGGGTCTTCCGATATATTTAATTTTTTATTGGTTATTATTTTTAATTTTGGACACCTTGTACTGTTTTATTGAACTCATTTCCTGTACATTACCATGTCTTATTGTCTCTTGAGTTTAGCTGCAAATGAGAATGGAACTTCTCGAAAACAAGATTTAACTGCTGCCGGGAAGAAAATTCAAACCAATGTTCGCATAATCAGGGGTCATACTGGTGCTGTTACGGCTTTACATTGTGTAACAAGAAGAGAGGTCTGGGATCTAGTTGGTGACCGTGAAGATGCAGGTTTCTTTATCAGTGGTAGCACAGACTGCTTGGTGAGTAAATATCTGGTTTTTTCTTCTAACAATTTCTTAAGCATAACAGTCATGCATTGGTTGGAAACTTGATATTAGTCTCATGCTTTAAGGAGCCTTTAATGGGAATTTACAGAGTGGCTAGTGACCGAACTTATATTCAACCAATAGCTTCTATTTGTAAAATTTAGGTGTAATCATGGGGTCAACTAGCAATTTTCCCATGAACCTTGATTTCTGACACTATTGTGTCTATCTTGATCTTTTGTATGTAAAACAAAAATTAGATGATTCCTTCTCAGAGTAGTATGATTTTTGTAACACAGACTTATTGGTTTGGTCACTAATTTGGAACTTCTAATCTTGCATGGGTGAATTTGTTGTAGACTGTTATATAATTTGGTGCAAGTTCTAAGTGGCTGATGTTTGATCTGCTTTGCAGGTTAAGATCTGGGATCCTAGTCTTCGTGGTTCAGAACTCCGAGCAACCTTGAAAGGACATACAAGGTTTTTTATTTAACATCAACACACACACACACACACACACATTTTCTCTTTGTATTTGATTTACTGAGGTACGTGCACGTCAATCCCTTTCTTCTAATTTGTAGTTTCTCTGTCTATATTCACCATCCTTCTATGCAGAACTGTCCGAACTATAAATTCTGATCGAGCAAAGGTGGTTTCGGGGTCTGATGATCTGTCTGTTATTGTATGGGATAAGCAAACATCTCAGCTTCTAGAAGAGCTAAAGGGCCATGATGCACAGGTTTGGTTACTCAAGGCATCTTGGCTTAATTTCTAGACTGGCTTCATTTCAAAAGTGTTTGCAGAGTTAATAAAATGGACAATGAAATTATGGAGTGCAGATTTTGTCTATAGAAACTATCTCTGCTCATATCACCTAAAAAAGTACTCAAGGGTTTTTTTAGGTGGATGTTCAGAAGCATGAATTGCTAATAATATGAACTGACTAATGAGTGTGACTTCTTATGCTTGATCCTGACTCTTCCTCTCATCAATAAATCGTTCAACTCTATTTTTTTTTAACCTTATCCTTCGCATCCCCCTATTATCTGTGGGAGACAGATAAAAGGTATCATTTACAGGACACTTCTGGCAGAATTTTAGTGTGATGGACATATGAGGACATGTGTCCATCTATGTCTGATACTCTTACATACAATTATAGGAAAATTTAATAATTTTGAGGGTGCTGTTACAAAACTTTCATGTACTTGCAAGCTGGATGGTGTTTTACTTTCTACATCAAGCAAATGTAGAAGCTTAGTTTTATTTGTTGAGAGATTGACTGATACAGGTGGCTTGTTTTGGTAGTGTTTTAACTTTAAATATTTTCATGTGAACTTTAGATATTTTCAGTACATATTTTGTATGGGTGTCTTGTTCTTTGTTATCTTAGACTGGTCCAATTTCAGGGGATTGCGTTTTCCTTTTTGATAAAATCTTCATACTTAATACAAAAAAAGAAAAAAGACAAAAGAAACATTGTTTTTGTTTTGTTAAACATATTTGATACTAGGACCTCTTCCAACGCAAGCCCGTCACTTTATTGCCTGAGCCAAACACCTAGGTGGCATAGCAAAATTATTCCATTCGAATTACATGTGAGACACAGTGGTCTAACATGTACTAATGTTATTTTAATTGGAAACCCAAATTTGGAAATCGTTTAGAAAGGATACCTAATAAATGGATCTGGTTTTCAATTCTTACTGAAATGGGCATTATCCATTGTTGGTATTAAGTAGTTTATTTAAGCTATGTAAGGCCAAGACCATGCACACATAAATACATGGGGGGCAGGGGGCCGATGATGGAGCTGCTAAGGGTCCAATGGGGCATTATTCTGTTTCAATTTTGGATTTCCTTGACAGCTCTGCTACTGTGTAACCTATAACACAATATTGGGTCAGGTTAGTAATGTCTTGAATGCCATTTTCTTTGGGTTGTTTTTTTAAATATGCTATTATCTTATTGCTCTTTCATCCCCTTTCTTAAGCAAAAAGATTTCTTTACAATGAATGTAGAGGCTTTTGTTAGATCATAGTTATTTCAATGTGTCTCTACTTTGTTGCCCTTGAATGATGATTACATTTTGCTTGCAATCTTTGGAATAAGATAAGTTATATGGTAGTGTTTTAAAAGGTTTATGCATTTATTTGTGGATATATATATATATATATATTTACATTTTTCACCTAATCACGGTGGACATTTTTGTTTCTTTTTTTCAGTTCTCTTCTTTAGAAATCTTGTATATATAATTTTTCAATAATTGATTGTGTTTGCTCTCTTAAATGTACTTGTTTGTTACATTTTCAAATGACTGAAATATGCATTATGGACTATTGACTGAAATGTGAGATAATATCTGTCATTTATCACTGTAGGTCAGTTGTGTACGGATGCTGTCAGGTGAACGTGTCCTAACGGCATCCCATGATGGAACCGTGAAGATGTGGGATGTTCGTACTGATACTTGTGTGGCAACAGTTGGTCGTTGCTCTAGTGCAGTTCTATGCATGGAGTATGATGATTCCACTGGGATCTTGGCTGCTGGTGGTAGAGATGCGTATGTATAATGAAACTTACATCTATGTAGCTGGAATGAGTTTTAAAGTCAAATTTTCCACTCAAACTTGGTGGATACTTGCATTATCAGGGTTGCAAATATCTGGGACATTCGTGCTGGTCGGCAAATGCACAAGTTTTTAGGGCACACAAAATGGATTCGGTGAGCCAGGGCATTTGTTTTTTGTTCTTCGGCAATCAATAGTTATTACAATGAAGAGGCCTTGGTGTTTACATGTTACTCGTGCAGGTCAATTAGAATGGAAAAAGACACTGTGATTACTGGTAGTGATGATTGGACAGCAAGAATGTGGTCTGTTTCCCGAGGGACATGTGATGCTATTCTAGCTTGCCATGCTGGCCCGGTGCTATCTGTTGAATATTCCTTGTCAGATAAAGGAATAATTACAGGTTGGCACAGTGTAACGTGTTTTCCGGTTGTTCATTTTATGAATGGAAATGAAGTATCTTTAGTGCCAAAGGAATAGTTACAAAAATAACTGTTAAATCTTCATGCCTTTATTATCTTCAGGTTCAAGTGATGGACTGCTTCGGTTTTGGGAGAATGATGAGGGTAAGAGCAGTAGTTTGTCTGACTATTGAAACTTTCTTTTTGTTGGAGACCGTGCTTCCATGGTTTGTTTTGTTCAAATTGGTGAAGACAATGACATCCGGTTAATCCTACTTGCATCAGGAGTCCTCCATAATCTTAATTTTTTTCTGATCATTGAGCAACATTAGCCCAGTCAATATAATGTGCCACAAGATATTGATAATTTATCCGGTTAAGATACCTGTTAACTATGTCTGTAATGCTCTTGCACGTGACTCTAGAATAACTAATATGGGGCTTTAGCTATGTTTAAATTCACACACACACAAATTTTGGAACCTGGCAGCCAACAATTATTCTTTATATAGTTGTTTTGCACAATCAAGTAATTCTATATCATTGTTGGCACACATGCAGGAGGCATAAAATGTGTGAAGAATGTCACCATTCATACAGCTCCTATATTGTCAATCAATGCCGGGGATCATTGGTTAGGAATCGGAGCAGCTGACAATTCTATGTCTCTATTCCATCGACCCCAAGAGAGACTTGGTGGCTTCTCCGGCACTGGATCAAGAATGGCTGGGTGGCAACTCTACAGAACCCCTCCAAAGACAGTCGCTGTGGTACGCATATATTTCCTCCATGCTTTTATAATTCTTACTTTCATCCCACATTTGCCTTTATGATTTTTATGCAAAAACTTTGTTCAGTCTTCTCATTGTAACAACATTTGACTCGGCATCATCACGTTATTCAACTTAATCCCAATTTACGTGTGGGTTTGTTACATCTGCTCATTACTCGATTATGCTTATGTATGCAGGTAAGATGCATAGCTTCTGATCTTGAAAGGAAAAGGATATGCAGTGGGGGTCGTAATGGACTTCTTAGGCTCTGGGAAGCCACCATCAACATCTAAGTTTTCTGTTGCATTTACTTGTAGTTCGGAGTTTTCGAAGATCATGCCATACGGTAATGAATTCTTCTCTGGTTTTGATTGATTTGTTGATCATCTGGCTTGGCTTGTACACGTGTAATCTTGTAAATCATAGGAGGACTACAGTTTTGAAGTTAATATTGACTCTTCTTTTTTGATCTTGCCCAATGTATACGAAAGATGCCTCTATTCCAGTAGAACTTGCAGAAACTCGAGAAATGAAAAGATGTTATTTTGATCAGCTATAGGGTATACGCCGTATACCAATCCCACAAGATACCACTATGGAAAAGAGAAGCCATATTCATGGCCATATCCATCAATAACATTGTAACAAGAAGCCATCACAAAACAATCCTATCATTGGACCATGAATTTATGACATATTGAATATCTAATTATATATATTTAGTAGACCAGCTTCATTATATCACTTATTTGGTGACCGACATGGTCAATTTTTAATTATTACTTTTTTTTTTTGAAGTTCATAATTAATATATTTGAATTAATAATATTTTAGGTTTGACCCAATTTCTTCAGAGGATGAACTTAGAATGACCCTAAGACGATGGTTGCTACCATTCAAAGTTCTTTAAATTATCAAAAGAACCAATTAAAAATAAATAATAAAAGAAAATAGGTGGAAGAATTATATACATTGAAGCCCCGTGAGCTCGAGCTCATCAAAAATGAATCATGAGAACCTATGATCATATGATGAATACATCGATTCAAATAGAATTATATAAATAT
Organism: Swietenia macrophylla; assembly: GCA_032401905.1. Classification (NCBI taxonomy): domain Eukaryota; kingdom Viridiplantae; phylum Streptophyta; class Magnoliopsida; order Sapindales; family Meliaceae; genus Swietenia; species Swietenia macrophylla. The sequence continues at coordinate 2,062,403 of CP135567.1, forward strand.
GAGCACGAAACAGACACTTTTTCTTGCGTTGCCTCTGACGAGAGAAATCCATCTCTTTTATGGGATTTGAGACCTGAATTGGCTCTGAAGCGCTTCGTACAGACGCCGGTGTATATATTGTTTGTTGGACATTTTGTGGATCTGATCCTGCAAGCTGACTTGGCGCATTAGGAAAGGTTTGATTGTTTTGCTGAATCTGCGATAGGGACTCCGCTACTGGCTGCAGGCTACCAGAGTTTTGGAGGAAATTGCTCCAATCTTGGGATGAGGGAAACATATGCACTGTGAACCTCCGAAGGACAACCAAACTTCAAGATGTAGATCAGTTTACAGTTTGACCAACTACCGGATATCAAATACTCTGGCTGCCAGATTGGCTCTGGCTTTGTTAGTTTGTAGTGGTGGAATTATTTGTTTTGGTAGCTGCTGATGCTAGGACTCAGCTGGTGTTGGGGGGTGCTTCTTATTGATCTTCTAGGCCGTCATTTGGCTAAGGCTGGCACTGGTTCTGTTGATTTTGTTCAGAAATTTCATCAGTACTAGTGGCTTTGGTTTCTTGAGTTGCTTCATGTTGGCGCTCTTGAGATTGACATTGAGACTGCACGTAATATTCTGCTCGGATTTCAGGTTTCTGGTTCGGCTCGTTAAGGCAAGAAGTATATTTCCCATAACTTGTCATAATTTGCTCTTCACTATGTCTATATACTTCTTAGAAGTTTATCTCAAGCTATAGGGATTGCTAACGAGCTAGCTACAACAACAAGAATATTAGAGCTTGCCGCAGGAAAGAATATTAACGCACTAATTATTGAACGATGTGAGGATTGGCTTAAAAGAAAACAAAACAGCCAACATATCTTAAGAGATAAGGATAAAATCTTGGAGAGTTAAGGAGAACTACCCTCATCAATATCAATATCGATGACATTAGCAAATTGAAATATATTTTCTACGATGAATGTTTTTAATTTGATATGCTATTTTATAAAAATTTATGAATATAAAGTTTTTATTTATTTTAAAAAAATATTTGAAATTATATTTTTATACGATATTTAAATAAAAGAAATTGCGAATCTTTTTATGTATTTAAAAATAAAAAAATTCATGTATATGTTATGAATAACATTATTTATTAAATTAATTACTCATTTCTTATTATTTATTTTTAGTAAAATAATTTGTTTAGAGTGACGAGTGTGTAACTTAAATTGGAGGTTAGTTTTAAAAATTTTAATTTGTTTATGTTATAGTTAATGAAAAACGTTTTATCACAAAACTTAAACATGCATTATAGAGATTATTTTAGTAATTTTGAGCTTGATTGAGTTATTATAGTATTTGAGAAATTTTGAGAATCTTTAATTCAATAGAAAAGCTATAATTGTGAAGTTTTAGGACATGAATATAGACTTGTGCACCTTAATTCGACATATGCTATGCCTTAATCTGACAAGAGATATCCTTCCGTTGCATTGGATCTGAGCCTTGAATTAGTGCTGAACCGCTTGCTAGGGAAGTGTATCTGAATTCTAAATTTATCAGACAGTGCACTCACAGCTTTAAACTGTCCCGTACTTGAAGTATATTGATTTTAGAAGCTCGTATTAACCGATACAAGTACTCGATAGGTGTACATAACCACAACAGGATAGAAACGACTTGGAAAGTTTACGCTTCTTAACTGGGAAAAACAGTTTCTTGAATTGCCTCCACAGAGAGAGTCTTCTCTTGGTGGGATTTTGAGCCTTGGATGGGCGGGCACTGAAGTGCTTGGACAGGATTGGCTAGGTAAGTTTGTATTCTACTGCTGGTGGCGGCTGTGTTTGTGATTATGGTGGTGAGCATATTGTGTAGGCTTTATGATACAACATTGCTTGTGACTAATTGCCAATCTATCCGTGCAATTCAAAATTCAGAGTGGGAAAATTTTGCCAGCAAATTACATGTAATGTTCCAGGATCATTACAACTCCTTCAACCTGTTATAAAATTCTCGTTGAAAAAAATTGGATTCATTGCCAGACTTCGTAACTTTCACTTGGCGTACCGGCATAGCAAATTGAACTTGTCCTCAATTAACAGCATAGCTAACAGGGAATAAAAAAAAATTACAATATATACGTTAATCCCAAATGTATTTGTTAATAGACGGTGAGATGAAATAATAAAAAGAGAGATTTTATTTAAAATTTTCGCCCACCGCCTAAAGGTTTCTTGAGTCGCCTCCACCTAGAGACAGACTTTGCCTGTGTCGGATTTGCACCTTGGCTTGGCCCTGGAGTGGTTGGTATAGATGGCGGCATCGACATTGTTTGCGGGGTTTGTTGTAGGAATGCTCCTGCAGTCTGACTTGCCCCTTCAGCTGAATTTGTGCTGTAGACTGTAGTGGCTGGAGGCTATCAAGGATTTGGAGGAAATTAGTCCAATCTTGGGAGGAGGCAAATGATGTCAAAGACTCCACGCTCTGTGGACCTTGTTCGAGGGACCAAATTGCTTGTGGCGCACTATTAATACGTACCAGCTCATTTGGCCCCTTGATGAGTTTTGAATCTCGTTCAAAGGGCCAACTTATTTCTTCTCCTCGGATAGGCTTCTTGCGCTTGCCCGCCACAGGCCTGCCTGCTCAAGTTAATTTGCAGGACTGGAAATTGTGTTGGTCGCTGTTCCTGAGCTTCTGGTGTTTGTGCTACTTGCTGCGATTGTGTGGGATGGATCTGTGGTTGAGGTTCCTGATCTCTTATTTTGGTGATTTTCTTCAACATAGTCAAGTTCATCACAATTTGGCAAAGCAAAACGTTCATCAATATGATTGGCTTTGGTTTCTTGCGTTTCTTCATGGTGATGTTCTTCAGGTTTTATGTCATATTCCGTACGGATTTCAGTCAAGTTAAGCTTGGAAACAGAAGGGCCTTTTTCAGGACTAGCCATTATTGGCTCTTCATGTCTTCGCATCTTAGAAAGCTCAATATGAAGCAGGCGGGTAACTCCGGCTATACAAGCTATCTTGAAAGAAGCAACTTGCACAAGAAAATAAATTAAAACTTACAAAAAAATTGTATATTAGTACAATTGACATTTTAATTTCCACCCGAAGAGAAACAAGAGCACATGCATGGAGAGAGGGCCAGTGGGTACAAAATATTTTATCATTAATGTATTATCCAAGAGCTTACCAATTCAAAGTCATTCATGAAGTGGCAGATTATAATGCTGATTCTTATTTGAAGGCATATATATATATATATATTTGACTTCTACAGAATTTTGATTCATTAATGATCAAATAAATGGCTTTAACATGAAATAAGTTTTGATTAATTAATTTATAAACTTTTACCTTATCTGCTAATCAATAAATCTCTCGAGAATTTATTGTGGATTATATTTTTATTATTAATTATTTTATTCTAAATTTAAAAATCTTGTGAATTTAAAATTTAATATATATATATATATATTGTATATTGTTTTTCAGACTATTTTTAAAATTTATCATTTTCAATTTTAGAATATTTCATTCTTGTAAAATATCACCAAAAGTGATCAAATTTTAGAAATATTAAATCCAAATTTTTATTTACATTTGTTAAAAGTAAATTCAAGAGTAGCAAATGCCTCAAATGATTAAACTCTTAGGCAATTTACATAAGAAAAAGAAAAAAGAAAAAAAAATGAGAGATGGATTGTAGAAGTTTTGGAAAGCTAGAGTATAGCCATTCATTTTATTATTGTTATTTTCAAGAGAACATGTGGTTAGTTGAAATGCAAGTATATGAGATTAGTTTATAGTTTATTTTTCTTTCTTTTCTCATGTGACTGAACAAGGCCATACAAAGCTAGAAAATATTTACAATGAAATACACAAACATTTTACTCGTGGGTTAAGTAATACATAAAATAGAAAGCAAATTACATTCAAAGAGGAAGCTTTTGAAGGCATTTAGAAAAATTTGGGAGTAGGATATATAAAAAAAATAAGAGAAATTAATGCAAGAGAAAACTTGTTATTGATTTTTTTTTTAACACACACAATATTCTAAGTTGTGCTAAATTACAAACAGAAGTGGGCATCTTTATTAGTTAGTTCAGTTTGGCTAATTTCAAATCAATGAAAACTATCAATATTCATACTAGAGAGTTGATAAAATTACATTACCATTTGATTCAAGAGATTAAATTATTGTTTGATCAAATGATGCTAAACTTGCAAGTTTGTATATGCAAAGAAGGTTTTAGATAAAAAAGATCCGACTATATCAACATAAATGATGTAATAGGACTATCTAATAAATAAAAGGAAAAAAATTTATTTATTAGTGATGGATAAAATAAAAGTAAATTTTAATTTTTTTTTAAAAGTAAATTTTATTTTCAATTAATACAGTAAAAAAAATTTATAAGACATATTTTTTATTTTTTTTTGTTTAATATCATGAATTAATCTCTCTTTTTTTATTGATTAAATGATCTTATCACATTATTTATACTAACGTGACAGGACTGTCTCATTTAAAAATTATATATATATGTGTGTATATAAATATATGAACATACGTATTCGCACACGCACATATATATATATATATATATATATATATTGTTCCTATATTTTTTTATTGTTATCATATTGTATACTTTATTTATGAATTTTTTTTTATATTCACTCTACCAAAATTTCTATGTTGAATACCAATATTAGTTTATGACACAAGATACGTTTTCTATAGAAAAAAAAAATCATCTATGGGTTGTGTGGACAGGCTCGAATAAGTTTTCTATAAATCACACAAGATCATCCAACTTTAAATAGATAGCAAGCAAAGTTATAGCTATGTCAGAGTATAAGAAAGCTAGCATACAAATATGACAGTTTATGAAAGTTCTTCATTACACTTCAGAAGAACTACAAATTTCTCATTAGATTAACAAAGGAAAAGGTTTTGTTTTTGGCTAAGGCCGATAAATTTTTTGAATCGCTTCCACCGAGAGACAGCTCTTGTGCCATGCGTCGGATTAACATTTGAGCCTTGGCTTGACACTGAAGTGTTTGATACAAATGGCGGCATTGACACTGTTTGTGGCACTTGAGGGTTTGAACCTGCAGCTGGCTCAATTGGCCCATTAGTAGGGCCCGTTTGATTGTTTTGCTGATGAATCTGAGATGGGCCCTGTATTGATAGGAGAGAGTGGGCGGTTTCACCATATATTGGGTTATTCTCGTAATATAGTCGCGAATTAGTCCGATCTAGGGAGCAGGCAAACATATCGTCCATCCGAATCAGCTGGTTTAAAGGGCCAGCTTGCTGAGAGGCCATTCGGGGACTGACAGCCAACGCTTGCTGTTGTCCCTAACGGGCCCGATCAACTTAGCCTGCTGAGCTTCTTGCGGTGGTGGTTGAACATATTGTTGGGACCATGATTGCTGGATTTGTTGTTGAGCTTGTTGGTCATCTACCTGGGCTGGCGCTTGGTTTGTTCGCTCTCTTTAACGTAAGTTGCTGCAGAAAGTTGATTTGTAGGAGTGGGCCGAGTGACTGTGATTTCTTGTTTTGCTTTATAGTGATATTCTTGAGATTGTATGTCATACTCCATTTGGGTTTCAGGCTGGTTAGCCTCGTAAATAGAAGGGCCCGTTTCAGGACTTGTCATAATTGGCTGTTCCCTATATTTTTGTTTCTCAGACAACTCAAAGATTAAGTAGTAGGCAATGACAGCTCTATAAGCAACATGCAAAGAAGCAACTTCCACGATGAAAAGAATATAAAAACTTGCCAGCGATACATATACCGCTAGTAGTACTTTGATTTCTACTAAGAGAGAAAGAAGACTAAAGACAAATACAAAGTCTTCGCAGAAGCAATGCTAATTTGTATCCAAAGGAGTCAGCTTGACTTGGGAAAAAGAAATGATAATATCTGTCTTTGAAGATAATATTCTTCTTCTTTCATCTCTCCTTGTATTTATAGGTTGATCCAACATTAATGCTCGTATAGTTTTATTTGCAATGCCCATCAAGGAAACACCATAGCAATTTGATTAGATAGAAAACTTTAATCTTTTGCTAAACGAATTAAACAGCCCAACCATGTGAGAATTGCTTGACCCATAACTTGCAAAACACTTTTTCTAAACACCGTAAGTTGCTTAATTTCCACCCAGGGAGAGAACAAAACCAATAGAAAAAGCTGCTTACATTGAGCTTTCATATAGTAGATAATGCTAATAAAGGTGGTGTGAAAACCCTTGTTCAACTCAAAGACAATGGTAATTTACAAATCAATGCGGTTGCTTAATTTGACTAGAACAAAATTTTTGATTCTTTGCCATAAGGCTGACTCGGCCTAAGTGCCTAACCATGCGAGCACATGTATTACTTGACCCATCGGCTTAATTGTAGTATGGAAAGTTGGTCTCGGTTATCATAAAATGAGTTCTTATGACTTCATGTTTTAGTTGATATTCATGACCAAGCATAAATTTATTGCCACTAAAGTTGGAATCTCAAGTCTTCGAAATAGGTAAAACTAGCAAATGTCTGATGAAAAACATAAAAGAAAAACTGTTTTTATCACAATCTTCTAATAGGTATAACTAGTAATAAAATTAACACATAAAGACAATTAAATATTTAACTTATTAAACATAATGTAACATAAATCAAACGCAATGAAAAAGCATGTGGGAAACATTAAAATTGAAATATCATAAGCTTTCAAGAAAGAGAATATACTTACAGAAGAAGAGTAAGGGAGGTGAGAGTTTTTGATTTATGATAATAAGAGTTCCGAAAAAGAGAATATATATATATATATATATATATATATATATATATATAATACTATGTAAAACTCTAAGAGAAGTTAAGAGCAAATCATTCTGCCTTAAAATTATTTATGATGTAAATCCACCTCAAACATATCCTTTTATAAAGCACACATTCTTCTCCTACTACTTGTAAATATATATTCTCCTTTAATCCTTAATACATATTTTCTCTAGATTCCTTTTAATTGTTAGGATATATGATTTTTTTTTTTTTTCAAAAAGGATGTACATTCTTAATAGATTTTTTTATCTATTTTTATTGGTAGTTTTCCAGTTTTAATAAAAATTCTTATTTTAGATATTATGTTTAAAAAAAATAGAATAAAAATAATTACTATTTATTATATATAGTAAAATTAAATTCACTTGTAAGATAGAATATACAAAGTAATCTATTAAATTAGATAATTTTTTATAAGAGTCTAATTTAATGGGAGAAATAATAAGATTTATTAAAATTAGGTGTAATTGAATTTTAATTATAAAAAGAATTATTAAAAGTGTGATTGTAACTATTTTTACGTAATAAAATTTTCTCTCGTTATCCTTCACAAATGTGGTTTTTTCTAATATAGGAGTTTTTTACATAAATATCTTTTGTCGTATGATTAATATTCTTTTATATTTATTTTATTTAATTGATATATTTATTTTAGGGAATTCAAAGTGGGACTTAATTGTAATAGGTGGTATTAGAGTTTGATTCTTGTGTAAAACAAAAAATCATTAAGAAAATATTCAAACCAAACAAAGTTCAATGTAGAAAAATTCAAGTAGAGAATCAACTTTGGCTTGTGGCAAATACAAGTTAAGGACATATTGATCCAATTTGGACTACATAAAGCATGAAGGGCAAACCAACACATGTTTCTGGCAATGATTCTAGCAAATCTAGTACAGCGATGAAGATTGAGAAGAGTTAGATTTGATAGCAACTAGAGCAACAAGACTTTGCGTGGCAAAATGTTCTTACAAATGTAAAAAAGATTCCTACATCAAAAGCACTTTGAGCAAGGCTGGAGACCTTGTATCAAATCAAAAGGATCTTAAATTGGTTGTATCTAAAAGAGTATTTTCATACTCTATGAATGGTTGAAGGTACAAAAATTTTTAATCATTTCAATGTTCTCAATGGCATTGTATCTGAACTAGAAGTTATTGTAGTTAAATTGAAGAGGAGGACAAGACATTGAGGTTTCTTTAGTTTTTTCCACTTTGTTATAAATGCATGTCGCTTACATTGATATATGGAAAGAAAATTATAAATCTTGAACTAATCCGGACTTGTCTCGACAAGTTGTGAACTTGGTTCAAAGAATCATACTACTGGGAGCCGCTCCCCGCCGATCGTCTTGATAGCCAGATTAGTATACCCTCAAAAGTGGGTAATATTTCTATATAAATGGGCCTAACTGTAAAATAAGTACATTTAACCTCCCTAAATTTACTTCCTTGTACTCATTTCACAGCATCGAGGGTCTTTGGAAATTGACATACATATACAATCTAGTGAATTCGTAAAAATTCAGCTCAGAATGAAAATGAAAACAAATACATAACTGATATAGATAAATTATTTGCTTTACGAAAACGTTATTGGCCCATTAGGGCATCACAATTGAAGGTAGAGGAATTATCAAATACACACACACAAATTGAATAAAACCAGCTAATTTTCTTCAACCCATCATTGTTTGGTTCATTGGCGCCATCATAGTAGCTTGCTGAAGCTGCATGTTCTGATTCCTGGCTACGTTTCCCTGCCATCCTACAGGAAGAAAATAAAGCCTGCTTAGTTCAATACATACGAAAGATAATTTTTATTTAATTTAAAAATAATACCAAAGGCATCAATATATCCTACGAGAAGACTTTGGTTGACTTACCAATGGAAGGATCATAGCCTCTGGATTGGAGTTCTCTGTACTCTTGACAAAGAGCACACCACTCACAAAGAAAATGAGTGGCCCAATCCGGCGCCGGAGCTTCAGGCAGGTTAAACTTGTTCCTCAGCTTAGTCCTGTACGTGCATGACAATATGCATGGAATCGCAATGCAGAACGCAATCCCACAGTAAATTGCTCCACTTGTTCCGCAAGCTAAGATTAATTAATACAGAAATTATGGAAAAAGTTGCGAGAGGAAAAAGATCATCCGGAAAAATTACAATATTACAGTCTATACTTACTGGTGTGACCTTCATCGACAATCTCTGCAAGCTGGCCGAAAGTCAAGCATGGGAAACAAGCTGTCACGAGAGCTGAAAGACCATAGGAATACGTCAATATTTTGTTTGATTCATAAGAAACAGTCATCAATTTTGTTTTACGATAATTGCTTCAGATTTTTATTTTTTTTCAAATATTAAGAATCATAATATTTAGTTAGGCTGCTGCAATAAAACCAGAAGGTAAATTTTGGAGTGAGACTCACCATTCATTGGGTCATTCATGCAGTCAAATAGCCCACTACTCCAACCGATGTTACCATGAATAGGCTTTAGGCCTGGGCTTTGCAATGGAATTCCATATTGAGCCTGTGGCCCATTATTCTGAAATTGCATGGCCGGAGGAGCTTGGTAACCAACTGTAGGGGGGTATTGCGCTGTTGTCTGGGGATAAAACATTGGAGTTGCCTGGGACGGCATTGGTTGTGGCGGAAAGTTCACGGCTTGGGTTGGCATCGGTTGTGGGCCTTGCAATCTATATCCTGAAGGTTGATTTGACCCATTTGAATATTCCGTATTTTGCGGACTCGGTGGTGGAAAATTCACGGGCTGGGCTGGAGCCATTTGTCGGCCTTGTGGTGGGTATGTCGCAGGCCGATCCGGCCCAGCTGATGGTTGAGCCCCAAAGGCCTGGTTACCTTCGGATGGTGGAAATTGCGATGGTTGCTGCTGCTGAAATCCTGGTGGCGGTAGCGATGCCTGCAGGTCATTCGGCTGGGGTTGGAGTTGACTAGGTTCATTAGTTGGGGCAGAGAATTCATCGTGAATGGCTGCTTCATATTGATATTCTTGAGGCTGTGTGTCATATTGTTGGGGTTGCTGGTAAGCTGAAGATCCCACTTCAGGATTTCCCATAACTGGCTAGTTCTTTCCTTGGCTGCTCGAGAGTTGAGAGAGCTCTCAATATTAAACGCAATGGGCAATGCAAGCTATGTGTATATATGTAAGCTGCATGCAAAGAATGAAAGAAGCAACTTGCACTAAGAATCCAATATAGAAACTTGGACAACAAATATAATAATTGCAAGTAGAATTCAAAATTTCCAACAAGAAATCGAGGACAGAGAGAATAATTGAGAGAGTGGGCATAAACTATTAGTTGACTAAGAGAAGTTTAATTTTGTGGTGGGAACCACAACTATCGTGTCCAAATGCGCGTAAATAGAAAGTCTTTGGTGAATTGCGGCAGATCGGTAACGGTGATAGATGCACTCGTTTTTGAAAGGGTTTACCTTGACTCGGACAAAATTTTTGATTACTTATGCCAAACGATTCACACTGCATGCCTTGCCCATCTGTGCATTATTTGACCTGTCCGTATATCATGCCAAGCAATGGCATGGTAAGCTGGCTCCAACTCAGTTTGCCCCTAAATTCAATTAAGTTTTAAGAAACTTCACATCTCCTTTCCGTGCTAAGACAGAGAGAGTTTTAAATAGTACAATACTAACATAGTAATATTATTGATACGGCGAGGCTATATAATTAATAAATTAATAAAAATATATTTACGATAGGACGAAAAAATTAATAAAAAAATTTATAAATATTTTTTTCTTTTTTTTTTGTCTGATATAAGATTAATATTTTATCTAATATTTAAATACTAAAAAATAAAAACTCTTTCTTCCAAATTTACATATAAAATTGTATACTTATTACATGTTCTATATAATTTTTTTAATTCCTATAAAAATATAGAACACATGATATAAATACAATAATAGTACATCAATTTATACAGATAAGCTTGTAAAAAAATTTATATACCATAGTCCTATATATTGTACATAAATTTACACTGCAAAACTTAAAATGTCACGAGTTTATAACATTTTAATTTTAAATTTAAATAATAAAAAACATACTATGAATGTTAAATATCTTTTATTATGGATTTTAGGTCTTTCTATAAGCACCCTCGTTACAGCTTAAGCTAATTGATGGGCAGGCAGAGAATTTTCATTTAATCAAATATAATAACAGTTGTTTTAGTATGAATAATATGATGAACTAGAATATTCCTATCGAAATGTACAGAATTGGTGAAGATATTGTAGCGGAGAATCCAAATGTCAAAGTTGAATAGAAGTATAATATGTAAAATTGGTCTATTGAGAATTTAGCAAGCAGAAAGAAGCCATGAATAACGCGATGTACCCTTGACTTTTGGTTTATCGTCATTCATTGATTGCTTCCCAATCACGTCCTGAGCTTTCTCATCTCTTACCAAACCCTGTCTCCTACCAAACACATAGAAAGAGACCCTAATTAGCCACCATTTCTCAAGTCAATTACCAGAGTTAGGGGTGCCCGGCCAAGTGGTATATCTATATAGGATCCAATCTTTCTCTAGTTTTTTTTTTAATTTTTGAATTAATTAAATATTAACACGTAAAATAATTCATAATAAATAATTTATATTATATTTTAAAATTTATAATTAATTTTATATATTATAATATAAATTTAAAAAATTAAAATATAATTTAAATAATTTATTATTAATTATATCATATATTAATATTTATTTAAAAAATAAAAATAAAAAACTTCGAATATGATTGCCATCGCGACCATATGTCGATGATTTTCACAATGCTACGACACTTTTCTTCCAATTCAAGTAGAACATTAGTTTCTAATTTTTCAAAACAAATTATAATTTGACTTGTTTATCACTTATTTCTTAGAATAACTATTTTAATGACTCCAACAGCCATTCATTTTCATCACCCCTTTCACTGTTGTTTGCACTTTTTATCTCTCTGCAATTTCATGCTCTCTTTTGGTTTGCTAGAACATTAGAAGTACTCTTTCTTATCTTTTATTTGTAGCATATAATGACATCAAAAAGGAATATATCTTATTTTGCACCCTATTGTAGATCATCCTTAGCTAATAACGTAACTCAATTTCACCGGAATGTGCTAAAAATTGTGGGAGTATAAGGGAATAAAAATCAGAAGTTTTATCGGATTTTTTTAAAATTTATAATAATTTTATTTTATAGTAAATTTTATAAAAAAAATATATATTTATATTTTCTCCAATTATAATTATTTAATTAAAAAATAAATATATTATTAATTTATTTATACTTTGTAAATTTATATATTTAATTTTATTTAATTTTTAGAACTTGTTTGATATATTTTATAAATAAATAAAATAATATTTATTTAAAAAAATTTAATTACATAAATATGCATATTAATTTTTTAATAAATTAATTTAAATATTTTCTACTTCATAAAAGATTTATAATTTATATTAAAAAATAATTTTATTGTTTAAAATTTTAAATGATATATTAATTAAAGTTGGCAAAATTTCTTGCAAGTACAGAGACTCGCAGGGATCGGACGTGGCGAGGGTGCAATCCCAAAATTGACCCTGTTTCATATTTCAAGCCAAGGAATGGGGCCAACCTTATCCCCATTTGCAAAAACAGGCCGGGGACGAGGATGACGTATTATCCCCGTCCCAAGCTCATTTATCTATTTTGAGAAAAATATAAAATTTAATATTTTAGTAAATTAAAATAATAATTAAAAGTGAAAAGAAAAATTAAATAATTAATAAAAAATCATTCAAGGGTCAAAGCCCACAATCTCTTGTTGTATTTTTTTTCTTTATATTAATTTATTCTCGCTTGGATTTTGTTTTCTTTCTATATTTTCACTAACAAGACTTAATAGCTATTTTAATTTTTTTTGAAGGAAAAAAATTTAGTGATACAATTAAAAAAAAAAGGGAGAAGACAAATAAATTAGAATATATGTCTTGTATGGCACGGGCGCATGCACGTATGTGTAATTAAATTAAACAAATATAATAAAATTATTAAGTTATTATAATTAGTACATTTTTTCGTAAATGGACTAATTTTTTTTTTGTCAAATGCTTCTTCTAAAAACAACATATTCCTTCACCTAATATATCGATATCGATTAAAAATAGTGTTTACATAAAATATAACAAAAAATTAAATAAAAATATTATAATATAAAATATTATTTATTAATTACAAAAAGGAAATAGGTCAAGAAATGGGAATCCCTTTCCCCAAATGGGGACGTAGACATGGATGGCAATCCCTAGCAGGTAGTCATCCCTAACGTTAATTAATAATTATAAAATATTTTAATATTTATTATATGAAATATTTTAATATTTATTAATAATTATAAAATATTTGAATATTTGAATATATATATATATATATTGGTTTGGATGTAATTTTTTAATTTTGATGATTCAAACCAAAAACGCTTGCCAAAATTATTAACTTTTCATTCAATGAACCAAGAACATGAAGATATTTTGCTCATCCTTAACAATGTAAGGTTTTGAAACAAAGTATTTGAGCAGACAATGAACTAACTACTAGGCTGAAAGCATTTCCATTTTTTTTAAATTCCTACCAACTAAATGTGGCTGCAACACTCCCATTTCATATCATAAAGCAAAATTCTTGAAGAGGTTATTTGTAGTTAGCATATGCCCAAAGCTGTAATAGAACCTATTCGTTTATGGGAACTCTTTATCCGTCTCAAACAGTTTTAGGAACCCACGTTGACATGGAAAAGTTAGCGATGGATTTCATTATTTGATTAAAACAAAACAATAAAAAATAATAATAAAAATAACCAGACTAACGGTGCTCTTTCCATTACCTGATGAGCACAAGCTATTCATAAATGGGTTAGAACGCAATCAGCAAAGAACTAAATACACTTTGGAAGAAGCATTGCCATTCTATTGCTATTGAGGAACTTGTTGCTTTGTTGGGGGCAAAACAGTTTGCAATTTCTTGATCATCATTTTGAGTTCATCCAACTTGTCTGTTTCATTAGCCTGCTGTAAGAATCTCTGCAACATCCTATATGATACTTCACTCATTTGCCTTCCTCTCACCAATATTTGTTTAGAGCATTCAAATGCTTCTTCCACCCTTCCCCTTGAACACAACCCTGTCACCAAGAGATCCAATGCATGGCCATGAGGGCAAAACCCTTTCTCAATCAGATATGTCCACATATTCAAACCCAAATCAAGCCGGCGATTTGCGCAAAAGAATTTCATTAACATCACCACTGTTCTTGTTTTGGGAACAAAATTGCTGCCAATCATTCTATTATAAAGCTTGCAAACACCCTCAATCCCGCTTGACTTCATCATTCCTAGAAACATTGTATGATAGGTCACATTGTCATGTCCAATATGCTTCTCTTCCATCTCATCCATCAGCTCCATAGCGGAACTGACTTCTCTGCATCTAATGAGCGAACTTATCAGGGCATTGTAAACCCCAACATCAGGCTTTAAGGCTCTTTCAGGCATTTTATCAAACAACTGCCTTGCCTTGAGTATATTTCGAGCAAGGCCAGCTCCATGAATCAAAGTAGTGATAGTTTCTAAAGTAGGCAAGCAATCAACCCGTTCCATTTCTTCAAGAAGCCTCAAGCCATCACCAAAGCAACCCTTCTTGCAATAAGCATCAATTCTGATATTATACGTGGCACTGTTCGGCTGGAAACCTCTTCGAACCATTTCAAAATAAAACAATTCCATTGCTGTAACGTCGCCAGATTCCTTAAATCCCAATAGCAGAATATTCATAGTCTTGGTGTTGGGAGAAAACCGGGCGTGCAGCTTTGCGAACACGGACCTTGCCTCCTTCATCTCCCTCTCCGCACAAAATGCTCGAATTAGTACATTAAACTCTTGGCTACCAAACTTCCTTCCAACAAAAATTTCCTTCTCCATTCTGTCGAAAGCTTCGAGGGTTTCTTCGAAAGATTTAAATTTAGCAATCTTTGACAGCATAATGCTCATGGACTTCAGAGTAAGCAGAGAAGGGTACGACCGTTGCATATCCGCCATCAATTCCCAAGCTTTATCAAAATATCGCATTCTTGTAAGAATATGGAGAGTCTTCTCAAAAGCATCAGAGCTTGGACTGCCCTGGGAAAGGCGAAGGGAAAATTTAAAGAACTCAAGGGCTTTAAGGCCATTGGAGTGGGCGGCAAAGAGGCGGCCGAGAACATTCTCAACAAAAGATGCGGAAAGGGCAGCTCGTGGGACGTGTTGGAGAAGAGTGGGTTGAAGAGGCTGTTCGGGAAATGGATGATCGTTAATGATTCTGGTGATTCGCTCAATTTCAGGGGACAGAGAAGATTGACTCAATAACTTATAAGTTAGATCAGAAAATAAGGCATGCTTCTGAGAGATTGGAGAAAATCGACCGTATCTCTTCAACTTGATCACAAGGAGCATTCTTTGTTGTCGAATTTGGTTGCGAGACCGAAGAGCAATCACACTCTCGCATTCAAATTCTCGTTTTAGGGCCACGTTGCGGTCGGTACGAACCGTTCTCCTTCGAGGCCCCATGGGATCGGCCGGATGGGCCGGACAGGGCGTACCATCGACATTTTAATATGGGTTTTTATACGTAAAAAAATAATTGCAAAATTATTTTACATGATATTTTTTTTATATTACCAAAACATTTTTATATCATTCTCATTTTCTAAAAATAAAAAATAGTAATTGGAGTAAAAAAATACCAAAGACCCTTTTTATGATTAGTAATTACTTATTTTTCTTTGTATTTAGTAAATTAGCTACTTTACATAATTTATTTAATTTTTTCTCAAAATTATGATTTTTTTCAAGAAGATCGGGTTTTAAAATTTTATTAAAGAAAAATGAGACATATACAAATTTTTATAACATATTTTAGTGATAATATTATCAATTTTTTTAAAAAAATTAAAGATCGGTTTAAGAATGTTAAAATGTACAAGTATTTATGTATTTTAATACTTTTTTGTATTTTTTTAAAAATAATTTATTAAAATACTTCATGTTATCGATAAAGTGCTTCTAATTCTATTTTAATTAGTATGTGATCATGTACTAATTTTAAATCACCTATTGTGCTAATTAAATTTGATAATCACTTGTATAAAATTATGAATAAATACTTATATTTTCTAATTTAAATTAATAGTTAATAGTTAAAATCTATTTATGCATCACCCAAGAGAGTGGTAAATTGGATTTCAATATTATATTTTCACAACACAATATAATCCAAAAATATTCAACAATAATTCATAAAAAAATGTAATAAAAACATAGTGAGGGAAACATAAGTATATACAAGATTTATAGTGGCTTGACAATCCAACGGCTTATGCCAATTCTACACAATATGATCTTGTGATTTTCTACTGAATTCGTGTTCTAACTTTAAAAGCGCTCAAATATAATCAAATATATTGGTTTCTCTCATTACTTTATAAGATTATAACAGCTCTTTTTAACACTTTTTTGTGTTTAAGTATAATTAAAAACAAAGATTATATCTTAAATAATTTTTCTAACAAGTGAATGTATAGAAATGAAAGAAATATATGTATAATATGTGTTTGTAATAATTTTAAAATTCAAAATCAATTTCAATATGTGTAAGATTTGTGTTTATAGTTAGAGTTAAATATTAGTTATTAGACATATAAAAATTTAAATTTCGTATGCAAATAATCAATTATTTTCTTGAATCAGTTGACCAATTTATTAAAAACAATGGGTAGAAAATATGCCTAGACAACTTAGGGGCCAATTATTACAAATTGGCTATCTAGTTGGAGAAATTGAGAGGCTAGTTGCCACATGTATTTTGTTTTTAAAAATTTTTAAAAATTACATTTTGATTCCTAAAATCTTACAGAACGGTCCTTATTCCTACTTTGAAATATACTATTAAATATATATCACAAATTTTAAAAACATGTTTCTTAGAGTATTTTGTAAGTATTCATAATATATTTTTGTGCAGATATATATGAGCTTATAAAACTACTGTAATCACACATACACAAGTATATAATTAAAATTTATCATTATTGTTCTAAACTTGTTCTTTATTCTTCCTTTTTATTTGTCTATTTTATTTTTATCAAAATATAAATTTGTATAACACTAAGATTAACAATAATTAACTATATAAGTAAATATATATATATATATATATATATATATATATAATTTTAATAATTTTACAGTGCAATAGCACTATCGACACGAATGCTAAATCATTAATGTACTTATTGATACTCGCATCTACTATAGATACGGGGCTATTGTAAAATTTTCTTATCATTTTAAGAAATAAAAAATATGTATGATGATTTTGATAAATAAGGAGAGTCTTTATGAGTTGTGATAGAAGTAAATAATCTTATGGTAAATAATAGTACATTCTTGATGCTACACACAATACAATGGTTTAACTTTATTTATAAACTACTACATTTAATTAGTTCATATCTATTGATATACATTATTCTCAGTAATTTTTTTTTTCAAAATTGACAATTTTTAAAAATAAAATTTTAAACTATATGATACATGGGCTTGTCCATATTTATCAAGAGTTCCATGTACCATATAGTATAAAAATTTATGTTAAAAACAATCCATCAATAATCCAAAATTTAATTAAGTAAAAAACTATTCAATTTATTTGGGTTGAGTTTGGTAATGAAGTGTAATGTGTTTTAAATTATAATTGTTGTGAAATAAATGTACTAAATGTTTTAATTTTAATAAAAAAAATGTGATTTCTACTAAAAATTAATGTTATTCAACACTATTTTAGTTTTATTTTAAAAATTAAATGAAATTATCTCAATGATAAAAGGAGCTACTAATTGATATTAGCTGGAAAAATTAGATTTATTTATTTTATTGGGCCAATCAACGTGCTCATTAACCTAGGCCCAATGTCTCTCATCTTAACATCTATACTCGTGCACTTTATTGGGCCAATCGAACTTGATCAGTAATCTAGGCCCAACACAAATCTTCACCCCAAAGAACAAACGAGTCCCTCCCAACTCACCGAGCACATAACTATTTATAACGGAAAGGCGCCTGGGTCATCACCGAATCTCTACGAGATCTGTCAAAACGCAAAATTCATACCATTTGATCCCCCATTGGCACGCTGATTTATGTACAAATCAAATACAAAAAAGGCATAGCATTTGGGAGGTAGATCCAAATCGTAAAAGATGGAGACTCCGCAAGGTGGATCCGACCGAGACAAACCTAACTCTTCTTCTTCTTCTTCTTCTCCCTTCTCCGTCGTCTCCAATTTCTGGAAAGGTAACTCCTTTTTTCTTTTCTTTTCATTTTTTTACCTAATTTTCTCAAAACTACTTAGCCAATGTTATTTAGATTCTTGACTGGGGAAAGTTGTCTGGCATGATTGTTAATGTTATTTGTTAGTTACTTTTAGCCTTACTGTCAGTATTTTTCAGTTATTTATTAGTCACAGAAGTTCCGAATTCATGTTTTGTTTGGTCTGATCTTTTGAAATTGGATGGAAAAAGGAATCAACAAATTCTAGTGTAGAAGTTGTGAATTTACAATAAAATTTTCAATACATTTGCACTGAAATTTCTGCGAGATAATTTGTAAAATTATGGTAATAACTGAGACTGCAGATTTTCATTTTTCAAGATCGTCGTTTATCTTAGTGTAATTTGGCCCTCTTGGTTGAATTTATCTGGACTCACCTGGAGATAGTGCATCGAGGTGGATTGAACTGTAAAAGTTTAGTTAATGTTAGTGGTTGGTAAGAAGCCATAATATATCTCCTGATCTCTCTTGCTTAATTTCCTTTATTCTAATTTTATAGCATTGGATAGATGAGCTTTGGAGAAAATATGAGGTTATATAAACTGATAGGTGTGTTGTATTTTATAATGGCTGTGTTTTTTACTGCTTCTCAGTTGTATTTGTAGAAATTTCCTTGTTGCTCTTCACTTTCTTCTGCTATTATGCTTGATCAACCTGTTGAAAGATTTACATCGACTCTACTTTGCTCTTTTATTAATTTTTTATTTTATTATTGTTATTTTTTTTTAGTCAATCATGGGGTGATGAGATAGGAATATAAGTTTTGAAATGTTTTTCTGCTTTACTTTTTTTTTTCTCCCACTCGCTCTTCGAAGACTTTGATCTGGAGAAAGAAAAAAGTGTGCTTGACGAACAAGGGCTTAGGATAGCTGAAAATCAAGAAAACAGTCAAAAAAATCGGCGGAAGCTTGCAGAGAGCACCAGAGGTACGCAACTCAATTTTATTTAAAGAACCTGGAAAAGGTCTATTTCTGTTTATGGGAAGTAGATGAAAAGAGAATGGAAAGCTTTGAGTCACTCTCTGCCTATTGCTTGGGCTTTTTTTATTTTTTATTTGGCCTGCGTGGCTGGATGGGTTGGGGAAGAGTTATTGGGGGGTTTTGGCTAGATCTCTGTTTAATCCCTTCCTTTTTTTAGATTTTCTACTGCATAAATATTACACTATTGATGTTCCCACTTGTGTCTCTAAACAGATTTCAAGAAAGCTTCACAAGAGGAAAAATTAAGCCTTTTCAATTCTTTACTCAAGGGTTATCAAGAAGAAGTTGATAATCTTACCAAGAGAGCTAAATTTGGAGAAAATGCATTTCTTAACATCTATCAAAAACTATATGAGGCTCCAGATCCTTATCTGGCTCTTGCTTCAGTTGCTGTGAGTATTAGGTTCTTTCACATACATGTTTCACTGTGATGAGTTTCTATGATTTTTTTCTTTTAAAAATTTCATGCCTGATTAGAAACTTCATTGGGAATGTTTTGACATGTGCACAAAATAGGTATTTTTAAAATTAAGATGCAAGTGAAAGGATTCATTATAGTATCCTCGATTCACAGGAGAACCATTATGGTGCAAAATGTGCCTTGTCACATTGGAGTTTTTGTATTCTTATAACATACCAATTATGCTTGATGAATCCAGACTGTGATATCTTCTCAGCTCTCCTTTCCATGACCTAATTTATTGTGTTAATATTGCTTTGAAAAGAATGTAGTAGAAAAGTTCTATGAGAATACCAATTAGATTCTAAAGTTATCCACTAACTTCTTGTAGCTGAGACATCCACTATTTTGTAATAAATAAATTACACTTTCTTGTCTGTTCTGTACAATCCTTAACTTTTTCATTGTTGTGGTTAGCAGCTTGCGAGAATAATTGTCTCAGCCTGGCATTCCATGCATATTTAGACATCATTTCATTTTGATATGTTCATTTGTAAAAGGTTTCCCTTAAAAAAAAAAATGCAATGCTTCCTCCTCCCTCTCTCCCCACCCCCCCTCTTTTTGGGTGTGCAAAGCTTGTGTTGTTTCTGTGTACCATGCATATCATCATTTTATTAGTAAAACCACTCGTCTCTGTGCAGGAGCAAGATCTGAAATTGTCTGAACTAGAATCTGAAAATCGAAAGATGAAAGTTGAGTTGGAGGAATACAGGACTGAAGCAACTCACTTAAAGAATCAACAGGCAACAATAAGAAGAC
The DNA here is from genome assembly GCA_032401905.1 of Swietenia macrophylla. NCBI lineage: Eukaryota > Viridiplantae > Streptophyta > Magnoliopsida > Sapindales > Meliaceae > Swietenia > Swietenia macrophylla. The sequence continues at coordinate 2,082,872 of CP135567.1, forward strand.
TTGAAGAGCGCAACCGCCAGTTAGAGCAACAGGTTAGCATGTGATTGTGCACTTTAGATATTGGTATTGGCAATGTGTGACAATTGTATTATTGTCCTGTCATGCTCCCAAGACTTGATAAATGATAAGCTGAGAACTTTTCTAAGTGGCTTATTCGGCATTCACCACCTGGGTTGCCAAATGGTTTGACAAAAGGCTTCTGGGTAACTGTATATGCATCTGGTAAATTTACTATAGATAATTGGGTTATTTTCTTATTTTAAATAAGCAGTTATTCATGTTCTCGGATAAAGCCCCCAATCTAGTTGAGGTATGAAGTCTAGATCTTGTGTTTAAATATCATGCTTTGAGATTCAGCCTAGATGTGAAACCTTGGGTCAGTTCCTTGATTAAGCGATAAAGTTAAATTCAGATTAGAGTAAAGAATATGAGATTTAGTACCTGATTATAAATTTTATGAGTAATTGGATATTAACTTTATTTTATTTGATGATAAATGTCTTTAAAAGCTCATCTCGTGGCAGGATTTAAGTATCATTGATTAAGATTCACAATTAGGAAATTATTAATCACTGACTGGTGAAAGCTTTCTTAGTGCATCGAAATTTGCCTTTTCTTAGATGAATTCCTTGCAAAGCATGCCAATGATTGTGATATGTCAGTGCTGTTTTGGTAATTGGTATTGCTGTTTAACCATATTCAATGAGTTAGAAAATTACTTCCATCTATATTTGCATGCCTTCTATGTATGATGATAACCTTTTTTCCTATTTTATTCAGATGGAGGAAAAAGTGAAAGAAATTGTGGAGATCAAGCAACGCAGTCTGGCTGAAGAGAACCAGAAAACGCTGGAGGTTTTGAAAGACAGGTATTTTCTATTCTGGTAAAGTGGCAGGTTTTACTCATGAGAATATTTGGGAATGTTACTTTTCTTCAGGCACTTCCTCCCGTTCATATCTTTTACTTAGAATTGATTTTTTTGTTTATGGCTCTTATTTGATCTATAATTTTCCTTAACTTACTGGGAACCCTGATTCATGATTTATTTATTTTATTCAGAGAGCAATCTTTGCAAGATCAATTGCGACAAGCTCAAGAAAGTGTTGCAACTATGCAGAAATTACATGAACTTGCACAAAGCCAATTGTTTGAAGTCCGTGCTCAATCAGGTGAGACACAAGCTTAGAGATTTTATGAGCTCTAAAGAAATTTTGGCCATTATGCTTTTTTGATCCTTCATATGAAGACCACAGTTCTTTCTCATGTTCTTTCCTTTTATCCATTACATCTGCATCTTATTTGTTGATGCACCATATCAGATGAAGAAAGGGCAGCAAAGCAATCAGAGGTGAACCTTCTGATGGATGAAGTCGAACGTGCTCAAACACGACTTCTTAGTCTTGAGAGAGAGAAGGTGCACTCAAACATCCTGCATTTATATTTGTTAAGAAATCTTAACAAATAATCCATGAAAATGAGAATGATATAAACATGTTTTGGTAATATATTTATAAAAATAATTCATGAAAATTGAAGATGGTGCATTTATTTTTTCTGTGAAATAAGTTTAAAATAATAAATTATTGGTTTTATATATTGCTCCAAAAATATTCTATAAAGACCTTTTTTTTCCTTTATTGAAATTATAGGTTTCAATAGATACTACTATATATATATATATATATATAGAGAGAGAGAGAGAGAGAGAGAGAGAGAGAGAGTATAATGAGTGAGTGCTTGCCTTTGAAATGCCAATAAATTAAAATTATAGAGCTAGAATGTTTTATTTTGGACCTTTGAAACTTCAGGTTGCACCATAACTAAAAAAAGGGTGATCTTAGTAGATCCAAATTTTTTGAGCTTCTGAAGAATCACATTTATGCAATAAATAATTAGTAATCCATTTTAAAAACAAAACTATAAAACACATTTAGTAGTAATATTTTAAATAATTAAATATAATAAAATCGAATAATTGACTTAATTTCTAGTGAGAATTGTGGAGAAAGAGAGAAGGTGCACTCAATTCTGTTAAGAAAACCTCGAATATACAGACCTGGCTCACTTTTTTGAAATTCATTGTCCAATATCATTTTTGTGTTGGTTGTTTGATTCTGAAACTAAATTATACCTTTTTGGAAAAAAAATGTTTTAATTACTTAAATTTGTTTTCTTGTTTTCCTTGTACAATTCACAGTGTCTTTTTTGCTATAACTTATCACTTTTCTGTAAAAAGGAGAAAAGAAATACTTGCTGTAACTTTGATATACTTTGACATGAAAAGTTTGAACTTTTATGAATCAGCTACTTAAGTTATTTCAATAAAAAGAAAAAGGAAAAATGAATCATAGTTTTAGATTGCAGTACCAATGACTACTTGTTATTGAAGGTTGCCATTATTCATTGCCTGTACTTGTAGGGAGTCCTACGCTCTCAATTACAATCTGCAAATGAAGAGTCTGGAAGTAAGCGAAGGTAACATTTTCCAGTTCTATATTTGTCATTTTAATATAATCCTATTTTACAATTTCTGTCTTCGTGTGACATTTTTCCATGTTTTTAGAAACAACAGTGGCGTGTTCCGGTGATCTAGAGGGTATTTTAATTTTTCTAAAAAATATGAAGCTTGGTTATTATTTTAGTGAAGTAGGCTGTAAAGAAATGGTTTTCTTGTGTCATAGACATGTGCAACAATATGTTCTACCAGAAGTTGTTATTAATGCACTTGGCTGTGGTCTTAAATTGATACGAACATTTTTTACTGCTTTAAATCAGAAATGTTCTAGGAAAAGGTAAAGCGACATGTCTGTTCTATAGCAATGGTTGAGGCATGTATATTCTTAGAAGTTTAGAAGTGGTTGACATGCTCTAGAGTGTAATCCATATGCAGCACAAGTGGCCTTTGCTAAAAGAAATCTGGTGGAAGTAATAAATAACAGCCCTTCACTGAAATTGATATGCAAATTCTTATCAATTATTTGTAATTTCATTACCATGCATCTGACTCTTAGCTTTACCTCAGATTTCTATCCTACATAGTTGACTTGGTATAACTGAAATTTTGATTTCTTTTCCTTTCACTTGGGATCAAAACAATCTCATGTTTCTATTTTTCATGTAAATTAGAGTTTCCAGGTTTTCTTTTAGAGCTCACCGTTGTCTGCTGTGGTCACAGTGATACTTTGGATTCAAATAGCTTCCTTGAAAATTCTTTGAGTGCCAAAGAGAAGATTATCTCTGAATTAAACACGGAACTTCACAATATTGAAACCATCCTATCAAATGAGCGAGAACAACACGTGAATGAGATTAAGAAATTGAATGCTTTGCTCAATGAAAAGGTAATCCACACTAGTGTTAGCTACATGTTTATTAAGTTCTGTTGATGATTTTAAGTTTTCTTTCTCCTGCTTTAGTACTTTTTCTACTATGTATCAGGAAAGGAAAAAAAATTCTTTGATGGACTATTGACTGATACTATATATATACACATATGTATATGCATACACATACACATACACATGTAGGGAGAGATTGATGGTTACTTGATTTTGGAGGTCAAACTATAGCATATTTTCTATCATCTACTTCCTGGACACTCGCTTTATCACCTTGCCTCTCATGTCCGGCAATTTTCTGATGCAGAATGAACAAGGCTAATGGCATTGTTTTTATTTTTCTTATTGTATTTAGATTATGCTTCAGTTGTTGTTAGAGTCATGTTTGGGTTACTTATATAAGTTGGGTTTGTTTTTCATTGTTACTATTGTGGTAGGAATTTTATTTCTTATTGGAAGTAGATTTCTTTTTTTCCTTTTTGTTTCAGTTTACAGACTATAAATGGCGCATTATTTTCAGCTTTAGAATGAGACTTTTGAGATTGTTGAATAAAGATTATACTGTTTTCTTCCTATTTCTTCTGAGTTTTCTTTCCTCTCTCTCTAATATTGCCTGCTTTCTATTTGGTGCTACATCATTCTCTTTTGCTTATGTATCTATTTTTACCTTGTCTGTTATCCAGGAAGCTACTCTTGAGGAGATGAAGAAAGAGCTTCAAGCCAGGCCTACAGAAAAATTGGTTGATGATTTGCGTAAAAAAGTGAAAATTTTGCAGGTAATCCCATTTTCTCTACATATTCTGGTTACAGATTCAAGGTTCTTCCTCAATAGATTTAGGTTTAGCTTTATGAATTTTATTTTTACTTAGTTTGTAGAACTTATCAACTTTTGTTTGGTCTATTGTTAGATTGCTGATCCCTGGGTTAATTGAAACTATGTTAAATTAATTTGCTTTCTAGTATGTGATCTTATTGTTCCAGTCAATTCAAATGTGTTGATTACTTAATTTAGTGCATGCTTAAATCTCTAAGAATTGAAGAAAGAAACTAAATGATAGTTAAAGGCTGTACTGGTGTCTTCACTTTTTATATATATATATATATATATATATATATATTCATTCATTCTAAGAACATATATGAAAAGGTCTTCATGCTAGGATATACTTGTTCTTATAGTTTTAGTATTCAAGCACTATAAATGATATTTTTTTTTCCACTTCATCTATTTTCTGCTTCATTTCTTGATATGTCAGTGCCATTCTGATTTGTTTCTTTGAACTATTTTGCCATATGACAGATTGTTTGGAACTTGAATTCTTGCATTGTTCAATACATATGACTTAATTGTCTAGCTGCTGTCATGTTTGTTTGTGTCCTGTTAACATTTAGCGTATTTTTGTTTAAGAGTTTGACTGTTGTAGGCACTGTGTAATAATTCAATGGAAGATTAACTATCTTTTGGTGTATTGCTGTTTAATGTTTGATCGCTATAGGCGGTGGGCTATAATTCAATTGAGGCTGAAGATTGGGAAGTAGCTACAAATGGTGAAGAGATGAGCAAAATGGAGTCTCTTCTCCTTGATAAAAACCGAAAAATGGAACATGAACTGACACAGTTGAAGGTATTTTGCCTGTTTGTTACTTTGTTAGGTTTGTTTCTGTAGTTTCTTTCAAGAACATGCATGTTCTTGTATATTATCACCTAGATACCATCAAGGAAAAACAGTGAAAGAAAATAAATATCTCATGGACACATCTTGGTGCCTTATTTTGGGAATATTGTAAGGTATATAATGGGGCTTAACTTCATTTACCAGATACAAACCGGTTAACTTTATAATTTCTATACCTTCTACTACTTTCAGGTCAAACTTTCTGAGAAAACATCTTTGCTGGAGACTGCTGAAAGCAAGATAGCAGAGCTTACAGCGAAGGTCAGCGAGCAACAAAAATTAATACAGAAGTTGGAAGATGATATATTGAAGGTTTGAATTATTGACCACCAAAAGTCTCAAATTCCCTTACACTCCCTAGTTTTTTTTATGCATGTTACTGTTATTGCCGATTAATGATCCATATGTTTATGCATACCACCTTACCTAGTTTCAATACTCAATCCATTCATTTTAAGTGGCATAATCCAGTTCTCTGTAGATCATGCTGATCGAAGTCTATTTACATCCATCTAATTACTCGTGATTACATATTAATCCTTGGGTATGTATTAAATAAAAAATAAATAAATCGTACATCAGTTGCACACATAACAGGTGACCATCATCATGTACTAAATTATAACTACTTGTTAGCACATAATTACTTAGTAAACCTATAATATTTGTTTATTGTAAAATTTTTACTTTGAACCTTGTAAAGTTTTTTCTTTGAGCCCAGCTCTCCTCTTCTCAAGCATTGTTTATACCCCGATCTCTTTGCTTGTATTGCAGGGTTATAGTTCCAAAGACAGAAAAGGTAATCTATTTGATGATTGGGATCTATCAGAGGGTGGGACAACAGAGCCATCTGAGGTACATCTTTCTCTCTTTCTGTCTTCTTCTTCTTCTTCTTCTTCTTTTTTTTTTTTCCTTTTTTTAAGTTTCCAAATAATATTTGCTTGGATAAAATTTAACATCTCATGTTGTTACAAATTCTACATCCAATGAAGTCCATACCAGAAGTATTGTGGTACTTTGTTTATTGTGATTTTCATTAACTTTAGGAATATTTTGATGTAAGCAATCTTATTCATTAACTTGTTACATTTGGGCATATTTTTGTGAATGTACTGTTCTGCTTTCATATTATATTACACAACAAATTTCTTTCAAACTATCTACAGAAGAGATTGCCGGTAGAAAGGTTTGATGGTTTTCAAAATGACCATCACAAAATGTACCAAAATTTTTTTATCAAAATAATGTTGCTCTCATACGACCTTGTTGAACAATAATTACCACTTTTGGACTTTGAAATCTTTAGGTATTCTCATATTAGTGTCTGGAAATGCATATGTTTTTTGTAATCTGACCAAAAAGGTACAATTTTTGGTTGCAATCATGGGTAATCAATATTTAGAATCTTAGTAGTTTGAGATTTTCTGTGATGCTAATTTTTTTGGCATTTTGTTCATGCAATTGTAAATCCATGTTCATTTCCATTGATGCTATATCCTGAGTATTTTGTAAAATATAATAATTGGACCAAGGTTTCAAGTGATGTTCCTGGGTCGGGTGCTGTGCTTCCTGTGGCTGAAATTGTTCATTTTTCAATGTGAATTTTGTTTTGCTCATATTCTGTGTTTTCTGAGACAGAAAATAGATCAAAAACATATTTCCTCGGATCAAGATCAGAACTCAATGCTTAAGGTGATCTGCAATCAACGAGATCGATTTAGGACACGCTTGCGAGAGACAGAAGAGGTACGCTGTTCAAGCATTTGTAAATACTCACCTTTGTCTTCTTTTTCTAGCATAATAGCTATTGAATGTATCCCTACAATGAGATTATGGGTACAGTAGTTTGACTGCTGAATTTTCCAAACTTTTAGGAAATAAGGCAATTGAAGGAAAAGATAGGTGTGCTAACAGCAGAATTGGAAAAAACAAAAGCTGATAACGTCAAGCTCTATGGAAAAATTCGTTATGTCCAGGACTACAATCACGAGAAAGTTGTTTCTAGAGGATCAAAGAAGGTAGCTCCAGTAGTATTTCATAGTATGCTTTTAGTTTCTTCAGCTCATAGTTTGTCTTTGGATTATTTTCAGTATGCAGATGATCTTGAAAGTGGTTTTACATCAGATGTTGAATCCAAGTACAAGAAGATATATGAAGATGATATTAATCCTTTTGCAGCATTCTCAAAGAAGGTTGTTGAACTTGAGCTATTTTGTCAAACTTGTAATTCTTGTTACATTTATGGGCCTTCCGTAACCAAGCATGAATTTCTTGTTCCATCTGAATGCTGATTGTTGAGCTGTGACGCAGGCTTTCATACATTTTCTCCATGATTTTCTTGCTTTGGAGTCCTGCTGTTTTTTTCTTTGTAACTTTTTTTTTAATTTCTCATAGTTAGACGATGAAATTGAAACACAAAGTTTTCGTCGACGAAAGAATCAGATGACACTAATTTTACATATACATGCTAAACTCTGTTTTTCTCAGATAGTGATGTGAGGATTGAACCAATACAGAATTGAATTCATGTCCTTGCATGTAAAAGGAGGCTTCTTTTATTTTATTTTTTATTTGTGGGTAGCTATTAAATTATGTTTGTCTGGAAGTAAGTGTAAAAAATGCATACTTCCAAAGGTTTATACTTTTATTCGAGTGTAGCGCTACCAAAAAATAGTGCTTACCTAGCTTTTGGAAAGACTTCATAACCTACCTGATACATGGTAGCTGAGAACCTTGCATGCTAATATAAATAGCAATTACTAACCATTTTAGGATGCTTATGGTGAGCATCTTTCTTCAGTGTGTAAATATCTGTTTCAAATCTGCATGTGTGTGTACTAGCTGCTATTTGTAATATGTCGTGGACTCACCCTTTTTATTTGCTTCTATTAGGAAAGGGATCAAAGATACAAGGAGTTGGGTATCAGAGATAGAATCACACTTAGCAGCGGACGCTTCCTTCTTGGCAACAAGTATAATTCTGCTTTACTTATTTCAGATTTCTTAGAATTATACGTCTTACTGGAAATTTTTACCATTATTAATTACAGATTTTTGAAGCTCTAAGTATACATTGCTACATCGTATTCAGCCTGACATAGTAATTCTGCATCATTAGTGGCATGTCATCTCTGGTCAGCGAGGGTTAATAGCTCAGTAAATTCCATCGTGCCAGTCAAGCTTTGTGGAAACTTTATTCTCGTTTAAACATGGAAATTTTAACTGCCCAGTTCATATTCTGTTTCAATTTTGATTTTAATTGATATCAAATTATTCATGGCGAATGCCAAATATATCCGAGACACTTTAATCAATTTCTTGAATCATTATTTCTCTTAGCTGTATATATATCAATGTATATGTTAAACCGCATATATCAGGTTCAAGATACTTGTTTGTGTATACCCAACAGGAAAAGGCCTTTTTTTTAGTGTAAAACTTGATCCTTTACATTTATAGTCTTTAGTGGAAGACTTTAAGCTCATTTTTTACCACTTTGCTTCTGGTTTGCTAATTCTGATTGACGCCCTGCTTTTCACTTGCAATTGTACATTTTTTGCCTTCCAGCTCTCTTCCATTTTATTTCCAGAAGGTCTTGAGAATTTTTTTTAACTTGTTGCAGGTATGCTCGAACTTTTGCATTTTTCTATACGATCGGGTTGCATATCTTGGTGTTTACTTGTCTCTACCGAATGTCAGCTCTGAGCCACCTGAGGTAAACATTAATCGCGCTTCTTATCTGAATACTCAAGTATTACAATTCTCCTTATGAAATCTTCCTTCTTGCAGCAATGGCCCCGAGGAATTTCTCGTAGGAGAGAAAACTGTTGACCTGCCCCATGCACTCTGATTATGTCGTTGATTTCACCAGTTTTTGTTCACAAAAGATGGAAATACAGGTTCGAGATTATCATTCAAAACGTCATACAATGTACATATGACAACAAAGATGATGTTTTACTACTACTCATGCCAAATTTAGTTACCGACTGATGTCATGTTGCAGCTATATATGACTGCTGAATTTGCAGAAGAAAGATGTTATACGGTGTTATTCATGTATTGTCAAATAAACAAAAATTTAAATACAATCTTTTTTTTAATAATTGTATTAAAATTAAAAATTAGAATTTAATAATATTATTAAATAAATAATATAATTATAATGAATTATAATTATCTGTTTATATATATATTTTATATTATAGTATATTTTTATAATATTATATATTTAAATATTAATTAATTTTATTTTAAATATAATTATATAATAAATATAATAAATTTATTAAATTATAAATAAATTATTATAATATAATTATTTAAATAATTTATTTATTATAAAAAACTTACGTGTTAAAAATTTTATATTTAAATAGTGCTAGTAATTATTTGTTATGACTTATCTGTAATTTAACTAGATTTATTTATATGTAAAATTTTTTAAAATTAATTGATAGTACAATTTAATAAAAATATTATTATATTAGATATATGGTTAATTAATTAAAATAAAAAAATTATTAAATGTGTATAAATTTTATAACTAAAATTGTCTTAATTTATGATATTATATTTAAATTAGATAAAGAATTATTATTTTTATGTATTTATTAAATTAAATTAAATTAAAAAATAAAATTTTAAAAAAATATGTGAAAAAATCGTTACTATGTAAAAATTATACAAACATTTGAGTCCCTTAATTATTTTGGTTGGTCAAGCGTAAGGGCAATTATTATCTGTTAGTTTAGTGAAAATAGCTCCTATTTGTTGCATAAATATTATTAATCTTCAGAAAGTCAAATCATAGAAATCCTCTCCCTCCTTTTTTCTGAAACCCTAACAACATAGAAAATATGAAATTCGGCAATACATTAACGACGTCAATAGCCAATATCCGGTTCCCAAACGTCCACATTTCAACTCGCTTTTCATTGACGCATTCTCCTTTGTGCTGTTGGGGAAACACAAAGATGTCTCGGTTGTCGTCAACTTGTACGTCGTCGTCTGCAATTCGAAATTTCTCCTCAATCAATAATGACGAATCTTCGGTTTCTCCTAAGCCAAAGCAACAGCAACAGCCGCAGCGACCGTGGCTTATTGTTGGGCTCGGTAATCCTGGCAAGAAGTACAATGGCACTCGCCACAACGTCTGCCACTTATTTTTTTCAATAATTTTCTTATTGCTCCAAAGTTTTGATTTGATGTAATTTGATGAAATTTAATGGTAGGGTTTTGTTATTTATCAGGTGGGGTTTGAGATGGTAGATGCAATAGCCGAAGCTGAAGGGATATCCATGAGCTCTGTTAACTTCAGAGCCCTCTTTGGAAAAGGTTCATACTTTACTGTCCTAATAATTGTTTATACTATTGTAAATTGGCTTTGATGTTTCCTTCAATAAGTTATTTATATGTATTTTTTAAAAGAAAAATTAAGTAGAAAAACTCTAGCTTTCATTTCCCTGTTATTAACATCAACTATATTTAATAACATGTTAAAGATAAGAATTTTAGGTTTACGCATCAATATTTAGAAGTACTACTTTGTTTTGAAGAGCTGGTCTGAGAACAACAAATAACCATTTGATTTATTGGTTGTTGGTGGTGCATATGTCAGTGGTTGTAAATCTCCAAAAAATATCTCTTATTTGTTTGTTTTGTGTCTGCTTTTTAATAGATTTTGTTCAGTTGCCAAATCATAGTGCTTCTAAGTAAGTTATATTCGCAAGGTTGATGTGTGAAATGTAAATAACTTAGCATCTTTATAGAAGAATGTGGTTATACCTGTATTCATAGATATTGAATCAATTTACTTCCTTGCAAGGAAAAATTGTTATGCTTTTTTTTTTTTTTTTTCTCTTTTCTATTTCTCAGTTTTTTGATTTATTATCATGACATTGTTGTTTTCTATGTTCCAGGTTTTATTGGAAATGTCCCAGTAATGCTTGCAAAACCACAAACCTTTATGAATGCAAGTGGCGAGTCTGTAAGTACTTCCGGAAATATCTCCTATTTTTTCTGGTATTCTATATTGGTTTATTTTTATGTGGATTTTGACTGGGTAGTTTGGATGGTTTTTGAAGGTTGGGGCCATTGTATCATATTATAAGATTCCTCTGAAGCAAGTACTAGTGGTAAAACATTCTTTGTCAGATTGTCCAACTGCTGCCTCTCTTTATAACTATATAATTTGATATTAACTCAATCACTGTCTTTCTCAACAGTGTCCAAACTTGTTTGTTTTGTTTTATAGATATTTGATGACTTAGATTTGCCTTTTGCTAAATTGCGTCTACTGCCAAAAGGTGGACATGGAGGACACAATGGGTAATCATTTTGTTAGTGTATTTTTCTGCATATGTTTCTGTGTTGCATCATATTCCGTTCAATATTTTATGGAAGATAAATCAACATTAGTGTTTCAAATTGGTTGCAACTCTCTGTTCTATACCTCTGACAGAGCTTGTACCAGCTATGGAAATTAGAATTATGAATTATATTCCTCTTCTTGTTATGGGCTTTTTATTTTTTATTTTTTTAATTACTCCTGGAAGAAACATACATGGTTATGTGAGCTCTGGGCAGAGACAAATAGGGGAGAACAATATTAATGTGGCTCTGGAAAACCTCTGGGTACTCTAGAGGCTGCCCTGCATTTGTAGCCAATATATCATTTTTTTTTTTACTGCATCATAGAATGGGTTTTTGTGGGAGTGATTTCATTCACTTATCATTATTATTGCTAACCCACCTCCAAATGCCATTACATAGACATGGTAATCAAAATCATTGTCCTGTTGAAACACATTTAGTCTTACAAGTTCAGTTTTAGGTTTTGAATTTTTTTTTTTTTCAATCTATGACTCTTTATGGATTTTGTCAAAAAATAACCTACAGATGTTGTTAAGACCAAGGTAACAAATATGACTGCCACTTCTATTTCTGGTCCTTTTTTCTTTCTTTGGATGGGAAGGTGTGAATTTAATCATCATGTGGGACAAAATATATTGAAGGCTAAATCTCCTGTGCATCTCTTTGGAAAGGACATGGTGGGGGATTTTCTCTCCCTGCAAGAGATATGTGGGTTTATTTTATGGAGATTTATGTGTAGTTTACTCCACTCAACCTGAGTTTTTTAGAGCTCTAAAGTGAATTTTTCTAGGTTAACTCAATTTGGATTTGTCACCAATCCTGACATGTGGCATCCTTTCTTTTGCCAATCTTCTAGTCAGTTAAGTAATGGATGTGTTAGTTGGGTTAAAACTTTTTCCATTGCAAAAGTTATAACCTATATGACTCGGCATATCAAAGCTGAAAATTATGTACCATTTCTTAGAAAAAATTGCTTTTGACTATTAAGTACTTATTTAATAGATTATGGTTACTTATTCGATTGATTATTGTTATTATTGTTTTTTCTTGCAGGATGAGAAGTATCATCGACCACTTTAAAGGAAACCGTGAATTTCCTCGTTTAAGAATCGGTAAGCTTCAGAAACGCTGTTATTATGCTTAATGGCACTTTCTGTAATTAGCTTGTTCCTTAGATTTGTGATATTTCTTATAGGTATAGGACGACCACCTGGGAAAACGGATGCTTCTAATTTTGTTCTTCGGGCGTTCAATAAACAAGAACAAGAAGAGGTACATAAAGCTTTGCATGCAACCCTGAAAGGGAATTTCCTATATGTAGATAGTGGATTCTAATATTTTTGCGGAAACTTCTTTCAGTTGGATTTTACATTTCAATATGGCATTGAAGCAGTGCGGATTCTTTTGCTCGAGGGTTTTAATAAAAGTGCTACATACGTTAACAGTGCGAAATCCATGGAACAACTTACATAGACAACTAAAGTCATGATTTTTTGGGTGATCAACAAAAGGGAACATACTTGCGGAACAGACTGTTGGTTGTATCAAACGGTAGTCCGAAAACCCTTTAGAGATTCAAAAGGGGTAAAATTAACAGGTGTTTTCTACCTCCATATTTTTTAACTCGTTCAATTGTTTTACTGGGCATTGAGTTTCAATTTCATTAGATGGTCCGTTTCTTTTGTTCCTAAAAGACAGAATGCGGCGGCTGCCTCCTCTATGTTTGCCATAAGGTTTACTAATAATTTTCATTCTACAATATCGATTGTGGAAATTGTTTCCCCTAAAAAAAAAAGACATTAAATTGTTGGATAAAAAAGGTAGAGCAATGCGAATAAATTGTTTTATGAGAATTTCAAATAAAACATTATTTTTTATATTAAAAAATTAAGGTTCTTACAAAATTACACATATGAACTTTAACGTACAACTTTTCAAATTATGTCCCAAAGTTATAATAAAATTTATTGTAAGAATTATAAAAATTTTTCACTGAATTAATAAATGTTATATTATTTAACGGGTAAAAATTTAATAGATGTACATTTACGATTAATCAAATCTCATAATAAATAACATTAATGTAATTATATTTATTCAAGCATTTGATATATTAAAGTAGTTTATAATTATTTTTTAATTTTTTGCCTTTTATTCTAATCTAAATTTATTAAAATTGTTTTAAGAATTAAAAATAAACATTATATTTTTTTCTATAATATTATAAATTATAATAAAATTTAAATTAACATAGTTTTTGTCTATGTGCAAATTATCTTTTTATTTTTTTATCATTGTTATTTCAGCCATGACCAAAAACAACACATAGCAGAACAAATATGCAGTTTTTAAAGTGAAAAGCATTAAGTAAAAGAAATCAACTTAATACAAATATTTGAATAAATTTATTTTAAAAATCTTTTGTCCATACTTGTAATTTGTTGCAATAAAAACACAATATTGTAAAAGAACGCGCGCTCGAAAAATTATTTGTGATATTTTATTTAGTAAAATCTTGTTACATTACTAAATCATATGGAACATAAGTAACATTCCCATGTATTCGTAACAACCGAAAAAAAAAATTCCGTAAAAATGAAATCATGTAATAATAGAAACTAAAATAATAATTTTTATTTGTGCTTGCAAAATTTTTTACTAGAAAAATAATTAACCCAAAAAATATAAAATCGAATTATTTGTGTTGTTTTATGAGAGGATATGATTCTAGTTGATCTCCAAACTTTTTACTATGTTTAATTAAATGAGATTAAATTATAATAAATGAGTTTAAAAAAAAAAAACCGTTTTTGGACTAATTCATAATACGTTTTAAGAGCTTAAAACTTGCAAACCTTGTCCTATAAAATGAGTCCCATTTCAATTCTCCACTTCATTGCGAAAACTCTCCTCTCATAAATCACAAGGAATATAATATATAAATAGCCAACATGGCTGAGATCCAATCTTTGAAGACATTGTTTTTCTTAGTTAGCGGGTTGGTCCTGCTTTCATCGGTTCTTGTAGCAGCTGAAGATCTTGTGCCTTTGCCTCCGCTACCAAAGCCGACTCATGATTTTCTTGAACAATGCGGAACCAAGTTAAAACCACATTGTGGTGAAGCTATCAAAGCCAGCATATACAAAACTGGAAAGCTCTCCGGTGAATGTTGCGAGCAACTCCTAGCTGAAGGGCGGGCTTGTCACGATACATTTATAGATGTAACGGCGCCATTCTATCCCCTGTTAAATAAATTTGAAATCTTCGCTAGGAGTGATCAAATTTGGAATCACTGTAGGGCTGGTGCCTCAAAAAATTAAATGATTTATTTTATTTACTCCATGATGTAAATCAAAAACTTGAGAGGAGATAATAATGTTAATTTTATGCATTCAAATAAATTTATTTAAATATTATTTTTAAAGATACTCCTAAAATTTTTCCTTTTATACACTTAGTGTAGTATATGCTGTTAGTAGAACTTCTCTTGCAAATTCCACGAAAAGTATGACAGTGCTTTTATCTCTTAAAGGAATTAGACCCATTATTTTCCCATTTCCAGTTTTTAAACAACTCAGAGAGGGCCACGGCTGTATTATTAGTCCGGAATTGGTATCCTTACAAGTCTACCAAGTTGTTTTTTTTTTAATTATTATTATTATTATATTTCTTAATTTTAATTTATATTCATCAAACTCTTTTTAAAAATTAAAATAAAACATATAACTAGGGAAAATTTAAGCAAAATTGCAAGATATTTAATGAAAAAATTGATGAATTATGCAAAAACAATATTGTGCTGTAGGCCAACCCCATCTTTGCGATGGTTGAAGGGATAACACTCGAGGAGGACTGCAATATCCTTGCTGCCATGTTAACCTAAATTTAGGATTCTTGTTTAAGGAATTCATTTTGAAGCATGAGAAAACAGTTTGTGTGGTCACAGACATAACTAGAAGTAATTTAAAAGTGAAACATGACTTTATAAATTACTAACCAAAAAAAAAATAAGAAAAAAACATAATGGCAAGATATGATCAAGTGATATGCTAATTATCCAATTACTTAATTACTCTTCTAAAAGAAAACAAATTTTGGTATGATGTTCTATCATACCTTATGGCAAAACAGTACCGCTGAATCTTTCCTACACAATTAAATTTTAAGAATACAAAAACTAAGAACATGCATTTTAGTGTCACATATGTTGATGATATCTAACTTGAACTTCAATATAAATTGAAGTTGAGTGTTGACTATTTCTCGCAAGACAAACAACTTCCCTTTGAGCGTCACACTTGCACAGTCTTCTGTTACATTTCCCATGGTTTCTTTCTCCTCTTCAGACTGCATAACAATATTTGCTTAAGTATGGGTTTACAGCATGGGCATAGCATTAAAACTATTGCTTGATTCTCCAAATTTCACATTTACTAGTAAAGAAGTTTGCCCGCCCCACTAAGAATTAACAAAACCCATCAATCCCGGGAAGTTAAAAAACCAATTGATGCAAAGTAGTCATCAGTATAAATTAACTTCCCATATGCCTTTCCTGAAACTGGCATTGAAATTGAAGTAATATAATAAGCATAATAATTAACATTGTCTACAAATGTTGTACATTTGTGCTAATTGCTTTTGCTTCTGCCTTTACTTTTGACTCTTACCCCTCAAGTAAATGTACTATTACTTTTAGCCAAATTATGAATGGGGAATGATTTCCCTTTCTTCTTTTGCTTGATTACCGATCTAGTATCTAAATTATAAAAATGCATTTTTAACAAGAAGTCTTTGTTTGTCAATCTAACATTGTTTTCTATTTTCTATTTCCCATCATTTTTCTAGCTCTTATTCAAAACTTTGGTCCATTTCTTTTACATCTATTTATTAATCCAATAATAGTACAAGGTTGTTGACTTGGGCAACAAATTGTTATAATACGAACGTTAAAAGAAAAAAGACAGTGCTATATCTTCCAAAGGAATTTTTAACCATTTTCCAATGTCCACTTTTCAAGAACCCAATCACGTTGTATTCTTTATTTATTTATGCAGTCTTCTTATTTGTAAGTAGATCAATGTGTGCGAGTGTTTTGACTATCTGTTTATACATTTCCTGTGTTTCGGGGTAAACAGTGTGCAGCCAGCCAGCAAATTCATGCCCCACATTTGGGCTTGATTGAAGGCGTGACATATGACCATGTGAATGGAATCGACGGGGTCCAATTCCGATTGTAATTTCCGTTGTATGTGGCTCAAGTAAACTCATAATTTACAAGCACTCTGTCTTCCAGAAGCTCGCCTGATTTTATATTTTGACATAACTTGGCTGTTGGTCTTAAATTTTCAATTGCATTTTTTAGTACCCACATGCAATGGATGGGAAGCAATATCCTATGTTTGTTGTCGTATCAACTTCTGTTTCAACCTTTGAAGAATGCAGTTTGTGCTCACTCTAGTCATTTATAAAGGATTGAGTATACTACATGTTACATTTATTTATTTATTTATTAAAATTTTACGATAAATATCTCAATTTTGATATTTTATGAGACATTTATAATAATATTATAATTTTAATAGCATTAATAATATTTATATATCAATCTAATCTATCAGTATTTGTGGGAGTAATTTATTTTTCTTTGCATCTATATTTTCTCTTTTTTAAAAATAAACTTGTAAATTTAGCTACAGATGAATTCCGTACTTGATTAAAATGTATAGTATGTATTTTATATTTTTTAACATAAAATTTAGAATACGAAATATAAAATTTAAAATAATTAAAATAAAAATTTAAAAAATAACACAATCAATGTATTGTAACTAAATTAATAAACTTAACGTAAACAAATATCAACAAATGATAACACTAATGGAATAAAAAATATTCAAAAAATAAAATATAATATTGGCAAAAGAAATTAAGGAGTTAATAAAGTATTACCCAAAAATATTCAAACGAAATAGGATAAATGAAACAAATCTCACGAGAATAAGGAGAAAAAGGTTGATTTAATAATAAGATTATTTCACGAACTCAAAAAAAATATTAAAATAATATTTTATAAAATTAATTTTTATTAAAATATACTCACTTTTTTATTAAAATTTTTATTTAACACGAGAGTCCTAATTTACAAGGATCCAAAATTTGTCTACGTAATATAATTTAATATACGATAACAGCTTTGAAATTATGGTTTAATTAACTTTAATTCACAGTTATTAGATTGTTTTAGGGTATTAAATTAAATAATTAATAATTCAATTGATAAGGCTGGTACTTTACATTACATGCTGATAAAGAGACTATTCCTTGCACTTCCACCCACAAAAATGACAACCTGCGACAAGACATAATGCAGCACAATAATTTTAATCTCAAAGCTTACTTGTTTGTATATAACAAATAAATAAATTATATAACATTACAAGGACTGATCTGAAATTAAAATTTTAATATCACAAAAAAAAAAAAATTTGACGAGGAATTGTTATTATTTTCTTATTTTATGAATAAAAAATTATTTTAAAATTTTAAAAATACCTATTTATATAAATTCTTATAGAAAATTTATTAGGATGAATTTTTTTTATTCAACTTAATTACCGTAGTCTTATCTTTTATTTTTACGAGTAATTTTTTTTTTTAAAAAATAAGGATCTGTTTGGAAGTATAAGAGAAAAAGAGATAGAAATATTTAAGTATTTATTAAATTTTTTTTAAAAAAATTATTAAAAAAATATTTAGTCTTATATGTAAAATTACTCTTATTTTAATTATAATATAATTGCGTATTAATTTAAAAATTATCCTTAATACTAATTAAATTTGATATCACTTACAGCAGAAACATGTTCAGTTTAACATGCCAACTCTTTTCCTACTATTTATCTCCCTCAATTATTAACTTGAAATACACGTTTGAGGCAGCAAGGATTATTCATTGGTACAAGATAATAAAACAAAATGCACTTTCGTCGGCAAAATTAATCTCTAAAGGCCAAACCATATATATATATATATATTGGTACAAGATAATAAAACAAAATGCACTTTCGTCGGCAAAATTAATCTCTAAAGGCCAAACCATATATATATATATATATATGTACAAGATAATAAAACAAAATGCACTTTCGTCGGCAAAATTAATCTCTAAAGGCCAAACCATATATATATATATATATATGTACAAGATAATAAAACAAAATGCACTTTCGTCGGCAAAATTAATCTCTAAAGGCCAAACCATATATATATATATATATATATATATATATTCCATACACATACATACAACATATATATATATATATATGTATTACATCATATGGTCTCCTTCACGATTTGATTTGGGCGTAACCCTAGCTACCATGGTCTACCGCCGGTAATTATTTGTGACATTTGAGATTTAAAATTTAACGTGTCACAAAATAAATGGTCCGTCCCTTACTATAATGGTCTGTCCCTTTCTGCCCATTTGCCCAAAGGATTCAAGCAAGCAATAGGTTTTTAAGACTAACCCGTGAATCTTATTCTTGGTCCGTGACATGACAGCGTTATACTAAAATTTTAAATTAAGGAATTTGTCTAATGCTATCCATATTGATAGGTGCGAAGTTAATTACACAACGTAAATGCCAAGGGAAAGCAGCTATCGCCCAAATAATAATAATAATAATAATAATAACTTTTAAAGAGGCTTTACGAGACATTAATTTTAAATTTTATAATAATTTTATTTTATATATAATTTTTTAATTATTAGTTAAATAATTAAAAAATAAATATATTTAATTTTAATTTTAATTATTAAAAATATATTGATTTAATAGTTAAAAAATTAATTTAAAAAAATTATGTTAAGTTAAAAAATTCTCGAATTTTATATATATATATATATATATTAATATTTTTATAAATTAATTTAAAATTATTTAATACTTTATAAAAGATTCATTATCAAAAAAATAGTTTTGTAATATAAATATCCAAATGATGTTAATTAATAATAATTGTTGTAGTTAGATTTTTATTTACTATAAATCAACATATTCTTTGTTCTTCAATCTTCAATTCTCTAATTTTTTTTTTTAAAAAATTAACAATAATCTAAAGAATACAAAATATATTGAGTAAATTAATGTATAAAATTATATTATTATTACATAAGTTATATCATTTATTAAAAATATAAGATACGAGTACTAATATATCACAATCGTACTGAAATTTTTACAAGAATTTTTAGTTGCGGAACTAATAATACAAAAAAAAAAACATATTATTTTATAAAAACAAATTATTGCACATTGTTGAAATTACGTAACAATTTTTTTTTTTTTTTAACTGAAATTATCTCTTATGTGATTTTTGTTTTGGTACAAGAGGGTTTTACATGAATATTTTTATAATGGATATATTTGACATTTACATTTTCTTTAATCAAATTTCAATACAATAAATTTATAAATATAGTTTTATTTTTAAAACGTATGACTAATTATGTAATTGAACCTTGGATTGGATTGGTAAGGTTGCTGCTCTTCACTGACTGGGTGGTGCGAAGAATTTATTAGAAAAGAAAGAAATGAAAGCCTGCCGACAATCACGGTATCAAGTGGGGTCAATAAATCACAGACGTACAGTGCTTGTTTTTTTTTCTGCATCATAATTTATCAATAACCCAGGTATGATGGTCTTAATCGACCAATGTGGGTCCCTGAACATGTGGATGTACTCATCTATATCACCTCATCTTCTCTCCAGTCTCCACTATGCCAACTCCCCTGTGGACTCCACGTAAAGTCCACAAACCCGCAAGAATGAAATAAAAAAAAAAAAAAAATCACAAGCAGACAAATTTAAAAAATAAACAAATAAAAATTACAGATCATCCAACCAACTCTCCGTGACTAAAGGCAGAAGTAAATAATTCATATATCCCAGAAAAATCCAAACCATCGTCCGGATTTTTCTGTGCCACGTGTCTTACATGCAAACCTTCAATCAAATCAAATAACAAACTGCCATAATTTAACACTTCGCTATCTTACACTTGCCCTTCAGCTTCGTGTAAATTTACTATTCAGCCACTCTACCTAGCATACCCGATATAATTTATGACCCACACCAGCCAAAGTTTCAGGTGGATCCCACTTTCATCCACCATGATTCTAAAGCAAACTTCATTTCATTCACCATCTTTCCTAACAATTAAAAACTTTTCTTCTTACAACTACTTTTTCTTCTTACCAATTACCAGGGATAATATGGTAAATATATCAGTTCCTGGTAACGCCTAACATTTATTGGGAGTGAACCCCACATGATTATTAGCCAAATCAAAGTTGACACGTATTCCCTGCTGCTGCACATTCCCGATTATAGACATAGACGACGTCGTCGGAGCGAATGCGAAACAGAATGTCCCGGATGAATCAACGGGAATCATATAATTTTTCGCAGGCAAATCCAGAGATTTTCCACCGGCGAAATGAAACGCCACCGTTGGCACCTTAACACTTGATAATCCGGTGAAATCATAGCACGTGTCGAACAAAGCTACACCACTGGTCGATTTCAAGTTTGATGCCAGCTTCACAAACGAGTCACGGAGAGAGTTGTAAGCCTGAGTCTGCAGCCGAGTAATGGCGGTCCCACAATCGACAATGATCCCACCGTCGCCTGAATCATCCATTTGAAAAATCGACGGTGGGATTTGAACCAAATGGCCACCCACGCTGAACCCAGTGAGTCCTAAATAATAAAACGTATCGATTTTTTTGTTTCTCATCAACGGAGCCGTAACTAAGTCACCGGCTTGTGCTGAATTGAACTCAAGAGTTCCGGACGCGGCCGAGTCACGGTCCACCAAACAGTAAGAGAACGACGAAGCTTTAATCTGATTAGTAAGAGAGAGGGCGCCGCCACCGAGTCCTAGCAATCCAGCAGATCCGACGAACAGCCCTTCATTATCATGACCACAACCCAAAGCGACGCCGTTCACTGCCCCACTGTTCCCAAACGACAATGTTTCCGTAACAAAATCACCAACGGTGTATGACCCGTCACCATACGAAACTTGATATTGGCACTTGTTACTACGACAAGCGGAGACGTCAAGAGATCCACACTGAGGAGAGTTACAGGAGAGAGGACTGTAAGACGACGACTGTTTCGGGTCGTAAATTGGATCGGATTGTTGATAACAGTCCACACAAGGCTGACACTGAAGCCAGTTGATGTCACTACCGGTGTCCAGCACCATGTCAAATTGTTTCGTCGGTGAACCGACACCAACCCGGGAGAAGTACTCGCCGCTACCTTGGCTAGCCCCGGACACAACCGGAGTGGCCAAGTCCTCCGGTAGGATCTGGGTCTCGATGGGCTTGAGCTCCTGTTTGTCTACGTTGTAGACAGCCAGCTGGAGTTTAGTAACAAGAGAGTTGACTCGGGCTGAGTCGCGCTTGAGACGAGATAAGACAAGAGATTTGTAATCCTCATGTCGGGTTTTACGAAGGAGTTCTCGAGAGTGAATGAACAAATAAAACGAAGAAGAAGAGTTAAAAGAGGACTGCGTTATGGTTTCCGCAGCAAATGGCTGAAGAATTTCGGGATCAAAGGAAAGTATATCCTGGGTTTGTTGAAGAGCAGAAGAAACATCAAGAACTGTCGTCGTGGTTTCTAACAAGCTGCGAGAAAAGGTAGAGGTGAAAACAGGGAAAAAAAGAAGGACGGCGAAGAGAAAGAATGGCCTAGGCGCGGCCATATTTGTTGCAGAGAGAAGGAAAATGAGAATGAATCGAGTGGTAACGGGGGTGGGAGGTTTTGGCGTTATTTAAAAAGAAGACACAGCAATAAGAGTGACTTGAGTCTTGTTGGCAGATATCAAGAAAGAAATTTGAAAGCATTAAAGTGGGAAAAGGCTTTGGGACACCTAACAGAGAGGCGATATTACCAGTAAGGGCAAAAACCATGGCCACGTATTAATTACAAAAAAATTAAAAATTAAAAATATATTTATTATTATTATTTTTTATTATTATTGTTATAAAGTATTATAAAAATTAAAATTATGTTTAATATTTTTATTCTTATTGTTGTTAAAAATTAGATGGATTTTATTGACTTTTGATCAAGTTTGTTTAATAAACATATAAATCTTATTATATCAAAATTTGTTTTTGTCGGCCTTTGAGATACTTAGAATAACTATAAATCTCGCAACTAAAAAAATAATACTAAAAATACAAACTCTTATACAAACTGTAAATCTCAATCAAAATTATGAAGTATGAATTTTTATATAAACGTTTCATATAAATTAACGTGTGAAAGTATATATTGTTGTAACATGTTTTCTATGTTTTTTTTTTTTTTGCTCTGTATATTTTCATTTATTCCTGTCAAAATATATAACATATAATAATGATCTAATATTATTATATTTAAGAATAATATTTTTTGACACAATCTTTTAAATCAATACAAATTTATAAATTTAATTTCATACGAGATTATATAATTATTAAATGAATAATATAATATGATTGATAATTGTGTCAAATTTGAGTTTAAAATTCTTGACACGATTAATTATTTAAGTAATTATAATAAATAAGTTCATTTATAATTTAATAAATTTATTTTTAAAAAATATCATAAATGTATGTGTGTGTGTGTGTTGAATTGGTGACACAATTACTACTTAATTAATCATTTAATAATGATATTAAGTTAAAATTTTTAATTATTTACACGATTATCAAATAAATTGAGTTTAAATTGAATTTTATTTAACATGATACGGAGAAGAAGACACGAATTGCTGCTCTTAATTACATTAGTTTATATATATAAATTTACATATAACATATGACAATAATAAAATATTGTGACATTAATTTGCCCATGTAAATTTATTTAATAATTTGTACGTGTAGTTAATCATAAAAATAAAGAACTATTTAGCATGGGTGTTATTGTGAAGAAAAAAACTTATTAAAAATTTGTTTTATTAAGAAAAAGATTGTATTTTATGATTGTTTTGGACGTGCTTTTAAAAACTAATTTTTATTTTTGAAAACAAAAAAAAAACGCTTAATTACATGTTTATAAATTAATTTTATATTTTATAATAAATTAAAAAAATTAAATATAATTTAAATAATTTATTATTAATTTTATTAAATATTAATATTTGTTCTGTGATAGAAACTGTTAAAAGTAAAAATCTTTAACTTCTCTTAAACACCCCGGACATTATGATTGTGATTACGATGAGGCCGAGTCCTTTCCGGACGAGGAGATGGGAATGATGTTGCCCACTTCTCTAATTGATTCCAATAGTTGTAAATATGTTTCTTCAACGGTTTTTCAAATCCTTATCCCTCTTGAATCATTCATGGGGTGTCTATTATTTGCCCAAAGCTCAAATCCTTTCCAGATTTGGGTCTTCC
Source organism: Swietenia macrophylla (assembly GCA_032401905.1). NCBI lineage: Eukaryota > Viridiplantae > Streptophyta > Magnoliopsida > Sapindales > Meliaceae > Swietenia > Swietenia macrophylla. Next base: position 2,106,732 of record CP135567.1, read on the forward strand.
ATCCTCTTCTGCTTCTTGCCTGTCGTAAATTAAATATCTACATATTTAAAATACTGATAAAATCGATAACAATGGTAAATTATTTTAATATTATGATAAGAAAATGCATCCCCTTTATTCAATGGTTGCACGAAATGGACCACTCTTTATTCTTGTTTCTTTTATGTGGCTTGCTCCCTTGTCTCGAATATATGCAAAATGGACAAAACACTAAAAAATCAATCGTGTTCGTGTTCGTGTTCATGTTCATATACACACCAATAATTGATGATATTGGATATATATTTATGCTTTCTTATAAGCCGTATGCCAATTTTATTTTTATTTCTTCATTATATTACTGTGTCAACGAAAAATCAAACCCCGTTTTGTTGATATGATTTTATTCAGTATTAAAAACTTAAAAAGTTTTGACATTTAAATTATTATTTCTCTTTACTTTAGAACTACTTAAATTGATAGATACCATTGTAACAAACTTACTCGTATAAAGAATGGCATTTCTTGGACTATGTCTAAACGCACCTACAAACCATGGATGTTTCTTTCCCGAAAGAACATTGTCAATGTTTCTGATTAATCCGGAAACTCCTAATAAGTTACTAATCTGTTCGTAATTAATTGATTATGGGAAGGAATACAGACCTGAGAGCAAAATATGGGATGCACAGCTCCGAGCAAGAAAGAAGGGGAAGACACTTGCGGAGTTAAAAAAAAAATTAAAAACCCATGACCCTCAAAAAAATTTCCTGAATTTTTTTTTTTGATGAAATTAATAGATTGTTATTAGTTGTGGTTGTTGGGGATTAAACATACTCTATATATATATTATAGATATATCAAAAATTTAAAATTTATGTAAATTAATCATATTAATCAAATACATATCAATTCAGATGCCAACATCGTGTTATTTAATCATACTTCATAATATCAATAAACATAAAACAAGACGATTAAGATCTTAACTTAGATCTTTACCACCAATTGAGCAAAAGTAATCCTTTCTTGAATTTTCTGTAAATTCCTAATTTCTAATGTAGTTTTTATTTAGAAGACGTTTGAATTAGATTTTTTTTTTTTGTGAAATACAACAAATTTGTAGGCATTTTTTGTCTGAATTAAACACTCATGTGTATAGTTCCTAATGATATTTACACAAAGTAGAGAATTAAAAAATTTAAATTTTACTAAATTTAAAATTCCGTAGGTATTTTATTTTTTTTATAGAGTTACCTTAAGAAAATATATAAGAATTAGGATTTGGGAGTTTTGGTCGCATAAAATAGATTTTTTTAACAAATTAAAAGAAAAATAAAAATCTTATTTGATAACCATTCATACATTTTATCCAAAATAAAAAAGATATTTATAGCTTTTAATTATTTATTTTCAATTACATTATAAGTATTTAGATAGAGGTAAAGTCTAATCTTATCTATATAACATTCCTGTGTAATTTTAAACTGTATAACTAATTATATTTTTAATTACTCAAATTAGGATACTATAAATCTGAAAATAAAATTAAAGAAACACATACTTACCTTTCTTTTTAACCCTAAGTTGACTTATTAAAAAATTAATATGTTCCTAATTTGTTTATTCTTTATAATTAAAACTCTAATTTATTAATCTTTCTTTAAATTTTTTTGTTCTTGAATTTATTTATCTTAAATACTAATTTATATTCTAAACTTTTAATAATGTAAAATTTTAATTAATTCTAAATAAGTATTATTAATATATTATCATATTATTTAAAAAAATTTATATCAAACTCTTAAACTTTTACAATGCAATTATTATAGTATAAAAATGATATATATATATATATATAGATAATTAGAATATTTTATAATAGTTAATTAGTACTATTTAAAATTTTATATAATAAAATTATTTTTTTAATATAGATTATGAATCTTATATGGACTAATAAGTAATTTTAAATCAATTTGTTAGAGAATTATTATTTATATAAATGTAATTAAAATTTTTTAGATAAATATTATTTTGTTTGCTTTATAAATCATATCTAACAAACTCTAAAAATGAAATAAAATTAAGTATATGGTTTTACTTATAAAAAATATAAATAAATGATAATATATTCATCTCTTGGTTAATCAATTTGATATTAAAAAGAAGGTAAATATATTTTTTTACAAAATTTTGTCATAAAATTCATTTATTACAAATCTCAAGAAATATATATGATAAAATTTCTATAAATAAATAAATAATTTATTTAATTATATTTTAAATTATAAAACTTTCAAATGTTATAAAATAGCACCTATACTTCTAAAAATTTTAAAATAACTTTATAATTTTCACTTTAATATATTAATAGAAAATTTTCATAATTATATTTTTATCTACAATTTTTAACATTTATAATTTATCTTAAAAGTTTAAGAACTTAACAATTAAATTCTAAAACTTAATTCTATATAATTTATTATTATTTCTTTACTATTTAAAGTATGTGTACTATTAAATTCTTTTTTATGTTGGCATTGGAGATAGTAATAGATTTTTTTATTCTAAATAAATTAATCAAATTAATTTATTTTCGATTAACTCTTTAATTAAGATGATCATGTTTTATCTTCTCATTTACTAATTTTCATAAATTGAAAATATCATCTAACAATACATTATCACTCTTAATTAAGAAAAGAATACTTATGTTAGCGAAACCTATTTAGTATAAGATTACCATATAATTTAATTCTGACCCTCAATTAAGAAAGGATACTTACATTAGTGAAACTTATTTAGTATAAAATTATCATATGATTTAATTCTTTCGCCTTATATATATATATATATCCCACCAAATATTTTATAGTTTGAAAAATTAATATTTTTAATTTAAGTTAATAATATAATTTTCAAGTCTTTAAATTCTTTTTAGAATTCACTATGGTCATTGAATTATATTATCACTTTTGTTAAATTTGTGCCTCTTGAGATATTGACTCTATGTTATTTAGAGCAAAAAATTTTTTATTAATCTCTTACAATCTTTGTGTATTGTTATATCATCAAATCATTCCCCTGTATGCAATATTGCAATGGATGACAAAATGTCATGCCCAAGTATATATAATCCATGGATAAAGTATTATAAAGATCTCAAATTTAAGGATGGCTCCTACCATCATATATTAGATAAATTTCATAAACACATAAATAATACTTCATATGAATTTTTAAGTAGGTCAGTTTCATGTAATTGTTTATTGACAAATATTACTAAGTAAATATTTTCACTAATAACTTATGAAATTGGTTATTTTTATTTTCTAAGAAAGTAAATATAATATATTCTAATTCAATTTAGATTTATCAAATCTTAGTGTTGATAATTCTACAATTAAGAATATTTAAAAATAACTAAATTTAAGTTAAATCCTTTTATTGTTATTTTAAAGGCTTTATATTATAAATAGTTAATATAGGCAAAAGTTATAAATAAATTGCTAATTTAATTAATCCATACAAGAATGTATAATTATATATTTGTTCTTATTACATGTAGGGCTTATAGCCAACAGTAATTGCAATATCTGTTGCACTTTCCATTGGAATTATTACATCCAATCTACAGTATTCTGAGTTTTTATTTGCTGTATATGGAATCTAAGAGACCTTTCCATTAAACTTTGAAGTTTGATGAAACATTTGAAAAGACCTAATGCCCCTCGACGCTTCACAACCTTGGTTATGCAATCTGCTCCCAAAGCTTTGAATTCACTGGTTAAGAATTTGATGTCAGCAAAGACATCAAAATGGTACATGGTATTAAAATTAAACAGTTCAAAATGGTACTTGGTGCTTTCCTATCCTTTCATTGCCTGGTGATTTTTTCAGAATTAATGTTTATTATATCGAATGAATGAGTCATTTCATAGTTTGTGGGTGGGTTATTCTATTTATTGTTAAGGGAAGGAATGTTGAGAGAAAAACAATTGAAATAGTCTGGAAATTTGCATATCCTTGTTGAGGCAAAAACTATAGGTTAGAAAGTATGCCCTTAGACATTATGAGGTCATTGAATTTTTTTAAAGTTAGAGGCATACCCGGTAGGCTGCATCAATTCCAAAAACAAATGACAAGTGACATTCCCTCTAAGTCACCAAAATTTACGTTTTTTTTCATTCCGTTTAATCTCAAATGACAAGGAAAATGACACGTTCAAGCTGCACTTTGAGATTAATGAGATCACCCCTTTCATTAACTTCGATTGTTAGAAGTCTTGTGTTGTTTGCAGGAAGATGGAGGAAAGGATGTGCCTGAACCGTTAAGAATATAGTGAGGTAGAGGATTTTCTCTGTAACTAAGGGGTCAAGTAAACTTATTATTGAAAATTTTTAGAGATGACCGAAGGTTAATACAACAAATCACAAACATAAGAAGATTGAATTAATAAACAAAGACATACTAAAAGTATTTTCTTTAAAAAAAAAGTTCACCGCTCTAGAATAATATCTTGATACAAACTATGTTTAACGGTGATCTAACATTGGAGATTCAATGATTTGATTTTATAAGAATACGTTCTTAAATAAAAAAATTTTAGAAGAATTGTATAATATTTTAATTTTTGGTATTAAAATAGCGGTAAAAATAAGAAATTTATATCTCTTCTTAAAGTATTAAGAGTTTTCTTTTATAGGATAAAATATTATATTACCATTAAATAAAAATTAATATAATCATAATATTGGTCATTAAATTAAAATTTTATAACTAATAAATAAAAAATAATATAACTTAAAATATATAATGATCGGCAAAATCATATTTTATAAGTGACAAATGAATAAAATATTAGTTATATTTATTATACATATAATAATCAATTAATTAGGACAACATCGTTCCAATTTCCTTTGGATGCTCTGAGAAAATTTATTCGTGAGTACCGTTGTATACTTGGAATTAAGATTCAACACAAGTGCATGTATCTACTATTAAATGCTGAAAATTAAATTGATTACTCTCCAAGTGATTGTCTCTGTCTTCTTGGTCTTCTTCATAGACTTTGAACAATATTCCAATATTAATGTTACAAATTCTTCTAAACTGAAACCGCATGCCTATACTTGGAAAGCCTTTTGTTTACAACCAGAATTTTCTCCCACTCCCACGCCCAGTACTGCAAGAGAATTTTAAAAAGCTTACTTACAAAGTTAGGAAAATTCAGAATTGGAAAATATATGCTAGTACTCGGATAATTTAACCTAGATGTTGATGAAAATGAAATTGATTGGTAACGACCAAGTAATTTCTTAGAATTAATCCTGACTATCCCCGCAACAGTTAACTTCTGCATTAAAATGGAAAATGTCCATAATCAGTTAATCTTGACTGAGATAAAACAAGAGAAAAAAAAAAAGCTTGTGTTTTCTTTGTTTTCATTAATAAGCTTCGAATATTCCAATTCCTTCTTCTTCTTTTTTTTAAACATTTTTAGAAAAATTTATTAAAATACTTAATATTATCAATAAAATAATTTAAATTTAAATTTAATTAGCATATAATTATATATTAAGTAATGATACTATTAATATAATAATTATATAATGTTAGGTATACTGTCAGTTTCAACAATGTTAACCAAGCACTAAATTGCTAACTAAAATCGAAGACATTAAGGGCCATTGGACCATTATGCAAGGCTTGATTGGAGGAATAGAAAAAGAATTGATTGATTAACAGTGAAGTTCTCTTTTTATTATTATTTGATTTGATATGCTCGTATATTTAACGTCAAAACATCTCTTTCAATCATTAAAGGCTTGTAATGACGTTAAAATGTGTATTACTTTTTCTCATTATCAAATTCTCATTCTTTGTTATATTATCATCAAGAAGTTACCGCATTATCTCTGGAAATTAACCTGGTGTTCCGTTGTAATTTTTACGATAAATTACTGTCTTTATGCGTTACGCTTGGTTGTGCATCAAAATTCGTATCATAAGCATATCCATACGAATTAGAAATTTGTTTTAAAAATTTTTTGTAATTCATTGTTTCAAGTCTGTGCAATAATAGACAGTTGGTGGAGTCCACGTACTGTTCAATTTAATCAGTACCTGCCGGTGTTCCCCCATTCCACCAATCACAGTTTCTTTTTGATTCCTCTGATCAATCCCTTTTGATCCTTGCAGATACTATCATTCCTTTTCGGAAAACTGTGATTGGGAAAAGAAACTGAAGACGATTCAGGCATTTCTAAGTGATGCAGAGGAAAAGCAACTGGCAGACGCGGCAGTCAAAATGTGGCTGGAAGATCTCCGCGATTTGGCGTACGATGCTGAGGATATTCTTGATGAGTTTGCTACCGAAGCTTTGGAGCGCAAGTTAAATATGGCAGAATCTGATGATCATCAGGCTACCACTAGCAAAGTTAAGAATATTGTCTCTGCTGCTTGTTTCAATTGTTTTAATCCAACCACTATTAATTTCAACGTTAGTATGCATTCAAAGATCAAAGATATTACTTGCCACTTGGAAGAACTCTGTAAACAAAGAATTGAACTTGGATTGCAATTGAGTACTCCTGGAGGGACCTCATCAGCTGCTGCACGGAGAAGATCACCCAGTTCAAGTGTGCCAACGGAATCAACTGTCTACGGTAGAGATGAAGAAAAGGCCAACATTCTGAAATTGGTGTTAAGCAATGAAACAAGTGATGCCACTTTTCGTGTTATATCGATTGTCGGCATGGCAGGGATTGGAAAAACTACCCTTGTTCGGGAGGTCTACAACGACAGCGCGGTCAATGATTTCAAGTTCGAAGTAAAAGCATGGGTTTGTGTCTCAGATGACTTTGATGTCTTGAGCATTTCAAAGGCACTTCTCGAATCAATTACTTCCGCAGCCTGTGATCTCAAGACTTTAAATGAAGTGCAGGTTCAACTGAGAAAGACAGTGGATAGAAAAAGAGTCTTGCTCGTCTTAGATGATATTTGGAACGAAGACTATTGCTCATGGGAAGAACTGAAAGCTCCCTTCCTAACTGCGGCACCAAACAGTAAGATAATTGTGACGACGCGCCATTCACGTGTTGCAGCAATAATGGGACTGACTGAACACTATAATCTAAAGCATCTATCAGATGAAGACTGTTGGTCTCTTTTTATGAAGCACGCATTTGAAGGTAGCTATAGTAATGCACATGAAATATCTAAATTTCGTAATAAAGTTGTTAGAAGATGCGGGGGCTTACCCTTGGCAGCAAAGGCTCTTGGTGGTCTTTTACGTTCTAACAGAGATGATGCTTGGGATGATATATTGAACAGCAATATGTTGAATTTTCCTCGACAAAATGGCATTCTTTCGGTTTTACAATTGAGTTATCATTATCTTCCCTCTCATTTGAATAGATGTCTCGCTTACAGTGCAATTTTTCCCAAAGATTATGAATTCATGAGGAAGGAAATTGTTTTATTGTGGATGGCTGAAGGCATTATTCAACAATCAAGGAAGGATAAGCGACTGGAAGATTGGGGCAACGAGTGTTTTGATGAGCTAGTTTCAAGGTCAATTTTTCAACAATCAAATAATGATAGTTTTAAATTTGTAATGCACGATCTTGTCCATGATCTAGCTCAATTGATTTCCGGAGAAACTATTTTCAGATTGGAGGATGCCAATAGGTTATCAAGAAGATTTGAAAGGATTCGTCGTGCTGCTTATACTCGTGATCGGTGGGATGGTAAAAATAAGTTTGAGGTTTTCTATAAAGCTGAATATTTGAGAACATTCTTGCCGATTCGGAGAAGAGGGGACAACGACACTAGTTTTATAACTTGTGTAGTTCTACGAGATTTGTTACCAAAGTTCAAAAAGTTAAGGGTACTATCTTTACAAGGATACCACATTACTCAATTGCCTCTTTCATTGAAAAACTCGAGTCTTTTAAGGTATCTCAATCTTGCTGGAACTTGGATTAGAAACTTACCCAAGTCAACAAGCTCTCTGTTGAATTTGCAAATTTTGATATTAAGAAACTGTTTCCGTCTCGTGAAATTGCCATCCAATATGAGGAATTTGATCAAGTTACGTCATCTTGATAAAGAAGGTGCTAATTCATTGAAAGAGATGCCATTGGGAATGAAGGAGTTGAGGAATCTCCAAGTACTATCCAATTTTATAATGGGCAAGCGTAAAACTGCATCTACTTTGAAAGATTTGAAGAATTTTAAATTTTCTCTGTGGAGAACTTTGTATCTCAGGATTGGAGAATTTAAATGATTCACAAGATGCAAGAGAAGCTCTGCTATGTGATAAGCAGAATCTAGAAGCATTGTCGTTACAATGGAGTTCTCAATTTGACAACTCAAGGGACGAAGTAGTAGAAAAAAATGTACTTGACATGATGCAACCTCACAAAAACATAAAAAGGCTCACAATCAAATGTTATGGTGGTGCAAGATTTCCATTTTGGATAGGAGATGGATCCTTATCGGTGTTGGAGGTTCTTACGTTAGAAAATTGCGTAAATTGCAAATCCTTCCCTTCACTCGTTTTATTGGGTTCACTCAAACACCTCACCGTCAAAGGGTTGGCCAAACTAAAAAGAATAAACTCTGAAATTTGTGGGGAGGGTTGCTCAAAGCTTTTTCATTCATTAGAGACTCTTCAAATTGAGAATTTGCAAGAATGGGAGTACTGGGACACCATTGTCGAAGATAATGACCGTGTTCAAGCATTTCCTTGCCTGCGTAAGCTTTCCATCGTGAGATGCCCAAAACTCCTTGGAAAATTGCCGGAGGTTCTTCCTTCTTTGGAGACACTTGTTGGTCGTAAATGTGCAGAGTTGGTAGTTCCAGTCTCAAGCTTTCCGATGCTTTGCAAAATAGAAATTGATGAATGCAAAGGAATGATGTGCAGCAGCACTCTGATTGACTGCATGTCGATTAAGTGTATGACTATTTTGAATAGTTCACTAGAAATATATGGATGCAAAGGTATGTTATACAATAGTCCAACTGAGTTTTTGAAGTATGTGACTATTTCCAATATGTTATGAGTTTGGAAAATTTTTGAAGCAAGGGCTTCAGGTAGTAGAAACTCTGGCGATTGGCGATCCTGAACAAGTCAAGTTATGGAATGAGTACAAGTCTTTGGAATTCGGATTAGGTCGAGGGATAAATATTCTCAGCTACCTTGAAGAGATATCAATTGAAGAAAATTGGATTGGCCTCGTGTCTTTCCCAGATGTAAATGTCCTTCCCAATAATATTCGGTCTCTCAAGATTAAAACTATTAGATCTTTAAAATCTTTACCTGAGGAAATGATGGAGAGCAATTCGCAGCTGGAGAGGCTACATGTTAGGGATTGTGATTCTCTAACATCCATCGCAAGATGTAAGATACCTTCATCTCTAAAAAGGCTTGAAATATCGTTTGGCCAGAACTTGCAGCATTTGGTGGTTTATGAAGTGGATGCTGCTGCTGCTTCTTCATCGTTGTTTTCATCAGTGACCCTGAAACACCTGGAGATTTCTAATTGCCATAATCTCACCACTTTATCATCAAGAATTCAATTACTTGAGGCGCTTGAATACCTCGACATAAGTAATTGTCCAAAGTTGGAGTCACTACCGGATGGCCTGCACAATCTTAACTGTTTATACCACATTTCTGTGCGGAATTCCCATCACCACTTCAAGTCTTGTAATCAACAGAAATAAGAATCTTAAAGCACTACCCGACAACATGCACAAGCTCCCCTCTCTTCTAGATTTAACGGTGAGGGAATGTCCAAGTATTGCGTCATTTCCAGAAGGTTTTCCCACCAGCGTAACTTCACTTCGCATTGAAGATGTCAAAATCTACGAGGCACTGAGCCAGTGGGGGTTTCACAGGCTTTCCTCTGTAAGAAGCCTCTGGATTTATGAATGTCACGGTGGAGAGTACTTTCCAGACGAGAAGATGGGAATGAATTTCACGTTGCCCGCCTCTCTAACTCATTTCCAAAATTGAAATACCTATCTTCGGTGGGTATTTCTCTTGAACATTTATGGATTGAAAATTGCCCAATGCTCAAATCCTTTCCAGATATGGGGCTCCCATCCTCACTTATGAGATTATACATCGACAACTGTCCATTGCTAAAGGAAAATTGCAAACGGGACAAGGGAAAAGAGTGGTCCAAGATAGCTCTCATCCCCTGCGTTATGATAGACTATAAATTTATCTATGATGTAGAGGATGAAGAATGAGCATTATTTCATATCGAGCAATGAATCAAAGAATGAGGTTTATAGATTTTTATTTAATGATTCTACTGTTTTATTAATCCTCTACCTTAGATCAAAATGCCACTACTTAACTTATTCTCATTTTTACCAATTAGATATTCAACGAATGCTAAAATTGGTTGTTTGTTTAGCAAATTAGTATATCTTCTATTGATTTTTATTAGTTAAGAGTGTGCATCTACACAAAAAATTAAGAACTTGGTTGAAGCAGCAAGACCTGATGATTTCATTTTGTTGTTTTTCAGGGCTTGTCAAAGTTAAGTTTGTTGTCTGTCCTGTTCGTTGTTTAAGGGAAGGATTGCTGATGGAGAAAGATTCACTCGGTTATGCCAACAATTACCGTATTTTCATGCTTGATCTTCCGACTTCTTCCAATAATTTAATCTTGTAAAACAGCTTTTTTTTGTGACCCCGTGGTCTACTGGTAGTAACTATCCTTCGCCGGTGCAGTGAGAAGTGTAGTTTTCAGAAAGAAGGGTAATAATTAAGGATCCAAAAAGGGTAAAAATTTGTATCATTTTCATTGTTATCCATTTGCAAGTTTCTAGATTTGATCAATAGAAAAAGACTTTATTTGTTTTAGACAGATAAACAATATCAAATCCTGGCCTATGTCTGAGGTTTAAGTATGTTGTTTGTTCATTGTTTTAAGGGAAGGAATGCTGAGCGCAAAATCTGGGATTCGGCATCGGCATATCGAACGGCCAGTTGAAATAGTTGGTGCACAATCTCATATCTCCCAAGTAAATGCTCTCCTGCACTCCTTGATATTGATGCTTGTCGCCTTCCAATAACTCGGAGCAAGAAACAAGGGAAAGGCTAGCCGATCGACAGTAGCTAGCCCATTTCCCCGGAAAATGATATCATCAGAAGAAAACTAAGAAACACTTGATGAGGTAAAAATACGTGTCCATGATCACCTGCTAACATCTATATATATATATATATATATATATATCTAAACTAGTTATTAAAATGTTCTTGCATTCCAGAAAAGAGTGAAAAAGAGCAATCCTCGGTTGGTACTCATCCAGGAAGTGCTTAAAATTTATCATTAATAGCATACAAACTGGATTTAATTGGGATTTAAGAACAATATATTTGCACCACACAACTTAACACAAAATACCATATGCAATACATACTATATGTTGTTTTGAATTGCAATGAATTAAGTATTTCTGCTATAAAATATTTCTCATACACAAGTTAAATATCAGGTCATTGGTATTACAGACTACATCATGAAGAATCAAAGCATCGCTATTTCGGTTCTGTCAAACTGGTATTGGCAACGGATGGTATCATTTCCTGGCTATTTCCGATACTAAGACCAGATGAACAATTGATTTCAGCGCAGTCAGTGTCCCTGGAAAAATGATAGATGACAGAGACATTTGTTCTTGAAGAAAAAGCAGAAAATCGGTACATTTGAACTTTGATGAGGTGAAAACCCTCAGTCTCACTCAAAAAAAATTATAGTCTTGGCTTTCCTAGAAATCCCATTTGATCCTTTTTTTTGGTTTTGTCTTTCTTTGTACTTTCCAGGTGAACTGTTCATTCCAATACTAAGATGGCTAGAGTTTGGAAGAAACATCTGAAGAGGACGGATGATTTATACTGTAAATCAGAAGAGAAATCTCTGTAGACAAACACTTGATTAGTATTTATGCGGAAAATTGTTTCATGCTATTACTTGAAAATTGAAGTATACATGCTATATATTACTTGGAAAGTTCGACACCAGTCCAGTATCTGCTTAATGTTTATTAAAATGAAATTGATTGATTATGTATGAACATGAAATCGACAAAGTAATTTTTACGATTAATCCCCCCCAACAGTTCACTTCTAAAGGAAGCAATAAAATCGTATGTGTTTTTTTACGCTACTTTAAACTGGAGATCGAATAATGAAGTCAAGAATCAATGCAAGGACTTGCGTAATTATGCTTTATACTTTCTTAATCGTTTGACCTGTAATTGTAGTGTACATGAGAATACATATGGTTACTTCTCAGAAATTCAATTATGAACTGCATGTCATTGGTATAACTAAAACACGCATTAATTTCTCTTGAAATTGCATTTGTCATTTCCAATTTCGATGCAGTAGATCATATGTAGCTACGTTATATGCAAGTTATGGAAGATTCATGGCCTCTCATCTCATTGGAATTTTGGCTAAAAGTTTCAAATCTTATAATTAATCTTGTATTCTCATTGTCAAATGTCATACATACCTATGTACATATAGCAACATACATACATAGATACATGTAATGGAGTGTATTTATATATTAATTTAAAGATATAAAATAAAATCTTACATTTTTTACAAGAATAATCTTTAAGTAGTAATAAAAAATTTTGATCTTAAGTTAGACTAGTTATAAATAAAAATAAATTTTAAATTATAATTATTTTCAATCATATCTCAAAAAATATATCTTACCACTTATGTATTTTATTTCTTGAAATTAAAACTCAAAAAATATATTACATATTATTTTAAAAATAAATAAATTAAAAATTAATATGTATGTATGCGTATATATGTATATAAACATTTGATTAAAATAATATTAATTAGAATTTGCTAAACACAAAATCTACTCTTGAAATTCACAATATTTTTGAAAATAAAATTTATCAAATATTTAACTAATTCTTAAATCTCCAGCAGAATATAAGCGTATTATTTTAAAATCTATAATAATTGCAAACTAACCCCAAAACTAAATTATATTTAGTGTTTAGCCAAAAAATTTGATGATTATTTCATGACATTACTCATCTCCCCTAAACTATGAAAAATACACACAATTTTTCTAACCAAAACTTTTTTAAAAATGATCTTAGTGATATGTGTGATGTTATAAAATAATAATAAAAATATCTCATTTAAAATACATATGTTTTCTATCCTATAAATAAAAAAATAAATGTGCTAAATATCGTTTTAGAAAATAAAATTATTTAATAACTTATAATAATTATTAGTGAGATAAAAATTATTTTACAATTCATGATAAGTATTCGAAATAAAATATATTTATTTTTTTATGTGTAATTTAACATGAATGATACGTGGACCAAAAGTGTTTTTAATACCAAAACTTCTTTTAAATATTTTGCCTTTTTTTTTGTAATTAAATAATAGCTCAATTTTTGTATTTTAAAGATTTTTTATTTTTTATTTTTTGAAGATTAAATTATTTGAAATGCTATAATTTTAATTTTATAAATTTATTTAATTTATTTTTTGACGTAAGCTTATAAATTTTATTTATCAAGGCAACAACAGAAATTTTTGAAAAATTGTGATTGAAAATCTAACAATAAAAAAAATTCATTAAAAATTTTACTAGTAAAAAATTTATCGAAGAAATTGGTGTTGAAAAAGTAATATCAAATAGGTTTTTAAAAATTAAATGGACCGTAAAGAGAAGATTATTTATAAATTTTATAACAATCAATTTATAACAATTAGTCTAATAAAATATTTTTTAATTTTAATTTTTTTTAATATTATAAAATTACATGAATTAAAATAAAATCAACTTCAACTTCAATCACGTGACACTTTATTACATCGTTGGTGCACCGAAAAAGTGAACAACGGGGGTTCTAAGACGAAACCCCCGTTCGTCTTCTGGCGGGTATGCTTATTTTAAAACCCTAATTCGAAATACCACGAAAACCTCTGCGAAATTGAACCATTTCTCTTACTCTCTCTGAAGCTGCAATCATGTACGGAGGTGGTGAGTTCCCAAACTAACATCAATGCGTTCAAGCTTTCTCAGCAAAAACTAGAAATGTTTTTTTTTTTTGTTGAATTTTCGCTTATTTTTATTCTCTGTACGTTGTATACGCAGATGAAGTATCAGCCATAGTCATCGACTTGGGCTCTCACACTTGCAAAGCTGGTTACGCCGGTGAAGATGCACCGAAGGCCGTCTTTCCTTCTGTAAGTTTAGTGTTACTTCTTTCTTTCTTTTATCTGTTGACAACAATGCGCTCCATTTTTACTTCAATTTTCAAGTTTCGCTCCTTATATTTTGGCGTCTTTTGTTCTGGCTAAAGTTGATATTCCTGAAAATATGTTTATATGGAAGTGGTTTATCTATCTGCATTTGAGAATTGGAGATGTTGGCTGCACGTGGAAGTGCTTGTACAGGAAGCCCTTTTAAATAAAAGCTTTTTTTTTCTGTGAAAGCACCTGAAAGTGCTTTATAGTGCTTACTAAAACTTCACTAAAAAGCAGTTCAAGTGCTCTTCCAAGTGACACCTCCAAGTGCTTTTCACTTTGAAGTGTTTCGAATTCTCATCAAGCATTTGTATTTATCTAATTTATCTGAACTCAAGTAAAAATTAAATACAGAAGAGGTTTTGAAACCTTAAATCGCTCTTTGGTGATATCCAAAAACATTTGCTAACATAATCGTCAACTGGGTTTTGAGATTTGCATCTTATGAGAATAAGCATTTAGTTCTTTTGGAGACTTACAAATTCTATATTGTGATATTTGTTCTATTAGTAGGAGCCACTTGGTCATTTTTGTTGTCATGTTGTCGAAAACAATTGCATTGTAATTTTAATTTTATCATGATTTTGCTTAAGGTTGTTGGAGCTAGTGATCAAATGGATATTGATGATTCTGCAAATGCTGAAAGGAACTCTGGTTCTGGTATAGATTCTAAGAACAATGTTGATTCTAACAAAGGCAAAGGAAAATGCAAGTTGTATGTGGGAACTCAAGCCTTGGGGTTTCGCCGTGATCATATGGAGGTTAGTTTGTTGAATTACCTGCTTTATTCAGCTGGGCAGATTAAATTGAATATTTGAATGAATTATTTTGCTGGTCATCAGGTGCTATCACCCTTGAAGGATGGAATAGTTGTTGACTGGGATATTGTTGATAGCATATGGGACCATGCATTGAGGTGATTGTTGATTATTAGATTTGTGTTTTGAAATATCTGTTTTGATTAATTTTGTTTTGTCAATTGTTTTGTAACTGTTCGAGATAAATTGCTTCTCCTATTTTAGGGAATGTTTACTGATTGATCCCAAAGAGCATCCGATGCTCCTTGCAGAACCATCTTCAAACACTCAGCAGCAGAGAGAAAGGTGATTCACCACTGTGAGATTGTATAGTCAATGAACCTATGATGAAAGTATGAATGAGTTTTTTCTTTTCATCCTCCTTACAATGTTTGATAGAAATTTTTACCTTTATGACTGAGACCTTCTGAAGGTTTGGTGCATTAGACTTGTAATCAGATTTATAGATGTAGATGTTAAATAGAATTTTTCCTTTTTGTTGCCCTGTTAATGTTGATGTTCAATTTTTTTTATTATGGCTATAATTAATGTAGACTGTCTGTTATTAAATAAGGGATGAAATCTAAAACATTTTTTAATTTGTTTAAGTTTGATTGCCTGCAACACGTGCCTTTAGACTGTATTTATGATCTTATCCTATCTAAGAGAAGCTTGTCTTGGGCGATCATGTAATAGCTTGCGTTATTTTTCTTGTTGTGACTCAGCGGAGATTATTGCCCACAATTTTCTCCCTTTGGAGTTGTTTATCTACCTTTGTGATGACCTTTAGTGAAATTACTATAATATTTATTATAAACATATAAAATGTGAGAGTAAAGCATAAATGTGATTGATGCCTGCCAATTTTCTTCTATGAACATTAAATGTTTTAGGAACTTTGGAGTTTTTGATTATCGCCTTTGGCTTCCGATGAGCTCAAACTGTCAAAAGAACAAATCAAAAGAAACTTTGTTTCTGTAGTGTTAAGAAACAATGGTGGTTCTTGATGTGAGATATGATCTATTTTCTTGTCTTATGGGCTTCTTTTTTATGATTTTCCTTGTATCCTTTTCTATTTAGAAAATTACACTGTAGTCAAGTTCACTCAACATGACCTTAGTTCTTCTGGGATGATAAGAATATGTAATTATTTTTATTAATAATTTTTATCTGGGAAATGATGTTCTGAGTTTCTTTGCTTATATATTGTATCTTTAAGTTTGTTGATAAAAGAATAATTTTATGAGACTTGGTTAGCATGTCTAACTAGTCATCACATTTATGGTGTTTATATTTTGGTTTGTTGTATATTTGTAGTATGTCTTGTGATAGAGTTTGATGTGCTATGTGTCTGACAGAGCAGCAGAGCTTATGTTTGAAAAGTACAAAGTTCCAGCCTTATTCTTGGCCAAGAATGCTGTATGCCTCTAGCCTATCCTATCCAATAACTTGCTGTTTGAATAATGTTTTTGTTACATCTCCTTGTATTTAGATACATGGCTTGTATTGGTTTGTGATAGTGATATTTTTTGATGCAGGTACTTACATCCTTTGCATTAGGGCGTGCAACCTCGCTGGTCGTTGATTGGTAGGATCTATACTTGCCAACTATAGATGAACCTTTTTTGCATTATTTTTACCATTGCTCTAGTTAATATTTCTACCATTGCTTTTTTGTCCAAAGTGGCGATTTTCTTCATTGTATATACTGCATCTAATTGCATGCATTTCAGACAAGAAACATCTTGAGATAAAACATTTCACCTGGTTACTTATCAATAAAAAGAAAAAGAGCATATAGTTACACAACCATTAGTCTAAGGTCTGACGGTCTTACTTAGCTTTCTGTGTGTGTCTACGGTCACGGCATACTGCAACATAGATATTAACACTGTTTTTAACGGTATTGTTTGTGTTTGAGTGTGCTTATAATCTTGTTTATCAGGATCATTATTCAGGCAAGTTAAAAGATAGCTCTATCTTGATGCTTTCATGTCCTGTTTCAGTGGCAGCTCAAGATGTTAATATTTATGGATAAGTAAATCTGTCCAGCTTTAGGCAGTTTATGGGGATAAACATTCAGTTACATCTTGGAGTATTTTCTTAACCACTTCTTTCTTCTATGTAAAATTCAACCAGCAGTTCATGAAATCTCATCATTTTCTTAGTTTCTTGACTATACCTGTGAATTCTGCTTTTAGAATTCTGTCATTCACAAGATACTGCTGCAAATATATATCATATTTCGTTTTGTGGCATTACAAAGTTTAATTATTAATATTATTCACAATTACAAATTTCTCAGTGGTGGAGGATCAACTACAGTGGCCCCTGTACATGATGGCTATGTTCTTCAAAAGGTATTTTTCTTTATAATTGCATTCCAACTATTAGCTAATGTCCTTTTTCTTCCTCTATATGTGCTAATATATATCCTTATGCTGCCACTTGCACAGCATAATTTAAAAAACCATTTTCTGAGTTGCAAATGAAGCTAAATGTGTAATTTTATATTTTGGTTTAAGTTCGATTGAGCTTATCTGAAAGTATTTTCCCTCTCTGGGTAAGTTCTTTTTTTTTTTTTTTGATCATGTACATCACCTTTAAGCTATTGCACATGATTGTGAGCCAAAATATTTTTATTGTTTAATAATTCCTATTATTTGTTTTATCTACTATTGTGATGTCTGGGAGATAAATTTCCTCTGTGAATACATGTTTTAGATATATTATTTTACTTTCAATAATTTATAGGCTTGCATTGAAAATCATAGATGCGGTTTCAAGAAATTTTAAGTTTGGGTTAATTTTATATTACCCCCTTCATGTTTCGCCAATATTCGCATTCCATCCAATGTTATCAAAATTATTCACTTTGCCCCCCAAACCATTAGATTCTTCTGTTAGCTTTAAATGGAAAATGGGTAAATTAGTCCTTTCATATAAAAATTTTAAACAAACCTGTTCTATTTCTGAGCACACCCATCATTCATTTTGTTTTAATTAAAATTAAAAAAAATTAGATTCACCGTCGGCCTTTGGCTGGCACGAGGTTGCCGGGATGTTGTGTGGCCTGCATGAGGCTCATGGAGGCCTCATGTGGCCACAGCTGGCCAACAGTTGGTTGGCAAATCTTCTTGAATTTTTTTTAAAAATTGTTTAAAAAAGTAAAAAAAGATAAACGAATATTATTTGTTATCTTTTGTCAACTTATATTAAAAAAATGTGAATTATTTATAAAGAGCAGGTAAATTTGTTTATTCGTTGATAAAGTGTAGAATAAATTCATAAAATGGAGGGGTAAAATAGTATTTTAATCAGTCAAGGGTGGTGAACCGTTAGCTAATGGTAAAGGCTAAGGTTTTGGGGATGGAGTGAATATTTTTAAAAACCTTGGAATGTGAATATTGCCAAAACATAAAAGGGATAATATAAAATTAACCCTTTAAGTTTTGCTGACACTATCGTGTACATATACGTAGTTGTCTCTCAGGATCATGTTTTCTCTTGTTATAGACTGACCAGTCTTCTCTTTTTCCTGTTATTGTTTTTGTAATATAAGGCAGTTGTGACTTCTCCTATTGGAGGAGAATTTCTTACCAATTGCTTGATGAAAAGTTTGGAGAGCAAAGGTATCACAGTAAGTGTCTTGATCACTGAGTTTTCTTCTTTTAGGGGCAACTTTGTTGCCTGGAAATATGAAATGTGTTATTTCTAAATATTTTCTTCATGGTTTTTGCAGTTAAAACCCAGATATTCTTTCAAAAGGAAGGAGATAAGGCCAGGCGAGTTTCAGGTATTATTCTAGTGTCACTGGATTTTTTTGGTCTTTTGTTTGCATGGCTCGTTACTCTTAATTTTGCTAATATTGCGCAAATATACAACATGACAGTGATTCAGTAAAGATTAAATGGAAATCAAAAGAGCACATAAGGATGATTTTAGAGTAATTTCCTGTCAAATAAACTTCTCAATAGAAGTAACTGATTTAATTATGATGAGGACCATATGGTGTAAGGGAGTAGAGAAGCATAGAGAGGGTGCTATGTTCCACAGACATTCTTTAATTTGCAAAAGAAAGGAAAATTCCGTGCATTACCAGTTACTTAGCAAATAGGTGAAAAGAAGTGGAGTTTGATAGGAGTAATTTTCACTTTTTCCTGGGAGAGGTACCACTTTCATTTTATTCACTGATCTTATTGCATTCATCTTTCGATATTGAAAGTGAGTTGAATGACTTCATTCTTGAGACTGTTACTTGTGTCCTTGTTACTTTAAGATACTTGTTTACTTTCCTTGTTTCCTAAGTTGACTTTCCTTAATTGAGTGTCTTTTTGTTAGTTGAATAATATACATTTTTCTCATGTTTTATGCTTTTTGTTTGACACTTTTTCTTTGACTTTGCTAAATCTTACAGGTAGCAGATCTAGATGTTCCAAATACAACAGAAAGCTACAAACTATACTCTCAGGTCTGTGATTCAACTTAGTGTTACTTGGAAAGGGTACATCTGTTTTATATTGCTGACTGTTCTTGTGCAACAGAGGGTGATTGCAAGTGATATCAAGGAATGTGTATGTCGAGTTCCAGATACTCCCTATGATGGTTTGTGTCTTCTGTCCGTTCTATTTTCAACTGTTTTGTGTACTTATATTTTCACCCATTGTTCTGATCTTCCAAATTAATTATGTAGACCATCACTTGGAATAACTGATAGTGAGGGTTAGAATTGCTAATTGTTTATATTATATGGAAAAAACAAAACCAAAGGAGCAAGTGTAAACATTTCAGTGTTTGATACTAAGAAACGCATTACCTTTACAATCAACGTCCTTTTTTCTCAAATTAATTGTTGAATTATGATTTATTAGCGAATCATGCTTAAACTATTAAAAGCCAGAAATAAACGCATATCAAATATGCATATAATGATAAAGCTTTGAATTTTCAATTTTAAGTGCTGCGTGTTGATTCTCAGACATTTTAACATCAACTTGTATCTGTTGCATCTTTGAAATTATTTTGTCAATAGATCTATACGAATCTTTGAAATCATCTGTTGCATCTGTTTCTGCATGTCTCTCTTTTCTGTGGTGGTTGAAAAGTTTTGATGATACTAAGCTTTCTGATACGAGTATTTTTCTACAGAAAGTGGATACTCAAACATCCCAATGACCTCCTATGAGCTTCCTGACGGCCAGTGAGTTCTTTGCAATCTTATTGGCCAATTTTAAAATGTTTTCTTATGCTATGCTTTCCTTATGCTGCATTTTGTATCCCTCTATTGCCTTCCATGTATACATGAAGCAATATGAGGTAATGGAACTACATTGTATTACTTTGAATAATGCTTGGTTGGCTTTGGTTCTCATTGATGTATGAATAAGCATTAGTTTTATATTGATACTGTATCTTTTTTTTTTTTCTTTCAATCACAGAACAATCGAAATTGGTGCTGATAGATTTAAGATTCCTGATGTTCTGTTCAATCCATCCTTGGTTCAGGTTGGTGGCTCAAAAACTTGTGATGTGCCATTTCTTTTCCTTTTTCTCTCTGGGATGTTTGACAAAATTCAAATGGAAACCTTTTCTTGTTATTTTGTCAATTCACACCACATGGTTTTCAAGCTGCAAGTCACCTCATGGCTTGCAAGCTGCAAGCCAATGACTAACATGGCTGCAGCTGCAGCTGCATGTGTTTGTCCTTTTCAATTACTTTCTTGATCTAAAGAGCTCATTCTGAAATTCTCATCATCCGAAATTATGTGTTTCCGTTTGTCTATGACTTGCCTAGAAACTTGTATCTTGACATCTTTTTCAGGTGTTCATAGAAGGTAACATGCATGCTTACCACCTTGAGTAGTTTCAGGATGTCTTCATGGTTGTGCTTGGACTTGCATTTATTTTGGCAGGGTGTGATTTCTTGGTCTATGTGGACTCACTATTCTCTTCTGTCCAACTCCCCACCCTCTTGTTTTATGAAGTGTCACTTGTGTGTTGGAGTAATAGGACTGAAACAGAACATTTTTATAAACAGTAGTTTCCATAATCTTTCCCTTGATCGGTAGAGTTATGGAGTGTTGTTTTTTATTTTGATGTTTCTAGAGCTTCAACTCCGGCTTTTAAAATAGACTACTAACATAAGCAGTAATTATTATTTGATTTACTACTCTTACCCCATCAGTCTCTTTTATTTCATTACCACCTCAGTGATCAGTTAGTTACTTCTGGATAATTTCATGTGCATTGGACTTGATTTTCTTGATGCAGTGCGCAATATATCATAGTTAGTTGTTTCTTTTCATCAACATTTTGAGGGTGTTTTGGCATACTTATTTTTCAATCGTTATCAGACTATTCCTGGTGTGGAGAATATTGCAGAGAATACTGCTGCTCATGGGTTGCCACAAATGGTAAATTTATGAATATTTATTCCCCACATTTTATCCTTAACTATTGATGTTAATTGTTATGTTTTCCATTTGTTGTCTATTTTTGCAGGTTATAGAGAGCATTAATAGGTGTGATGTAGATATCCGGAGAGAATTGTTTGGTGGTATACTGGTAAAATCTTTTTTTTTTTCTTTTTTTTTTGAATAAATATCTTATGTGGCCCAAAAGAGCTATGATGTCAAACCTTATAGTTTAAATAGGTCTAATATTGATGTTTAGTACATTCTTTTTGGTGCATAATTTTTATGTTGAAACATGTACGGTGTCCTGACAATCGTAAGTGCCCTAAACAGTGTCAACATTTCTCTTCAAGACATTGAATGCACTTGCAATCAGCTGGTTAGCAGCCATCTTGACATGCTTTCCTAAGTCAAATATGTTGAATATTACTGCATGGGAGATTTGTTATCAACATATGCTGCTGTGTATGTCAATGTTGATGATCTAAACAAAATTCCCGAGGAAAAGCAGTTTCCTCTTACTTTAATTGGGTCCATGCTGCCCATAGGTGCTAGAATTGCCTTGTGCCTGGTGTGTGAAAATAGATGATACCCTTAGTGTCAATGGCGAATGCATATAATTGGCATGCATTATGAAAGGACAAATTTGATCGAACTGATTTCAAAAGAACAGAGCACTGTCTTTGTTGGCATATGTTGTATTATAGGATTAATTGAGTTTTTAGGGTTACTACTCTTGCTCTTAACTTTTGTAAGATTCTGGCATTATGAATACATATGCTAAGACCTAAACACCTAGGTTTGCAAAAAGAATACTGGATTTTCCTGTTAAAGTCATCATCTTTTACCTAGGACGAACCCTGTATGAATTTTCTAATTTTCATATTTGGTAGCTTTATCAGGACAAACCCTGGATGAATTGTGTAGAAATTTATGATTAAAGTTTAATCCTGTTTTTTGAAGTTGACCATTTTGTATAGTTTCTTATTTCAATTTTGACCATTTACCTTTATTCATTCAAGAAAAATCATGTATATGCAAATTCTATGATGGATGGATGTATAGGCAATGCAAAGGAAGTCACAAATCTTTGATTGATAGATCTCTTATTTCTGTAATGTTTGTGTGATGATATGTGATTTCTGTCTTCATTTGAGCATCTTTTGATGCCAGAAAGACAGTTCCAGAAAACAAAAAGTAAAAGTATTCAACTGAGATTTGGGATCCTGTGTAGGCATCCAGTCTCTCTCTCCAGTCTCTCTCCAGTACCTTACATACCATTAGTGGCCTTAACTATTGAGAGATCTTCCATAAGAAATGTAAAGCTGATTGGCACATGAAACTAGCAGGACATCTTTTGCTTCACCAGTATGGTTCCCCTTGGATCTCCTTGGAACTGATGCAGTTCCTTTTGTTTTTTGTCTTAATACAGCTTGCTGGTGGCACAGCATCGATGCAGCAGCTGAAGGAACGCCTTGAGAAAGACTTGGTAGAGGTAATGTTTACTTTGGCCTCCTCCATTTCTATTTTTTCCCCTCCAAATATTGTAATCTTTGCTTAATGTTAAGTTTTAAACTACTTGCAATGACATTAATCGGTGGTTGTCACAATCTGTCGGCATGGGCTTTTTTATTAAATGGGTTATTAGCATTTGATGGTTTTCTCACTCTATCCATATCTTTTCTCATATTTGGGAGCTGAATATAAAGAATGTGAGAACTGCATCAAAAGTTTTTGTCCAAATCCATTCTGACTAGAATTTATACAAATTTAACTTGCAGTTGATTATTGAAATGCCTATTGCAATTTTAGAAAATAAATTATCCTTTAGTTGCAAGATGACTTAATCATCATGCACCAACTTGTAGGAGTCTCCTCAAGCTGCTAGAGTCAAAGTAGTGTCAAGTGGAAACGCAACAGAAAGGAGATTCAGGTTTTACACCTCTCTCTCTCTCTTTCTCTCTCTCTCTGCTCCTTCCCTCTTGCTTTTGCGCTAACATCTCTGTAGGAGAAGCTTGATTGGCTGCATTTTTCTGTTGGTATTTGTTTCATCTATGCACTTGCTTTTTACGTATACTCTGAACATTTTGTTTTCCATTCTGGTTTCTTCACTAATATGAAAGTTGAAGGGTTGCCACAAACTACATTTATCAAGTTCAGGAATATACATATGTTCACCTTAAGTATTTTGATGACTACATTTTCTTTGAGGTGGCTAAATGAACTTGATACCGTGATCTGGTACCCTCTTGGTGTATATGATTGGATTTGGTGATCACGGGATTTTGTCTTTTGTCATTCTTAGCTTTCAAAATAGTTAAAGATGAATTTGAGTATGGCTGTAGATGTCATTCCTGTGTAAAATCCCTGAAGAAGAAGGATTAGAAAGGTTAATTGATTTAAACCAGGATGATAATTGTGGGAATTATGATGAGAATGCAAATGATAAATGATCCCCATGTTGAATTGAGAACAAAAGGTTGTGGTTCCTCATAAATAACCCAACACCCCTGAGTAAAATCATTGGCTATTCCAAAGCTGTTTGAGATATTATGAATTTAGCTAGCACGAAGAGTCCAAGTATCTCTATTTCAACATATTGATCCCACTACTGCATCCTGTGCAGTCTGTACCATCTACTTTTGTAATTGAGCCAATCTATCTGGCTTTCTGCAAGCCTTAAGGAAGAGTACTGAATCCCAAGTGTGATTGTCTTTGTATTGATCCCAAGACCATGTACAATACTGCCCACACGACCAACGGTGCCAATGGTGCCAATGGTGCCAATCTCTCGGCACTTGTTTAACCATTAACTAACAAATTTAATATTTAACTCACAGCGTGTAAGTGTTGCAGCTGTTATTTTGTTAGTCTTTTTTAATTAATCTTTTAAGTTACAGCAGTTCTCTGGAAAATTCTTGCATATTGTTGTTTCTTTCCTCTTACATATGACTGGTGATGTGTGAAACAGTGTTTGGATAGGAGGGAGTATATTGGCATCTCTTGGTTCATTCCAGCAAATGTGGTTTTCCAAATCAGAGTAAGTTCCATCTTTTTAGATCCAGTTTATTATTCTCAAGTTTAAAAACATGCAGCCCAAGCATGCAGTTACTTCTTGCTATTGATTTTGGAAGTAATAAGGTTTATAAGGCACCCAATCACAAGTGTATGCAACTGACAGGTATGAAGAGCATGGAGCTTCATATATTCAACGAAAATGCCCTTGAAATACGTCATTCTGATCAGAAGCAAACTTGTTTGCTTGCCCATGTTAGAAATGATTTTAGGGGACATGTAAGAACTTCCTTTTGTTTTCGAACAAGTCCACTGTATTTTTTTCTTAGGTTTTCATTTATTTCCTTATCCTTTAGATGTGATTTGCTGACTTTATCAGGCTCGTGTAGCTCTTAGGCCAATATCTACACCCATCTGACACTAAAAGAGAGCATTGGTTTAAAGCTAAATCTGTGTGCCAAACTGTTTGGCCAAACCCTGCAGCATGATGGTTTAATGCCGATCAACTCTATTATTAGTGTCCGCAACATATTCCTTTTATCGCTGAGACATTTGATGTCTTTATGCATCACAAAGACTAGTTACAGTTCCAAGTACCCGATTGTAGGTTTTAAATTGCTTGTTTTTATTTATTTTGAAAATTACAACAGTCGATTTTGAGTGGTGTTATTCTTTTTGATTTATATTTGATTCCTAATTTTACTAAATAACACTTGTAGCTTTAAAGTCGCTGGAACACAGTTTCAAAAATGTTCTCGTTTAAATTTATTATGGGCATGATAAATAGTCATTTTGATGGGCATGCTTTATACGATTGAGCTGGATTGATGGTACATTAATTCCACATGAGCATTGCTTACGGTAAGATATTCTCAAGACAATCCAAAAGATTTTATCAGAAATGATTTTGCCGGTGCAAAATTCTATTCAGCACATTAAAAAAAATGCTATAATAACCAACATACATACATACATACATACATACATACATACGTGTGTGTGTGTGTATTTAAATATTATTACTTCCCACTTATATTTGTTTTTAAATCTAAATATTAGTGGGATTTAAATTTCAAATTTGGTGTACTATTCTATACCTGATAAACCACTATTACTATTACAATAAATCCACTACTACAAAAATTGACATAGAAGGGTGCAGAATTTTGTCAAAGGATCTTAAATTGGGTTAAACCAATCCAATTCTACAATAAACATACTATTCTATGTTGACGTTGGCATCAAGTATGTGAAATGTCTCAAAATTTTTGTGTGGGTAATTGTAAATTCAACTTCAAAAAAAAAAAAAAAAAAGTGGGATTTACTTTTTTTTTTTTAAATTTCATTTATATTAAATTAATTTCTATTAAGGCATAATATCAAAAGTTGAATCTCTTTTCACTCAATTTTTTTAGGTGTAAAATTTAATCTTCTCCAAAGTTAAAATATATTCATTGAATCTGAAGCATTAAGTAAGAAAGCAATAAATTATAAATATCAAATAAAATAATTAATCTTCTTATTTGTTGCACAAGATATAGGCATGCAGTAGGTTATTATTGTTTTTAACATTCCTTTCCTTTCCTTGTATAATTCTGGTTTTTTTTTTTTTTTCTCTTTCTTTCTTGCACTCCAATATTTATTTTGAAAACGTAAAACACAAAGTAATACAAGTCTGTTATTCCAAGTGTATTTGTATTTTTAGAAATAAAATAACCATTTCCAGAAAACATTATAAAATAGTAATTAAAAGAATTTGAACGCGCTGCACCGCAGTGCACTTTCAAATTAGTAGTGTCTTGCTCGAGTGAGGCACTTCACTTTACTGAAGCCGGGACTAGATAAGGAGATAAGCCCTCCGAATTAAATGTGGCGCCAAATATATCTGTGAATATTTATTTGTTTTCAATCAATGGCCTTCGACGCTTCATGGCTCACTCGAATCCTCCCCTCGGCCACCGCCACGTCGACCGACGCCCCACGCATGTGCCGGCGCTTCATCATCTCCTCCTCTAGCAAACTTGCAAACACCACTTCTAGCTGCTCAACTGATTCCACATCGTCACCGCTTTCGACTCGTTCCTACAGCCGTCGATGGTACGACCCTCTCCGACGTAAACCGTTCCATGAAGCTTCTCCGGAGGTCCTCCGCCACTGGATCGACGCTGATCCTCATCCAATTGCATCGCAAGGTAATAATATTTTTTTTTTAAGGAAAAATGAAACCTCTTATGCATTTAATTTTCTTTTAAAATAATGTCTATGTATACTTGATTTATGATGTAGAGAGATTCACAGTTGTATCATATAACGTACTGGGAGATAAAAATGCTTTCAAACATAAAGATCTGTATCTAAATGTTCCTTTGCAATACATGAAATGGAACCATCGCAAAAGGTTAATTTGCAAAGAATTGATTGCATGGAACCCAGATGTTATCTGTATGCAAGTAAGTTTTTCTTCTCAGTTGTTGTTTCTCTTATCTTTTACTTGAGAGATTTTGATTAATTGAAATTTCAGTGTGATTTGAAACTTACTGCGTGTTCAAGTAATTATGTTAGGAAGTGGACAGGTACTTTGATCTTTCAAATGTTATGGAGAAAGCAGGATATGTTGGTTCTTACAAGGTTAATTTTTAATCTTTGGATTCTAGGATGTGTGAGTTTATTTTAGAAAGGTTCTAAATCATATATCTGCAATGGCAGCGACGCACTGGAGATTGTGTTGATGGTTGTGCTATATTTTGGAAAGCTGATAGGTGAGAGTTGTCGTAGTTCACTTATTTCTGTTGTTTATAATAAGTTGGACTAGTGATTCACATTGTTTTTTTCTTGGTTTTGTTAGGTTTCGGTTATTAGAGCACAGTAACATCGAATTTAAGGAGTTTGGTCTTCGTGATAATGTTGCCCAACTTTCTGCTTTTGAGGTAGCAATTTATTGTATCCAATTTGTAATTATTCTTCATTTCTGTGAGTAATTTGAACTTATATCTGAGATTTTCTATGTTTGGAAAGAGTAGTAGAAGTGTTGTTTAGAAGCATATAGATATAGTTATATTTTATGGGTGACAGTTTGCCTTTGTCACTCTTACTAATGATTGGTTGCTCCTATACATGGAACTTGAGCAAACATCAGTTAAGAGTTGAGACTCATGTTGTTCGATTGCCAAAAAGGCAAGAGAAAGTATTCTGTGAAGAAAATAAATAGCATACTTCAAAAACATAAATGTATGAAGTATATAAAAATTTTATGGTTAAGAAATAGGTAAACATGGTATATTACAGAGGTTGATTGACAACATTGTTGATGATCACCTAGATACCGCCTGAATATTCAGCCTAAGTAATCTATGGCTGCCTTGCACCTACAATGTTGCAATCATAATCAGACAACTTATATTGGCATATCTTCTTATAAGATTTTTATCTGCTATGTCTAACTTCACCCTTCACAGGCAGACAAGTTGCACAAAATCAAGAAGAGTAGTGATTGGTAATATCCACGTGCTTTATAACCCAAGCAGAGGAGAGGTGAAATTAGGTCAAGTAAGCTTTTTTACACTTCAATGCATTTATTATGAGAGAAATGCCTGTAACTATAAATTGTTTGGGTTCAAGCTCAAGTAATTCACTCAAATTTATGGGTTCTCTGTAATAAGATTTTCTTTGAAGTACATCTACAGTTCAAATTCATATAGTATCCCAAGAACCCTTCATTTATATCCTGAAATGATCACATTATGATTCCGTATATTGAAGGAAATTATTTTTGTTTCTTTTTCTATGAACTTGGAATTTGCTTTCAAAGACATCATTTCGGACTGAACAGCAAATTAGAAAGTACTTTTGCAACTTGCAAGTATAGAGTGTTATTACCTTACATTATGGACTCGCATTTCCTTTTTCTTAGTTACAAATGCATGCTTCTGTGTTGCTATCTTTTCAATGTTTGCCACATTCCTTACAAATATGTTTTTAATCAAGCTTCTTAACGTTTACAACTTGCTAAAAGCTGTGCTCTTGTTTAATAATGAGCTATTTGTCTTGTTAGATTTGTCTTCTTTCCTCAAGGGCACGAATAATTGCTGAGAAATGGGGTAATGTCCCTGTTGTGCTTGCTGGTGATTTCAATGTCACTCCTCAGGTATGTTAATTCAAATTGTTTATTTTCTACTGTACATCACTGCTCTGGAATGTTATGCTTCTTTAGGTGATAAATTTGTGCATTTTTGTTGTTCACTGACAGAGTGGAATTTACAAGTTCTTATCATCATCTGAGGTAAAATTCATCTCATTATTTACTATGTGAACGTAACATTGGTTATAGGATTCGATTTTAACCGCAGCAGCAGTAATGATGAGCTGCATTACATTTACATGTATGCCATCTTGTTATTTGGGATTGATCATTGGTTCTTTTTGCAGCTAAATATCAAGTTATATGACAGAAGAGACTTATCCGGCCAGAGAAGTTGTCATCCTGCTCAAGTTTTCTGGGAAAAAAAAGAAATGAGTAATCCATTTGATATGATTGACAGGTATCTTTTCACTGTGAAAACTCCTGTCTTTTCTTTTCCCCATCAGTTTATGCATCAATAGCTCCCATTTAGTCAATGTTTAATCAGTAGTTTTGCTTTAAACTTCAAATGCTACAGTGGGGTTTGGACTTGTATCAACTGCTTTTATATTGATGGATATTTCATTTATCTTCCCTCTTAGTTATATATTAAATTTAGTAATTGAAAACTAAAACCAGTCTTCCAAATTTTTTTTTAACTTCTCGCCAGATAGGAAATAAAGATTTTCTTTGATTTTATGATTACGATAAAAAAGAAAAATTGAAATACTTCTATGTTTACTATAGCATTTGTATGGTTGTCATTTCATTTGTTATGGATTCAAGTTACACTGGATGGTGTAGTGTCTGGACTTGCTCAATTAGAATTTTGTATCTTAAAAATGTTAATGCTATGACGTAATTTAGAATAATATGTTCTCTACCACTTGAACTTGTAACCAGTAGGATTGGGTCTTCCAAAATCTCTCTAAAACTTACTTTTTTTTGTCTAACTTTATAACTAATTAGTCTTGATATATAGTTTTATTTGTTAGAATGCCCATAAACTGATATCTAATTGTCATTTACAACTCAAGTTGTTTCTTTGCTAGTTTATCGAGGTGTTATGCCCAATGTCCTCATTTTCAATAGTGTGACTATATTGTTCCTTTTTGTTGCAATGATAAAATTAAAATCTCAAATGCTCATCATTTCAGGTTTTTTTGGAATTCCTGGACAGATGAAGAGGTTAAAGTTGCAACTGGCACTGCAGAGTGTCATTTAGCTGCGCATCCATTGAAGCTTAGCAGTTCATATGCTGCAGTGAAGGTAAAATGGATTCTCCTTTTCCTTCCCATAATGAAATCTAGGGATATTTTGAACAATCAAAATTCTGTTTTTTCAGGGTTCTAGGAAAACAAGGGACTTATATGGTGAACCTTTAGCTACTTCTTATCATTCCAAATTTTTTGGAACTGTTGACTACTTATGGTAAATGATTTTTGTGACAAGTTGTACAGTGATCTTAGTGGCTGTGATGTAGTTATAGCAAAGATAATGAAGCATTATAATCATTTGTTCTGGACTCAGGTATTCAGATGGTCTTACACCTACCCGAGTTTTGGATACTCTTCCAGTTGATATTCTAAGGAGGACAGGTGGCCTTCCATGCAAGGTAAGAACAGTGGTATGTGTTGGATTTGCTATGACATGCTGCACGACCTGGAAACTTCCTGAAAGTGTTCTTTGCATTAATTGACATCGCAAACTTCTAGGGGATTCTGAAGGTTTTGCCTATGGTAGTGGTAGACTAGATTTTTTTCAACATTTCAAAGTTAAGAATGAAAGTTTTACACTTGTTGCTAGATGGTAGGCCTACAGTGTGACGAAAAACCCGGAAAGAAGATTTACTTTACTCGTTTATTAAGAAAACTCAAAAGCATTTTTCCATATTTACAGTATTCTAACAGCATCAGATTTTACATATCATCATATAGAGACTGGTTGTTATGATGAGAAAATATCATAACATCATATGGAGACTGGTTGTTAGGACGAGAAAATATCTGTGATCAAAAATTCCAAGTTTTTTTTGCAATACCATATTGAACTTAGAAATTGATATTCAAAACATGTTTCCTAACAAGTGCGAAAATTACAGTCTCATACTTTTATTCTCATTGTTTATACAGAAATTGGGCAGCGATCACTTGGCTTTGGTTTCTGAGTTTGCATTTGCAAACGGCATCAATGAAGGTAATAACTGTACGTGGACAATATCTAATGGATCCATCCCAGCATCTGGAGAAGATAGCGATGCACTAACACAAGATGCGCATAATTGCACTGGCTCAAAAGTTGTGGAAAACATTAACAAGTTCTACACTAACTGCTTGTAATGAGTGCAACTCCAAATATCTTCTGTAGCTTAAATGTTAGCAAATGAAATTATGTAATTATTATGTTTTCCTTTAATTTTGAAAGTACAACATAAACACCCACTTTTACATTGTAGTTTATATTTACCAACTACTCTCTAAAATAACGGGAAATTAAAAGTTATGCCACCTCAATCTCAAGTATGTCTTGGTTATATTTTACTTAATGCAAAATAATGTAATAATATTTAATGTTATTATTATTTTTTTTCTATTCATTTTAAGAATGAAGATTAAATTAGAGTAATACTACACTTTTTTAGTATTATATTAATTTTTTTTCATCTCAAGTATTAATTGTAAGAATGATTATATAGCATAATATATAACAATTACAAAAATTCGTAACATGAAATATTCGTGTTTAAAACCTAATATATATCACACACACGCTAAAAAACATCTATAGAATGAGTTTTTTATCTTATTTATTTGATAGAGTAATGAAGAAAATTTTAAATATGATGAGATCTTTATAGTCTATGCCACCACCAAAAAGGATATTATTCTTTGACCAAATTTTGAGAAAGAAACTTGGGTTTTTTTTTTCTTTTATCAAATGAAAAATTAATAAATTTGCTCTTTTATATTTAAACTTTTATATAAAATTACAATATTAATCTTTAAATGTATTAATGAATAAGTATATACTAAAAACAAAATGATAATTATTTAATAATTATTATTTATTACATTTTAATCTTTGTACTTTTAGATAATTATATTTACTTAACTATTAAGTAAATAATTAAGTATAACATCAAAAGTTTAATAGTAATTATCCAATAATTGATAATTTATATTTAAATCCTTTAATAATCTATATTATCAAAAATGATATATAATTTATATTAAATTACATAAAAATATAAAGTTATAAAATTTTTTAAATACTTTAAAGATTCACAAAAATATTTAACGCTTATGTGTATTTATTTCAACCAATATATTATTTTGAAGATTCTAATTTTTTTACTAATAATATTTTTTCTTTCTTTAAAATATTTCTTACCACTTTAATTATTAGTATGATTACGTAGGTTTATTGTGAAATAGTTGTGAAATTGTTTAGACCTTTTTAGATATCAAATATTTTGAAAGTTTAATGACTATGATTAATATCAATAATGTGCCATAATCCCTAAACTACAATAAAATAATAGTACTTCATTGAATCTCGTCTCAATTATACATATTACGTGAATAATATCTTTTTATTGTCCAATTCTAATTAATTCAAGAGTTATGGTATGTCAAAATTCTAAATCGATATAAATACGAATCATTGATTTATATGAACTGAATGTTACCACAAACTTTTTTACATGATATTTAATCTATTTTGACCAAAAATTTATTTATCACTTATTTATCGATATTCGTTGAAAAACCCGAATTTCAATCGAGTCAATAGAAATTATAATCCTATATATATCGAGTTAACAGATTCTATCTTGATCATTATTTATTTATATATACAAATAACACATGATCAAATCGATTTTAATATACAAGACATTAATAGTCTTGTACTTATATACCATATGAACTAAGTACATCTATATCGAATTCGACTATAATGTTTTCGGTCAAAAAATTATATTACATACTGATATAATCATATGATAAATTATTAAATATATGTATTATTATATGATTTATTGTTACATAATCATATTCAAAAAAATAGTTCTCTAACTATTTAGTCCATACAATATTCTAATAATTGACTTTTATGTTATTTGTATTAATATTATATTATAATATTTATTAAAAATATTGGTATATTTATTATGCGATATTGTTGTTCATTTAATATCATTTATACAGGGAACATCTTTAATAATATAATTTAATGATTAAATACATATTTTAAATAATTTATAAATATATTTTATTTGTATGCATGATTAAATAAAAAAATAATTTATACTTGTAAATAATTTTTTTATTAATAAATAATGTACATATATAAAATAAAATATTTTAAAATTCAATAACATAAAGAACTTTTTAGAATATATATAACATTGATAATATAATAAATTTTTTTATAAATTTTGAAATAATTTATTGTACACTTTCACATTTTAATTGATGAATGACTAAGTTTAAAAGTATACTTGAGAAAACGTTTAGTAACAGTAATTTCTCATTGCTCGTGAATAATTCCGAGCGGTGAGATTTTTAGTCATGTGTATGGTAATAAACACATGAAGCACGAGTTGAAATGATATCCGCATGGAGCACGTTAAAAAGTGTTTCTAGATCCTTCAGGAAAATGCTCGTAAATTTTTAGGGACAGAGGGATTTGTAGATTTCACTAAATTCACCTTTATTTATATATATATATATTTTTTGGACAATGCAAAATAAAATATAGCCTTTCCAAAAGTTCCGGCAAATCTAAAATAATTAACAAAACTTTTAAAACATAAATTTTATAAAATAAAAAATAATCGTCACCCACAGACTTTGTAGTGGTTGTTAGGCATACTCCTTCTTTCTGACCATGCCGACTCATCGACATTATTTTATCCTTGACGAGTGTCCTACCGACGTTTCTTCTCGTCCACTTTAACTAAGTGCGGGACCCAAACGAATCACAGCCGTCCATCATGCATGTTCCGCCAAATGTCACTTACGCGTACTCTTAATCTACACAGCGCGCACACGTCAAATATCTAAATCGGTCGCTGTCCACGTGTAAACGCTGCGCATGTCTCAAGAGAACAGCAGAAATCACCGAACTTCCTCGGTACGGCAAGAATCGGCGTTGCCTTGCCTCGTCTCTCCTTAATACCGAATGCTTTTTATATCCAAATCATAGCATCTCTCTTTTTCTCTTCCTTTTTACATAATTTTCGCTCCATTTTCGGTTGTTTTCATTTCGGTTTTTTTAACACAAACTCTGAAATCAGATTGAGACAACAATCATGCAGCGATTCGTTGATAATGTCCTCGCTGTCGCCAAAGAGTGAGTTCTATCATTTCTCTTCCTATGTGTACACATCCATTCAATCATGGATGTATCTATTTGGCTGATTTGAGTACAGGAATAGAGTTTGGCGTTTTGAGAAACTTTTTACCCTGTTTTGTTAGGCAAAATTTGATTTTCTTTCTTTTATTGTGATATCTGGATCTTATTAATTACTTATGCATTTTGAATTTAAATGCAATATCTGGATTGATCGAATAATTTTGAGATGATATCATTTAGAATATTTTGTGCTGCCATCGTAATGGTAAATAATATATCGAATTTTCTTACCGGATTTTGATTTGAAATGAATAATTTTTGTTACAATTATTGTTTTTGTTATCGGTTTTTAGTGCAGGTCAGTGAAGACTTTTACTTACGAGTCTTTGAACAACATTGTGAGGCTGATCAATGGAATCTCGGCTCTTTTGTTGGCCATTCTACCGGGAAAGGCCAATATTCTCGAAGGTATTCATGGTTGGGAGCTCAGACCAACTTTTCGTGGCCCTAGATTCCCTCGTTGGATGGAAAAGTAAGTTGATATTATTATGATCCACAAGGTGTATTTGTATTGTATCTGTGTAAATATATGGTTATTCCAGAATTGGATGTCTAGGGGACGCCTGACCATATTGGAGATCATCTTTATGTAGTGCTAAATAGTATTGAATTGGTTGCATACTGATCTATCGTGTATATTTGTAATAAGACCAATTAAGTATTGCACAAACCTCTGATCTTTAGAATTGTTGAAGTTTACATGCAGTAGACATACGTTTAGCAATTTTCAGCATTTTTTTGTGCCATTTCTGGTTGAATTTTTATTTGCAAAAGATGCTTTTTCTTCCAGTTTGATAAGATAATCCTTCCACATTGAAGACTAGGTTGCTGAGATGCTTGTGGCTACGTTACTGGACCTTGGAAGACTCCTCTGATATGATTATGGAAATGAAAAGATATTGATTTGTCTCTTATATCTTCATAAGTGAAATTTGATATATCAACCCTTTTTTTAGTTATATAAATTGCGTGTTTAACCTCCCATCTTCTTAATTGAATTTACCTTTTGGAGAACCTCAAACATCCTTGAATTATTTCTGTGACGATCATCAGGTGGCATAACAACAAACTTTTTTTTTGCTTTTATGTTGGATTGCAGCATCTTTTCCTCAAAATTATGTGCGGATAACAAAATTTTTACCTGTGAAAACTTCTAGCAGTTTAGCAATTAACCCCGCTTGAAATTATGTGCTTGAAGTGCCTCATATTGCTGTATGTATGGATCTGGAGACGATGTCCAATTTGTATATGAGAGAGCCTCGCTCTCTAATATGAGATTTCTATCTCTACTATTTCCGGGGATGCTTTGATATATCTATGCATGTTTCCATCCATTAATGTTGTGAGTTTACGACTTTGTCACTTGTCAATAGCTGATTTAAATCAATTTAATCTTGGCAAATTTTAATTTCAGCATAAATACAGCTGCTTAAGCATTTATGTGGTTTTAGGTTGTTTCTCTATATCTTATCCCTTTTTACCTTTGAACATGTGCTGTTTGTTGATCTCTTCCTTTTTACTTTCTGCATGCTTGCATTTCCCTTCCAGAATTATAGTTTGGACTATTCTATCCGTCATCTCTCTCCCTCTTTCTCTATTTAATTCCCTTTTTGGTTTGTATTTATTACTGCATCTTCTGATTGAAGTTTTTGTTGTTGTTGACATTTCCACTACTTGGTGATGATAGTGGCGTGTCCTCATTCAACCAGTTTGTTCATGAGCTTTCTGTGGATTCTGCTCCTTCAAGCATTGATTACTCTTCTGGAGAAGAAGATATTGATGGAATATCTCCTGCTTCTCCATCATCACAGAGTTCACGAGTTTCCAGGGCAAGTAGTTTCACTAAGTGTGAAAGGCATAGGACTGGGTGGATCACATTCATACTTTCATGGGTTTTGTTTCCTGCAAAGTTTTTGATAGGAATACCATTTCATCTTGGCCGTTTGTCCTATACTAGGGGATCGAGAAGTCCTTCTACAGGCCACCGGCCTTTGCATTTACATTCTATCAGGAGAGGTCACACCCCCAAGGATCATGTTGTTCACCGGACTACTGACAGGAGACGTGGAGTCATTGAGGTTTGTCAAAGTACTATATATCACTCTTGGATATAGTGCTTGCTGATCATTATATTTCTAATTTCTTTAGAATGCAATAGTGTGTATTACTCTCATCTTGCTTGTTTATGATGGTATGTGAACCAGGACCTCCATCTAGCTATTGAGATCTTCATAGAAAGTATATTCGATTTTTTTCACAAGGCCGCACATTTTCTTCTTTCCCCATCAGAAGCTTTTAGGATAGTGTGGAGATGGTTTTCATCTGATCGGAATGACACTCAAGATATTCATGGCAATGCTTGTGATAACTCTGTGTGCACAGATACTCTTGGAGAGAATAATCCAGCTGTTACAGAAAGAAAAAATACTTTTCATCAGGCTATGAATACAGATGCTCGTACATGTCAAGATGTTATAACGGAACTTGGGTAAGGACAATGCTTTTGTTGGCTGTTAATTTATGTTTGTTTGTGGAAACTTTTATTATGCTACACAAGCTTTTAACTCTTTTTACCTGTTTTAGGTATCCATATGAGGCTATTCATGTGGTCACTTCTGATGGATATGTTCTTCTCTTGGAAAGAATTCCCAGGTATGGTTGGTGTTTTTTTTTTCCTTTTTTTATTTGGGGGGGGGAGGGGGTTTCATATAATAAAATATCTGGGCTCGTGGTCTCTGATGCTTGCAGCATTTTGCAGACGTGATGCACGAAAGGCTGTTTATTTACAGCATGGAATTCTGGATTCATCTATGGGGTAAACTATTTCATTTTTTTGTTTTATTTTCCTCTCTCTCTCTCTCTCTCTCTCTCTCTGTTTTTGTTAATTATGATGTGTTAATGAGACTGTCTATTCACCTAAAATTGTGGACTGAAGAGTCTATAAATATATTTAAAAAGTAGTCTGGACAAAGTATGCATGCTTCCTTTTTTTTTTTTTGGGTACTTTCTCATGTTGTTATTATCTGGTTGTAATTCATTGCCTTCCACTTTGAATATACTGATCATATTGTTGGCAATTTGGTGCTCACCCAGATGTCCTATGCATGTTTTATTGTTAGTTAATTTGATGCTTTATTTGTCATGTGTTACCCATGATTGCTCTCTTATGAGTTTATTCTGCTGGCCAGGTGGGTGTCTAATGGAGTTGTTGGTTCCCCAGCATTTGCAGCCTATGATCAAGGTTTTCTACAAATCATTTTGGAACCTCCACTGGTTCCAATTTTATGCACATCACTATTTAGACTGTAGTATAAACTTGTGTCTTCTCTTTTTTTCTTTTTTCCTGCAGGGTATGATGTCTTCCTTGGGAATTTTCGTGGTTTAGTTTCTAGAGAGCATGTTAACAAAAATATTTCCTCTCGACAGTAAGTCCACGTCCAAACTCCTGGTTAATTTGTTATGGGCTTGTATATTTGGTTGATTTCCATCTCATATTTGAATTTGACAGAGAGAAACCGGTAGATTTTGGTTCCGACTTTCCACACACACCCTCTGCAAGAAATGATTGTTATATACAATAAGGGATTTTAACTAGAGGTCATGATTTGCTGCAGGTATTGGCAGTACTCCATCAATGAGCATGGAACTGAGGATATACCAGCCATGATAGAGAAGATTCATGAAATTAAGACTGCAGAATTGAAAATAAGCCAACCTGATCTCAAGGAAGAAATAAATGATGGTGGTCAGCCTTACAAACTCTGTGCAATCTGTCATAGTTTGGGGGGAGCTGCCATACTGATGTATGTTATAACCCATCGTATTGAAGAGAAGCCCCACAGACTCTCGAGATTAATTTTGTTATCTCCGGCTGGCTTTCATGATGATTCAACCCTAGTATTTACAGCAGTGGAGAAATTATTCCTTTTTTTTGCCCCAGTTTTGGCACACATAGTGCCAGCCTTCTACATACCAACCAAATTCTTCCGTATGCTGCTGAACAAGTTAGCTCGGGACTTTCACAACTACCCTGCAGTTGGAGGACTTGTTCAAACCCTAATGAGTTATGTTGTTGGCGGAGACAGCTCAAATTGGGTTGGAGTTTTAGGTTTGCCACACTACAACATGAATGATATGCCAGGAGTTTCGTTCCGTGTGGCCCATCACCTTGCACAGATGAAACATGCTGGAAAATTTAGAATGTATGATTACGGGAATGCATATGAGAATATGGATGTGTATGGCTCTACAGAGCCTTTGGACTTGGGTGAATACTACGGACTTACTGATATTTCAGTAGATCTTGTTGCTGGGCGTAAGGACAAGGTAATTCGGCCTTCAATGGTAAGGAAGCACTATAAATTATTAAAGGATTCCAGTGTTGATGCATCATACAATGAGTTTGAGTATGCCCACTTGGACTTCACCTTCTCTCACCGGGAAGAACTCTTGGCCTACGTGATGTCCCGCTTGCTTCTGGTGGAGCCCACTCCGAAGCAGCAATTGAACCAGAAAGCTTCAAAGTTGAAGAAGAAAGGACTGGTAGAGTCTTAATACATGAAATACCAAAGCAGTACTTCCACTTCTGGATTTGGTATGCATGTTGTATCTCTAGATTCGCATGATTGCTGTTGTACATGATTGATAGATCAGATTATCTTCCATTAGAATTTAATTAATGATAGAGTGGGGTATACAAGTTAGCTTCCTGTCCCCCTTTTTTCCTAGGATAGGCAGAGTGTACGCTCGGATAGAGAGCTGTACTCAAGACAATTTGTATACTAGATATCGGAGTACAAAAGCATGATTGATGATTGTGTTCTATGTAATCTTGTATTGAGTAGGGTGGTTATCTTTGAAATCATTCCATTACCAATGCGGTACTGTGATTCTCTATGCTCTGATTGATGCATACAAAGTTAAGTTTCTACTTGTTTTCAAGTAACTGTATGTAAACTAGTTGTTAATTGTTTGACTTAATTTCATTATACAAATTAGACAATGACTTTATAATGTGAAGTTACGTGTATCTAATGCCTGCCTGCCTTATTCAGAGTTCCCTTCATTGCTACCCTCTTATATCTTTTCTTGTGTAGAATTAGAAACTTGGCAACAAGAGTCCTAGTAGGAGACCCACTTTAAAAGAGTCTTAAAAAGATTGGAATTCTTCATCACTCAGATTAGAGGAAACTTACTGTCCTCGGCTAACAATCTTCCTTAAGGAGAATTCTTTACCTTATAAATGACCGAAGATTATATGTGGTGACTTGACTAATGAAAAATATCATATATAACGAGAGTTTTCTAGCTTTTAGCATTAGTGAGTTTCAAGTCCAGTGTTAAAAACTTATTGTTGTTGTCTACGATCATCTACCAAAAGTTTTCTTCGAGTAGAGCTCTTTTTATCCATCGTTGGTAGCTTTGCTCGTTGTCATGAAACATGCTTTTCAAACATCACTCCTTAATTTCTTTATCAGCATTTGATGGATTGTGTCATTTTAGACGATGTTTTCAAAATTTTAAAGGCGTAAAAAATGTCAGATTTATTTAATGCCTATTGTTTTGATTTTCGCACTAGTAATTCCGTCAATTTTAATTGTGATAGGACACTTCTGACCCAATTGGGGGTGACATTTGGTTTCACCCAACCTGTCGGTACTTTAACAATTTATATTCTTTCTTTTCAAGTTAGTACAAAACATTGAGTTTTTTCTCTTGCCTTGCTTCCTTTGAAATATTTCTTTGCCTTTGGAGAAAAACTCTATGCTCTCTTAGTCGTTCCTCTTCACTTACCGTGATTCTCACTGGCTAACTACCATTCTTTTGTGACTACCTAGGTTGGTATTTCATCTATTCCCCCTACTCAAGTTGATATTTCATCTTCGCTCTCTCTTTTTTTTTTTTTTTTTTATAAATTGTTTTATTTTGTGATTGTTGGACTTTTGCTTGGGTATCTGGCCTTGACGCTCTATTTAGTTGCATTTTATGCATCCTTGGTGACTTTTTGGTGTTATTTTTGTTGAACGGCGACAATGTTTGAAGAATATGTCTTGCTTTATCCTTGATTATTAGCTTTTTTATATTTAAATTTTACCCTATAAATATCAACATGTAAATTTATTTTACACGTGGAATTGGATTTGCTAATGTGACTTGACATTTTTGAACTTGAAACTTACGAAAATTTTACAATGCTTAAGTTAGACTCAAATTTTTTTATTTTTATTGTTTTTATTTGAGAAAGAAAAAGAAAAGAAAATAAGAATATGATGATATTCTTCTTCATCAATTTTGAATCTCTTTTTCTTTTTCTTTGCTTTTTTTTTTTTTTATAAATTATAAATTACTCTCATTGTTGTAGCGAGAATAGAACTCAAATAAGTTTTTATTCTAATAAGATCATATTATTTGTTTTTTTTTTAAATTTTATTTAAGTCTCACATTTATTATCCTTTTTAAGTAGAGTTAGGAATCTCATTAATAGAAAGTTTTAAGAGTACTTTAACTTAATAAAGTTTTGTTGAATTAGTACTCTTCATAAATATGACTTGATAATATCTAGTTTTATTGTCAATCATCTTTTGAAGGTGACTTTTGATAAGATTAAAAATTATATCAATAAGGACTTCTAACATTAATTATGTAGAGAATGGTTTTAGTAAGAATATAAATTATACAAAGGAGGGCTTTTGATGAAGAAGGACCTGTTATGTTGATATGGACCATTTTTATGACTTAGAGGTGATTTAGTTTATTGAAAATATTGTGACATAACATAATCGTCTTTTGAGTTGTTTGAAAACTTTATAGAACCATTCTTGTGTATTTCGCTAATTGTTGTATTGTTTTAGCTCTTTTTGTCAATTTATCTTTTGTATTAGATGTCTAGCTCAAGTTTTGATTCTCAAAACTTGTTTGCTTAGAAATTTAAACCTCATATGTGTGTCCAAAATATATTTTTGACTTTCTCTCCTTTCTTAGGTATTGATGATATATTAATCGAAACAGATAGTAGGATATGACATGTATGACATTTATATATATATATATATATATATATATTATTTTCGATCATTATATTATTTCGGAAGGTATTAGTCCTTTGTAGATAATATTTTTTTTTCTCAAACATTTTTTAATGTATTGGATTATTAATATAACTATATAAGTTCATTATAAATTAATCGTGAATTTATTTCGAACTTTTTGAAAGTTTAACGACTATCGTTAATAATTAGTGCTATAATTTTTAGATTATAACAAAAAAAATACTTCATGTAACCCATTCAAATTACATTACCATGTGAGTAATATCATTTTGTTGTCCAATTTTAATCAAATAAGAGTTTATAGAATGTTAAAATTCTAAATTTGATATAATTACAAAACATCAATCAATATATATTGAGCATATCATCACAAACTCTTTCATATAATTTTAATTTAATTTGGTCAGAAATTTATATTTCAAGCATTTATTGATATTTGTTTATAAATTCAAATTTGAATAGAGTTAACAAATACCCTAGTTCCACACACACACACACACACACACACATATTGAGCCAATAAATTCTATCTTGGCTATTAATCGTTTTCAAATATAAACGACGCATGAACAAATTAGCTTTAACATATAAGACATGATTAGTATTATATTTATATACCATATAAATCACGTGCATTCATATCATATTTAATTATGATTTCTTAAGTCAAATGATTACATCACATACTAGTACAATTACACGATAAATTATTAACTACATACATTATTATGTGATTTATCGTAATTTAGTCATGTTCAAAAAATAGTTCTCTAACCGTTGACCCATACTAATATTTTAATAACATGATTCTCATCGTTATCCGTACTAATATTATTTTATGATATTTATCGAAGATATTAGTATGTCTATTATGCAATATTATCGCCAATTCAATATCACTTTTTTAAGAAATAATTTTAATAATATTATTTGATAATTAAATGAAAATTCACACATATATTTCATTTAAATGTATGATAAAATAAAGAAAACAATATATGCACGTGAATAAAGATAACTTTTTTTATTAATAATAAACGATACAGATATACAAGATAAAATATCTTTAAAGTCGATAACACAAATAACTTTTAAAGTATATCCCAATAGACGAGACCATAAAGGATGATTTGCCATCTACGTTCGAGAGCGAAGAGCTTGAAAGCATAAAGTGGTCTATTGGTGAAGCCTCTATAAGTGTTTTAAATAAGGAAATTTTTTTTAAAAAAAAGATGACAGTATATATGAAATGGACTAGTATAAGTCTTATTTTATCAGGGATGACCTAAAGCATCTATAGAAAACGTTATGTTATTTAAAACAACATTCTTCTCAAGCTTCCTAAGGAATGAGAGTTTTAAGAAAATCTCCTTGAGGGGTAGGTTATTTTTCATGAGAAACTCTTCAATATAGGAGTTTGACTCTCTCTCTAATCATATTTAGTGTAATTTTTTGTTGTCGTTAATATTCCCTTGCCTATTTACCATTAATATCTGAAGGATAATATTTGGTATGTTTTTCTTTTGGAAGATGGTAGGTTAGGGTGAAATAATCTTGCAGGACATAAAAGGTCTATATCGCCTAAAGCTAAATCTTAAGTAAAGCCCCAATTATTATTGATTTACTACTTGGCTAGGAAAGAAGAAACTTGTTCATGATCTCCTCAGCTCAAATAAAGATTGAAAACATAAATGGTTTTATAATGGTAAAAAATAGGGTCGTGTGTGGCATATGAAAAGATGACCAATGATCGTCTCTATCCAATTTAAAGTAGCAGGTCATATTTCTTTTATTCATTTTTATGTTTATTGTTATTATTATTTCTCTATATACTGATCTAAAAAATTGCTTTTATAATGACTTAGAAGACAAAAGTAGTCTCTGACATTTTCCCTTGAGCAAAAGTCGACATTGTCCTTGCCCAACCTTGTAGCCAGAAATATTTGGACTTTTTAAATCTTATAGGCTTAAATTTAGTCGACTGCATTTTTGCTATAGAGGTTAGATCCCGTAGTGATAAGTATTTATTATTTTTTTATTATTTATTATTGCTACCTTGGTTATGACTTATGTTTTATTGTTTTTCCCTTAAAAAAAATGTAAGAATCAAAGGCTAAGAAAACCATGTTGCCTTTAAGTACAATAAAAATTATTAAAGAAAACCTAAGGAGAGGCCTAAAATTCTACAAATGTCTCTTCCTCATTGCCAAGCACTCTATAGTTAACAAGGAGAAGAGAAAGGTTTTTATTGGAATTTCTTAGAGGAGACCAAGGAGCCCTTAATTAAGAAACCAAGAATAGCCCTTTATATATACACCAGAGTAGCTCTGACAATCTTTACACTTTATGGATATTGTCGAGGCAAAACGGCTTTAGTATGAACACCTTTTATCTTTCATCAAAATAATTGAAAATAAAGTGAAGAAATGATGGTCTAATAAAATAGCCTACCGATTTCATTCTAAGGCCTATGAATTTAATACTAAGTTGGCTTTTTAAGTGCAATCACCTCTCTCTCTCTCTCTCTCTTTAAATGATCGCATTTGAGATAAGCCAAAATTTATATCCTTTACATGTAAATGAAAGAAATCTTAAGAGACGTTAAAGTCCTGTTGAAACTCTTTAAAACAGGAAAAGAAAAAAGTGAATAACTTAAAGGCCATTTTATGAGGCAAAGTGCCATCAACTCTTCGATAAAGCCATCGATTTATAAGTTTATTTGAAGGTTGTCTAGGTTTACTCAAGCATAACTATTAACAATGAGACCTTTTTTCACTTTACGAATTATCTTAACCTATTTAAG
This sequence comes from Swietenia macrophylla, assembly GCA_032401905.1. NCBI lineage: Eukaryota > Viridiplantae > Streptophyta > Magnoliopsida > Sapindales > Meliaceae > Swietenia > Swietenia macrophylla. The sequence goes on from CP135567.1 coordinate 2,150,660, forward strand.
ACTCTACACCCTATAATCGATTTGTTTTGATTAGAGAAGTCAATTGTAAAAATGTGAAAGGAGCACAGAAAAGATCATTGAGAATGGAGCTCGAAGGACTATAAAAGAAGTTGCCACTGACATACTCAATACAAATGCAACTTATATCAAAGAAGTTGCAAAACCTATAATTATTAGTGATATATATTCTTTTTATATGATTTTATAATACTATTACTTTTGATTTTTTTTTCTCGTTTATTGTTTTATTTATTTTCTTTTGAAATATTTTTATTCATTTTTATGTAAGAGAGAATAAATTCATAAAAGAATAAGATTTAAAGTGAAAAACTATTTTTGGAACACATGGAAAGACGTCGAATAGAGCCATCAATGTCGCAACTCCAAGTTCCTAACATCACAGTACTATTATAATTACTTTACTATAATTCATTGGCTACAGTAACTTTACAGGATTTAAAGTTAGAAGCTCTAGGTTGCAGCATCGAAACCTAAAGTTGTAAAACAAAAAATAAAGATAAAATAAGAATTTATATTTTTTAATGATATATAAATGGATCCTTTTAAAGAACCACCAAGGGAAAGCCACGAAAAGGCCACAAAAGGAGAAGAAAAAAAGGAGAAAAAAATAAAGAAAAACTTTAGGAATTTTAAAAAAGAAAAAATTGCATTATCTTGACTTATAATTTAGATTTGATATATATGTTTTCTTTTATTGTTAAGAATGTTCAATTTAATAAATAAGATGCTATTTTTTTTCATTATGAACTAAATTTATTTTTTAGGGCTATGTAATTTTATCTTCATTTGTTGAGTATTAGACATTATTCTTAACGCTTCTAAATGGTTTACAATTATTTAGATGATTTATGATTTAAAGTTTATATAAAATAAAAATATACTTGTATACTTTACGTAATGGATGTGTTGAACTACAATATTTAATGCATTTCTGACTATCCTAATTCATATAAAAATATTTTGAAATAGTTTCGTTATAACGCTAAAAAGAATGCTAATGAATAGTTGTGTATTCTTAATTATTAATTATAATTTAAATTTTAATTACTAAAAATAAATGGAGTCTTAACTGATTAGTTTTGGTGAAGTCAAATGCTACGAAACTCTCTTTACTTTGTTATTCTTAATGTATCTTTATCTGTTTTTAATTTATTTATTAGTTAGTTTTAGCATAAACTATTTACATTTAGCTTGTTCAAATAAAGTTAGAGTAGTTGAACTTGATAGTTAGACCGTAAATAATCCAATTACATGAAAATAGTACTCACTCATCATTATATTATTTATTTACGATAATATATACTTGTATTTGCATATTTTCACAACCATTAACCCTCCCTTATCAAAGGAGATGCTGAAAAAGAGTTAAGACAACAATCTCAATCGTGAACTAAGCATTATTTACTTTTTTTCTCATTTATTTTTGTTTTTGAATTGGTAGCTTTTGAGCCTTTATGTAATGTAACTACTTTTTTCAATCTTCTTTTCTATGTTTTATATACTATTGTCTTGTTTTCTTCCGATAGAGAAAAATTTCTCAATTTGACCCTTGAAAGCTTCCTGTGATTTTAACCTAGGCTATCATGATGAATATTTGAAATTATTTTCCTCAAGATCACTTAAACAAATATCAATGAGATCTCTTAAAATATAGCAATCTATTGAAGAAATAATATAAATTAATTCATCATAGAATAATTGAATCAATAAGCTGGTCAATAATTAAAATTTTATTCAAGTAAGGGTTTTTTAGTTTAACCAAAGCATTTCAAATTCTTCCATTGGCCCTAGTGCCTTTAGATCTTTTTTTTCTAAAAAAAAAATCTTTAGGTTGTTAGAGGAATTAGGCTTAACCATAATTATGTAAAAGGATTTTTTGGTTATCATTGCATAACTACTCATATTTTTTTCTAATCATTGTTAAATATTTCGACATCATTTCTTGTTGAAAACTTCAACTTTAAATAATGGATTGATATGACTATCTTTACATTTTTTATAAAGGATTTCCTATTAAAATCTTAAAAAGCATTGAGTGATTTACCGTCATAAAAGCAACTATTATTTTTTAACACAAGTTTTTGTCCTATGATAAGAAGTTAGCTGTATTGACCTAAGGCACATTACATAACCTTTTTCGCAACTATAGAAGGGAGTTTGTACTCTTTCTAATCTTAAATTCTTAATTTTAGCTCAATAAGGGTCTCTTTAAAGAAAGCATTAATCAAGCTTCTCAAATAAATAAAAATTCAATTACTTCAATTCTAAACATATTTATTGCCACTACTAATGTGTTATTATTAGTGTGATTCACCTTAAGTGTGTTTTTCTCTATGAATATAATTGGCACTGAATATAACTTTAGTTTTGGCTCTTTTATAAATTAAAGACATTGTTTTCTCTATAATGAAGGGTTAGAGAGTATTTGGAATAATTCTTTTGTGTTTAATTTAAGTCTTTGATCAATATTGGCCCTCTAATTATGATCATTATACTTTAGGCACAATCTTTTATCTATTTTTATTAATTTTAGAATCTCTTCTCTAGTCTACTTTGATTATGTTTACATATTCTAGTAGATAATTTTTCCTTATCAACATCCACACTTGCTCTTACATGACCTAATATTATTAGTCATATGACCATGGTCTTGGTGAAAAATACAATACTTATTTTTACCTTTTCTTTTAGTAGTTTTCTTATTAGCTTCAGCTCAGTCAATATGTTACACTGTTTATTGTTTTCTCAATAAGTGGGAGATGAGGAAAAAGAGAGGTTTTTTTTTCAAAAGTGACCTAACAACTAATTGAGATTGTTTATTATTCCTTTGTACCCAAGAAGACACTAGAAGCATTTGATTATTATTTTGTTAGTATTTCTATCCTTTTTTATTTTCCTTGTCATCCTTTTATTATTCCCTTCTTTCTCTTCTTAGGTCTTTATTGTACTTATTTATTTCTTATCATCTTCTTTTGCTTTAGCCTTGTCCTTAATCTTTATACATAATTGAGTTTACTTATACGCTTATTCATAACTTAGAATGTCACTCTTCTTGAGTGCTCACCAAAATCTTTTGATTTTCACTCTCTTTCTTAGTCCTTTAAGTATAACTTGATATCCAAATATTTCTACTTCTATTACCTCTACATAATATTGTAGCATGAAACTTTTTAAACTCTTTTCTTTTCCATACTTTATTATCATTAGGTTGTTTACACTTTTTATTGGCATACACACTACTTTAAATTGTTGTATGATTCTCTATAAAGTTGTGAGAACAACTTGATGATCTTAGTGTTAGCTCTTCATACCAAGCTCGAGTTTACCATTTTGGGGTTTAAAAGAAATGCTTATATATTTTATCCTCTATAAGTTCTTATACTAGCATCATCACTTGATAGTATTCAAGATGTAATATCGTGTCAATTTTATCGATTAATATAGTTATCTATAAAATTTTGAATCTTTTCAAGAGTCTTGCTTTTAAAATTTTTCTAGCTAAAATAGATTTAATTTAATCTTTAACTTTAATTTTAGGCTTAGATTGTTCTTGTCCTTGTCTTATATTTCTTCCTTAAACTTTTAGAGAACTTTCTTTACATCATGATCTCGAATAGTTTTTCAACATCCATCTTACTTAATAAGTAAATTTTCCTCTACTTGAAAGACTTTTTTGCTTGTTGTATCTGCCTTACTGTCTCACCTTCTATTTTTTAACAAGATGTATTTCACATTAATTGGTGACAAATTTTCTATAGAAGGCTCTTTTCATCCCCTCATTCTACTCTCATAAGAGTTTTCTTAGGTTGCATATCACATTCGTTTACTTTAAAAGTCTACTATTAAAGAGATGGATTTAGATTTCTCCTCGAACCTTCATTTTCCTTTTATAATGTTGTAAACTTTTCATTTTAAACTATTGTTGACCTTGTCAACGACCTTTCTAACTCTTTTCCTTTAAAAGGTCCTCTATTTTTATCTCTTGGTTCCTTGTCCCCTTTTTCTACTGTTCTCTTTTACTTTTTACTTTTTAGATAGTACCTTTGCTTTTGCTTTGACAAAGATTTCTTTGGCATTTTATCATAGATCTTTTAAATATTTCTAAAGTAATCTTAACATAATTTGACGGTTTTAGAGTTTTCTTAGTGTTATTTGGACTTGTGGATTCTCGTCTTTATCTAAACTATCTCTTTCATTTTCCTCATCTATCCATCCACCATTTATCTTCAAAGTTGTCATGTCTTTGATAATATCCTCTTTCTTTAACTTTGAAATATAATTAGGTTTTTAATTGGCTCGGCATCTTTGAAAAAATAAAAATTGGATCAAAAATACTAAAAATTTAGGAAAAATTCTTCAATGCCTAAGTTAGTAAAGTGTCTTGAGTATAATTTGAAAGTTTATTTTGACAAAGCAACAACCTATTCTTTCAAGAATTTTTTTCATACATTTATTTCTAATTTACCTTTCTTTTAAATATAAACTTATTGATCTCTTAATAAAACTCTCTTTCTTTTGTTCTAGTTGGATTTTGTGTTTTACCTGTTTAGAGTTTCTTCATGATTACCTTCCTTATCATTTCCTAAGTAGAATTAAGAACCTTGTGATAAGAATCCTAGTAGGATACCTATTCTTAAATAGTTCTTAGGAAGTTAGAATTCTTCATTACTTAGGTCGACTGACACTTACCTAAGATTATATATTGGCCTTTCTGATGACTTTATTTGTGGGTCATTTTGATAACTTGGCTAATGATAAATATCATGTACTAACAAATTTCAAGCATATATGGTCATGCAAGTATATATTACTTGCCTTAAAAAAGACTCTTACTAAATATTTCAACATTGTAATTTCAAAGTTAAATTTAAAGTGAACTCTTCTCTTGAATAATTTAAGTGGTTATATTGAACCGTACTCCTATTGAAATATATGTATATGTATATGTATATATATACATATACGTATAGGTATACGTGTATATATATATTTGTATATATTGCTAGTAAAAATTAATATTCATTTTATATAAAAATAAACATAAATTTTTTTATTTAAAAGATATGTGGTTTACTTGTAATTAAGTATAGTAAAATTGATAAATATATATTATTATAATTCTATTTAAAATCAAACTTACTTGAATTTAACATTAGAATTGAGATGTTATACTTTCTTCAACGTTTCTAATAAAATAACGGTTTTAATTATAATTTAACCAAAATAAAAATAAAATAACAATATAAATATAATAACAAATATAACTCATGAATTATTCTTATTTAGTAGTCAATAATGATAATTTACAAAGTTGAAAAGTAACATTACAAAATAGTTGTTTCATGTGAAATAGTTATTAAATTTTTATACTATTAATAATGTGACAATTATGTATTGCAAGTGTTTTGTTAGCTAGTTTCTCAACATTACATCTTAAATTTGCATATATGGCAATACTTATTAATTATTTATTTTGATATATTCTACTTAATGGATTTAATTAATATTACCAATCAAATACAGAAAAATTAGCCACGAAACATGGCCTTATGCCAACTTTACCTTCAAAATCATATATGAGAGATGAGTTGGATTATAATTGACTCAATTTATTATAAATGTTTGACAGTATCATGTTAGTAACTAAAAGATTTCGAGAGCATGCATAAATTTCTTGTTTGAATTTAAGTGTAGTTTCCACATGGAACAAATAAACTATAATACAATAGAGTAAAGAAAATAAAATAATAATATAATAATAGTATATTTAAATTCAAAAATTTACATGAGTTTACACAATCTTTTTATCATATTAAATTTTCAATTTAAAATGTCATTAACCCAAAAATTACAAAACTGAAAATTATTCCCATTCTTCACCAAGATAAGATGATTATAATTTGTTTTCATTATCTTTTATAGTGTTAATTAAATGAGTTGTTTGTTTTTTAAGTTATAAAATCTTGTATTAATAAATAACATTGATGAGCTGGAATCATAATGAGTTACAATCAAAATGAATTGAAATTGAAATAAGAATAGGGAATCAAAATAAATTGTTTACTTTAGTTATAAGAATTAAAATCAAAATATAAAAAATTATTTTAAATTACTCAAATACTCTTAATTAATTTTTATCTTTATTATTATTGTTATATTATAATAATTGTGATTATTATTATTTAAAAATTATTTGTATTAATAATTACTTACAATAATAGTAATTTTGTTAATAATAATTATAAAAATATTAATAAAAATAATACTAATTATTATATTTTTTATTTTATTTAAAAATTATAAGTAAATGAATAATTTATTATTTTTACTTTTTATATTTTTTTAAAAAAATTGAGATAAAATGAGTAATTTATTTTTTGAGTGAAAGTAAAATAGACAATTTTAGAAATAAAAATTACATTCCTAATTTCTCTCTCGGTAATCAAATTCTTATTCCTAATAAATAAAAATTTTTATTTTCATCATTATTTTAGTAAATAAACATTAGATTTATTACCATTACAAATTTTGAATTTCGATTTCGGATGACTATACACACCGTCAACGTGATTAAATTCTAATAAACAAAATTAAAGAAATTTTTTTTTTTTTGTTAAGATCTTAAAACTATGATATCTCACTAAGAATAAAATATATTGACAACATGACATGCATTGAGATTCAATCTTCTAAGATGATCTTTTTTGTAGTCAACAGAATGGCCATGCTTTCATCCATCTTTTAACAGTTAAGGATCTTGTGCCTTCACCTTCGTTACTAGTCGTAACTCATGATTTTCTTGAGTAATGCCGAGCCAAGTTAAAACCGCATTATTGCAGGGCTATCAAAGACAACTTATACCAAAATGAAAAGCTCTTTCGATATAATTAATTCTAATATTTTTGATAGAAGTAATGCGAAGTTTGACATAATTGCTTGAATGATGCCGAGAAAAATTAAATACTTATTTTATTCCACGATGTAAATCAAAATTTTGAAGAGAGAATAATATTAATTCTATGTACCGAAACAAATTTATTTAATATATTTTTAAAATACCTTAATTTTTTTATTATTTTCTCAAGAAAGTGTTTGCTTGTAGTTTAATAACAAGTATGTCTATTACAAAATTTTAGAAACACAATTGCCATGTACTTGACCAATCAAAACTTTTTGAGAAAAAAATCACTCTTTGGTAAGGAAATTTTTTTTTTTTAATTAGATAATTAGAGGATTTTATTTAATGTTTTAAAAATAAAATTATTGTTTGGTGAAATGTTATAAGGTGTAAATATTGTAACTATTTTTACTATGTACAATTTTTTTAAAATAAAATAATTACTTATTTATTTATTATTTTATAATTTAATTTCAAGACATATTTTTTATATCAATTTTTTTTCTTTAATGCAAGTCAGCAAAATTTTTGTATGCAAAATTTTCATTATTTGATTCAAATTTCACTTTTAAGTGCCAAAATTTGGGACATCACATAATTTCATTGTTATGTTACAATTAAAAAATTAATTGAAATTAAAAAATTAATATACATGACGTCATTTTTAAAAATATTCTATAAAGTTATTAAGCGTCACTCATAATTTATCGAAGCGGTGCGTTTTTAATCCAAAGAAACCTACAGCATCATAAGCTGTGAGAAGCGCCGAAGCAACGCGTTTGGTTTTCGAAAAGAATGAAAAGAAGATTAAAAAAAAAAAAAGGGGGGGAGTGAATTAAAGTGTAGACAGAGAAAATGGTGGTAGCGTCACCGTATTGGGCGTCCGTACGGATCATAACAGGCACCATCCTGGGCGGCATTCTAGGCTTCTATGTTATGCATCGTTTAGAAATCAGCTACAAGGTCAACTTCTACGCTCTCTATCTTGTTTGACTTTATTTACTTCTTATTTTTGCTTGTTTGATATGTTTGGTTCGGGAAGAAGTGCTGGAAATTTAGTTCTTGTCGGGATTTTGGGGCATCTAAGAGATACCCAATTTCTGTGTTCTGTTTGGTTATTTTGTGAAGTATAACAGCATGATTTTGGGGTTTTTTCTGTTAAAATGCAGGAAAAGATGAATGAAAGATTAAGAAAGTATGAGAGTGAAATGCAGAAGCAAAAGAAATTGAAGGAACTTGAAGATTCCCTGTAGTTTTGGAATATTATTCAAATAGTTCTATGCTTTTATTTTAAGCTGTTCAGTTCATGTGCAATGCAAGGAAGTCAAAGAATTAAGAAATGAACTTTTGAGTCCTGTGTATTATGTTGTTTGAATCAGCAAAATAAAAGCTGAAATTCTCACTTAAGCGATTATACTCTTGATCCATTTAAGAGAAAGAAAATGTTTGGGATATAAAAAATTAGAAATTTACTGCTCAAATATTTTTGCATATTCCCTCTTACTAAACACACCCACTTTTCTTTTCTGGTAAGATTTTAGTATTAGTGCAAAAGAAAGTGGTTCTAGTATCGGGCTTGTTGAGCATCCATGCTTAATTGAAGTAATCCCACCAGAAAAGACTTCAGGTGGCCGGTTTCTCTGCTGTGGATTCTTTATTTACTTAATATCAGTTAAGCTTGAAATGAGTTCTGATTGTATGATGTATTGCATTGTTGAGGTTTTTTGGACTGTATTCGGTTATTTTTGTTTTGCCCTATCATATTTTTAAGAACACTTTAGATAGAATAGTAAAATTTTGCGAGGGTTGTGCTTTGAGTTATAACTGGCAGAAAAAATTGTTTAGAACTTTTAGGTGTTTTTGGTTTCATGGAGTGCCTGCTGTACAAGCTTCTGACATTGTGTCACTTTGCCCTTCTCACTGAAGAATTTGATAAAATTTTGTTATCTAAGCAATATTTATTAATATTAGAAATTGTAAAAGTAACATGCTTACCAGATCCTCGGCAGTAGGTTGGATGACACTTTAATCCTCAAACTGAGTTTTGGATGGTAGATCTCCAATCTTTTAGTTATCATCAGTAAACTGAGAATAAGCAGCAAAAAGAAAAGAAGATCATATAAATGGTGATCCCTGCTTTGTCATGCTGTGGAAATCTGCAGATGCTATCGCACATGTGCATGATTAGACATCTTAATATCATTCTATGGCCAATTAATGAATACTCTAGTAAGCTGGTGGTTGCCTTGAATTGAAGGTACGTTACTCTGTTTTAATACATATTTTAACTTTTGCCAAATATTAGCACGTTCTGAACTGGTTTTTCAAATATATATAGCTGTCAGAGAGTGCAATCTTCTGTTCTTCTTTATCGATGTCTGTCTTTGTAGGCAGTTTGATTGTTTACTATCATGGCACTTAGCAGAGCTATTTCCTATTGATTGTGTTCTCTTCTTTCACTCTTCAGTAGACTGCTTCCTTTTCAGTATGAGTAGGTTGATGCATGTTGTATATCTTCCTGACTGATGCTGGATTTTGTGTCATCGTGAGATGATCACCATGAGATTTCAGCCCCCGAAATGCCAATTCAATGGGGTACATTCCCTTCCCTTTGCCCCTGCTTTCCGTAAGGAAGATGGAGGGATTTCTGAAATTCATTTACAACTTCTCTTCACTCAACATCTCTTTTAACTTCGGTATATAAATTAATATTTACTATTTTTTCTTTTAACATGACCATGGATGATTGGGTGATGTCATTGCTACTATTTAGTATATGTTTAAAATTATTGGGTTTTTAAACTTAATCTTAAAAATATTGTTATTAAAATATTAATTAATTATTTATTGACTTTTATGTTTAATATAAGTACATTTTATCCTTATTTATAAACATTCACTTTTATTTTTACATGTTTAAACAATTTTATAATTTTTTAAGTTAAACTTAAGTATGTTTAATGATTATAGAAATGAAATTATGTTCCAAGGAAGCAAATATGTCATGGTTGCAGGGGAAGATTTTGAATTTGAGACTTTTTACTGTAATAATATTCTTTTATACGAGATTTATGACGGCTCGGTGATTCAAAAACAACCTCGTAATTAAAAATATTTAAATTATATTTTTAATACTTAAAAAAAAAACAAAAACGTATTTTGAAAATTAAATATTTCAATAGCTAAAATTTTTTAAAATATAATAAGTATTTTATTTTTTTGAATATAAAAAATATATAATAAATTTATTAAATTATAAATAAATAAATTTACGTGTTAAATTTATCGATTATTAAATTATAAATAAAATTATTTAAAAATAATTAATTAGTATTATAAATAAATTCACCTAAACTTCAATTTGGAATCCAACACATCATTAGTCCTATTGCCTATTTAATAAATATTAGTTTATGTCAATGTTAATTCGCAAGTTTTGTATTAAATTCGCGTAGATTTGAAGAATCCTATAAAAAAAAATAAATAAATAAATTGTCACCCATTATTTGTGTTGCAAATGAGTAGTAGTACACTGTAACGGGTCCAAACTCAAAAGTCCAGCCCAACAATCTTTCCTTTTCGTTCCCACCAGAGACGAGGAGAAACAAAGTATTGCTGCTGTGTTACTGTCACATGTGGACAGTCGTACGTCGCTTCAAGTAATAAAATTCAAGACGCAGAACCGGTCCAGGTAGTTGTGTGATTCTGCATGCAATAGCTCAGCCATGGCCGTTTCCTCTTCTTCTGCAGAAACCAAGAAAAAGAACCAAAGCAAATCAAATACCGATAATAAGAAGGTGAAAACTCGGATTGACTTAGATGATACCGCAACCCGCACAAGTACGTAGTGCAACAATACGCGTGCAGCTCGATACCATAGAGGACGAATTTATGATTCTCAGAGTGACAACAGTTGTCACCAGGTTTAACCCATTTGCACTGATGAAAAGTTTTTCCTTTTTAAGATTTCCCTCTTGCTGTAAATTCTCAGTTTTGGTTCGTGAAAATTTGGATCTAGTTGTTAGCGAGTTAAATCATTCAAGGGTGAAACCGCCCAAAATTCACTTTTTTTAAGAAAAAAAAATTGTTTTGTTGTCTGTTTGGTTGCCAGAGAAATGAAGAGCACTATTGATATAACGAGATCGTTTCGAGCTTTTTTACCCCCATGGGATCAGTGCATTTATTATTTCACAAATACAAAAAAAAAAAAAAAAGGTATCTTCTTTTTTCTTTTCCTTGTAATATTTTCTATTTGATTGCGGGTAAAATGATGGAAAGGTAGAAAGTTTTCACTTTTTTCTTTATTCCGCTTGGATTAATATCAGGTAATGCATGAAGCCCTTCTATTTTTTCTGTAAATTTTATTAGCTGCATAGAGGAGAAACAATTTGAGGTTCTTTTTTTGGTTAGCTTTTGCTCGTTATCTAAACAAAAAATTTTTCTTCAACTTTTGAGTTAAATGTGGTAGGGCCGGAAAAAGACCATGAATTTTGTGATGTCATGCAAGAAAAAACTGAAAACAAGCAATGCACATATCATTTTTGTCGCAGATGCCTCTTATACAGGTTTTGATTTCTCTTTTCATTACAAGTATGTCTGTCCTCTTTCCTTCTCTGAATTTAACTTTTTTTAATTTAATCAGGTATGGAGAAAGGCTGAAGAGGTGGTAGCCTTACATAATTGGACATGTCCAAGATGCAGAGGAATTTGCAACTGCAGTTTTTGTATGTAAGTACTAGTGTCTATCAACCTGGAGATTGCCCTCTAATAAATTCATGCTTAGGCTATTGAATGTTTTCTTTACTAATTAACAAATCAAATACTATAGGAAAAAGCGAGGTCACAATCCTAGTGGCCTTCTTGGTCGTGTAGCCAAGGTAAATGGCTTTTCTTCGGTGTCAAAGTGCTGTATCTTGAGGACTCTGATAATCCAGGTTCTAAAAAGATGAAGGGTGTGGATGGCTCCTTGAAAGAGTGAAAAGCTTGAAAAGCTTCAGACGAGGTTTGATAGGGTTTTTCCTTCTTTTCTTATATATGGGAATGCGTCACTGGCTTCTTTTGGGATGTTTATTTGTTTCCTGAGGAAATTCTTGTAAAAGGAAAAAAAATTATCAGTATCTAGTTTTTCATGTTTTCAGTTACTATAAGCCCAAGTCAGATACTTCTGTTAGGATAACAGTTGGAATTCTTAGTTTTATTTAGTTCAAAATGATGAAAATATAATATTCAGAGCATTCAATTTAATTGTTTATCCTGCATTTTCGTGACAACTCAATGGAACATGAGCTTTCCTTTTTAGTTGTTAACCATTCAGCACATTTGACAGGAACCTGCTGTTTCTCTGGGCAAAAGACACAGAGGGGAATGATTTTCAAAGACCTAGTAATGTAAATATGCAAGCAGAGCCTTCAAAAATGAATGGTGTAGGTATAGAAACTAGATGTAGTAAGCTGCAAAGATAAGGGACAACAATGGAAATGAAAATGCATCCATAGAAAAAATGGATGCCAGTACCCTTACTGAGGAGAGTAGCCCTAAAAGACATCAAATTCCAAAGCAGCACAAAGTGGTTTTCAAAAACTAGGTAATTTGAAGGTGTAACCAAAGCCTTCAAAAGTGGTAAGGACAGAAGCCAGAAATAGAAAGTTGAAAGGATTAGAAGACAACAACAATGCTGCTTCCATTGTCCAGAAGTGCAGTCCTAAAAGATGTGGATTTCCAAATGGGCATTAAGGGGAAAGAAAAGATTTATAGAAAAGATCTTGGTTGCCAATTAATTAAAATGAATTCTGATATGGAAGTTCCTAAGCAAGATTTTCACGAGCCTATCAATGACCATAGTGAAACTGAAGTGCCAAAAAATGTAGATGTTGATTACACTGTAGCCAAGTGTGTACAAGTTAAAGGGTCACATAGTTGTGAGAAGAAGAACATTGTGGAAGTCAAGGGGAAATTATCGCTGCCTCATGACATCATATTAAGCAATGTGGCTTCCACCGACATGCCTGCTGAGGATGTTGGCCATGCTTTGCAATTCCTAGAATTTTGCAAAGCTTTTGGAAAGGTAAATAAAATCAAGCTTTGATTTTGTGTGAAAGCATTCAGTGAGTCATAAACTTACCCTTCGGAGATTGGTGAAAGTAGATGCTGCAATTAGCTTTTTATTTTTGTGTGCATTATTACGGAGGAAATGATGCTGGGCGTAGCATTTATGTCCTCCTGTTTATTTCTATGATCATCATATTTCTCTAAACTATACCACTTGAGTTCATGAATAGGTGAACTTGGTTTTGTCTTCAAGTGCATTCCCATGTTTCCTCCTTTTTCCAGATTAGCTTTATCACTGTTCATAAGATCTAAACTGCTTTTAAATTCCATTGTGAAATCCCATTGGTTGTTGAAAAGAATTCTCTTGTTGTTTTATATGACTTGGCAAAAAGTTTACTGGATTAATTTCTTTTGACATTGATTTCAATTTGTGAAAGAGCTGTCAAGGACATAATGCAATATAGCTGCGTATACTTGTGGTGCTCCATTATGTCCATTGTGACCATTGGGCATGGGAAAAGGGCAGTCTGAACATTTCCTGCCCTTTTATTTATAAAAACTATTTAATCATTTTATGTATAAAAACTAGAGACGCTACTACTTCACATATAGAATCATGTGTGTCAATCTCCTAAGAAGATTGTGTTGATATTTAGATTCTAAATGTAGGAAAAGGGCAGTCTGAACATTTCCTCCGTGAATTAGCATTTGGATGAAAGTAAGCGTTGGGCTCACAGCTCTTCAATTGTTAAATTTCATATTCAGCTGCTCTTTTTGATACAAAAGGATTCAAGCAAAAGAGTACGAATGTTGTTTAACTGCTTATTAAATTTGGTTTCTTTTTTTTTTTGGGTCTGAATTAAATTGAATTGATCATTCAACACAATTTTTTTTTTTGGCACGGATATCCTTCCAAAATTTAGGTGAAAATTCTTGGTTCTAAGCACTCGTTAAATATGACTCTGAGTCTTGTTTTTACCTTAATGAACTTCAAGTGGATTGTTGTGAAGTGGGTGATTATGATCTATTAGATGTCTCCGAGAAGCTTAAACTTTCAAATTTTCTCTGTGATGAAGCTCTTGGCATGATGCAAGTCATCTTAATCTATGCCTTTGCTTAGCTTATTCATTTATCTCAATCTTTCTCGATTACAGTGAAGACATGTGAAGTAATCCATAACTTTTCTACAGAGATTTTAGAAGTTGGATTGAGGAACAGTAAAAATATGTTGAAAGAGATGAGAAAAAAAAAGAAAAAGTTCTTGCTGAGAAGGAAAAGGTAATCATGTCACTTTTCAGATGCATATCTGTGGGAATATTCTTCATGTTGTGTCTTAATTGGTCTTTTCCGAATTAAATGTTTTCATATAAGAAATACGGTGGAAGCATCAGAGGCAATATTCAATGGTATGGTCTGAATCATTAGCTTACTGAAATTCTGAATACCGTTGTAACTTAATCATTGCCTTTAAGCTGGCCTTGGGTTTTATGTCATGTTGATGGTGATTAAACTTATATTTTACTTCTTTGCTTGTCTTTATTTGTTTTGTCTAATAATTTATCTACTTGATAATAAGATTCCATGACATGGATGTGCCAAAAGATAAAATATCTTGCTCACAAAGGTAACCCTAATTTCTATGTATTTTCCTGTATAACAGATTGACTCCAAGTAAACGAGCTGAAAGGATGTGGCTCCCCACTGTTCCTGGAAAGTATGTGAAAAAAATTCATTGCACAACCCTCTTGTCCTTATCATACTTGCAGGTAGTTGATGGTGTCCCCTAATAGTCTGAAGACTCAGATGCATGTCTTGTGCAAATTCTTGAAACACTTTTTTTTTCCTGACCACATATTATAGCCCAAAAAAATGCCAGGGGGCCAATGCTCCAAAGCATATTCTGATTGAACTTTGGGTGACGAAGATACTTATAGAGACCTATGCATGTATGTTCTGTGTAGTAGTAGAACCTAGGTATATTTTGTTTATGCTTGGGATAGTTCTGCGTTGAACTGAGTCATTTCATTTGGAGTAGATTCTGGTTGATCTTTTATTAAGATTTAGCCTCAGTAACTATACCTTATATGTTGCCTTTTGGAAAAACTTAACTACAGATAAGAGAAATTTTTAATATTAACTCCAAACTCTTAGTTTTCCTTTCTAACCTAATTGTATTTACCCCATTCTCATTTTACTTCTTTTAACTTCTTTTTACTTCTTTCATCTTCATTCTCTCCTCTCTAATTTTTCTGTCCTATGCATCTCAGTCATTGTTTTATTTTATGCAAGATAGAATTTGTTGGATGAGGATATTGAAGCTGGTCAACATAATGGTGCTATTCCTCCATCATCTATTGATTAAATTGGTTAATATTGTTAGAGATAATTGGGTTGCATTGAGATTGATCGGTACACCAATTATTTGATGAAATAAAATCCATAAATTCATCCTTGATACAATGTCTTTGTTTGCATTTGCTTCATCATTTATGTAATTAAGTTATGCATGACATTTTACTTTTTCAAGTGTTGCCCAAAGAGGAGCCGCAATCATGTGCTCTTTAGGTCTGAGCCTATGCTTTAGGATGAACATGGTTCCAAATTCTGGAGATTGAGATGCTCTTCTAGTGAGATGAACATTCTGCTAGAAGGTTTGTTTTGGACTTCTTAATACAAAGAACGTTGTTTTAATTATAAATAAACTGCACCGTCATTTTGCTCCTTAAATATGTAGATATTGAAAGTTGGGGGAGGGGGTGTGGGATCCATTTACGGCTAAGGAGAGATGTTACGGTTATGATATTGATCAGAAAGCTGTGGTTGAGAAACATTTTTCAGGTATACAAAATTGATATAAATTGCATTGTCTGGCAAGGTGTTAATGTAACAGCTTTTTTACTTACAACATCCTTCGTCATTCGGTTTCAGGAAGCTTGAAAAATTAATAAGAAATCATCTCCCGGTCCTAGTAAGTATTATAGTTGCTTCTCTCTGTTTAGCTATTCTTCTAAACTCAAAAATCTTTTTTTGGCGGGGAAACTCTTAATCCTTGGTGTATTTCTGTTGGCAGTATCTTTTCCATTACTCTGTGTTCACTCTCGAAACCCTGGTAGATGATACAAGATGATGTAATAACTCTTAAAAATGAAAATGTGTGGCAATTGGTGAAAGCATAATTCGCTTGCTCCTACTGCTCAAGAGAAATTATTGACCTCAAAATAGCTGAGATTTACCAGAACTGAAATAAAAATTATGACGTGTAATTATCATCAATTTGTGGCTAACGATTTATCATCTATTAATCAAAATCCCGCTCAGATGCACCAATCTACCAGGTAACTTTGTTTCTGATCAGAAGATTATTAATACATAAATTTCATTTCCGCTTTAAAATATTGTAAGGATTTCATCTTTCCAAACTGTTTTTCACAAGAAGTTTAAAATCTGAAACATATGCTAACCGTGTTAATCAAATCAAACAATATTGGCAATATTATTAACAAGACAATGGCTAATTTCAACATAATTCCATCAATTCGGGTTTCTCAATGAAAACGAATTCAACCTAAAGCCACACAGCCTAAAACATATCAACTTTAGGCACTAGTTTATTCTTTCATCACCCATCTCTTTGTATTAACAGATATTACCATCAGGAAGCATGGAAATACCGACACGTTAAGATGTATAGAATCTAGTTACAGAACATATCCATCAGGACATTTGCAAATCACCATCCAACAATAATTCATATGTAGCAACCGTTGTAATATATTGACTCCCCAACCACTGTCCAACAAGGAAACTTCTCAACAACACGAGCCAGCAGATATATTTACCTTGCCAATACATTAAGGGAAAACGTAATTAGTAGACCTTGTGCTAGAGTTATGGCTCTTAGCTGTAAGGATCACACAATGACAGTTGCAGTTTGAATTCCATCCTTTGTCAATCGCCAAATTTCACTTGCTTCAGACTCATGGGATGAAACAACAATCTAACCAACGAGTGCAAGGTCAAGCTAAAGGTGCCGCCATTCTAATTTCTTTCCGAATCAGAGTGTATTCTCACTAATCACTTGTTCCACGGTTATACTAAAACCAAGTTTGCTGCAAGTCAAAATATTCACTTTTCTTGGGCTGTAAAGGCTCATTTTCTCCTGCCGTGGTAGGCTCCACTGCCTGAATAATGATGATGGCCATGACGTGATCCACCAATTCTCCTGCTAGTTCCTTCCCATAAGCTGCCACGGCTAGCAACTCTGCTGCTTCCACTTTGCAACCAATTAGAATTCATTGTCTGGGTTCCTAACCCGTTATTATCCTCTTCTCTATCATTATACTCCAAGACCAGCCTCTTTATGTCTTGCTTCTCTTCCAACTCAGCTGCTTCTTTCTGTTTTGTACTCTGCACAAGGGAGCAATCCCGAGGAATGTACATCTGCTTCGTCTGTTGCTTGTTTCCACGCTTCACTAGGACTTTCACCTGAACCTCCTTGGCTTCTCTGATGTCCTCATCCAACTCCTCATCACCACTTTCCCCTCCAACCATTCTTCCATGATGATCCTTTGAGGATCCTTCAAACACATTCATTGGTATCACCATGTTTAAAGTAGGTCGGCCTCTCAGCTCTAGTTTGCGCTGCTCCATGCTCTCCTGAACTACAGCCCTTAGCTCCTGATTAAAAATTTCTACTTCCTCAGGGTTAACCTCTGCCACCTTCTGTCTGAAATGAACTTCATCATCCTCATCAGAGGCAGGTCCGCCGCCCTCAACATCGTCATCATATTCATTGTCACATTCATCATGATTCTCTTCATCCAAGTCTTCGTCATCATGCCCCTCTGGGTCTATTGTGCCGCTTCCTGAATCGCTATCACTATCTCCATCGTCCTCATGCACTCTACCATTTTCCTCAGTGCCACGCACTGTAGTTTGTCCATTAGTTGATATGGTGTGGGAAGCAGTTCGTCTTGAAGGCTTTTCAGTGTCAGAGTGCTTCTCTGTTGACACAGTACGTTCATGCTCTTCGAGCTCTACCAAAGCTGCATTAACTTCTTCAATGGAAGAGAATCGAATCATGTTGGGACGTAATTCTGCAAATAAATCCTGCAAAAGGCTTCAATTTATGAGCTCACATAACATACATAGATTGCATAATATTATCTCACAAATTCCAGATGAGGCTAAATCTTAGAATAATAATGCAAACTTAAATTAAGGGAAGATACGATCGTAATAAAAGAAGGGCCATTAGCAGATAATAATAGTTACATCCATCATTGTGTATAATTTCAACCATTAATGCATTTTAACCTACATATATAGTCGTGGGATTGTGGGGGTTTAATCTAATATCTAAAATATCACGAATATTTATTTATGAAGAAAGGAAAAAAAAAATTAAATTTAGTCACTTACCTGCAAGTCAAATTCAATATCTAGCAGGAGTCCTCCTTTGCTGAGAATGTACCTCTGGAAATGTATAAGAAATTGATCAAGTTTCCTCTTAGAAGAGCCTCGATCAAAGTAGTGCCCACAAGTCTCAAGAAGAGTAATAACCATCCTGATCCGGAAACAATCTTCTGGTGGGTCGAGTACATCTTGCTGATAGCGTGAACAAACAGAAATTTATCACCATTTAAGAGAAGGTTAATTATGAATTTATTACCACAAATTACTCAAAAAAAATAAAAATAACAACAAAAGAAAAGCTGTCACATTGACAGAAGCACAGGTGATATACAAATGCATAATTACTTGCTCCATTTTCATGGCTATATCAAAATTTTCAGAACAGGGACAAGAAAATCCATACCTCTGCGGTCCCATGGCCAAAGATAAGAATCAAATAAAGTGTGTCAAAAATAACAGATGAGTCCACATGTTCATAGTTGTATAGCTCCCCCAAAAACCGCATGTGAGCAATGCGTCTCTGCTGCATCCCATAGTCATTCAATTCCAGACCGAGCCTAATTTCCTCCAAAAGCTGAAAGTAAATGATGTTACCATTGCAATTCAACAAAAACTTCAAGCACAGCAGCTTTCATGCAAGCACACTTCATCTATACGAGTTTTCAGGGGAATACTTGTGTGTTTTATTTTTTCATTATTATTTATTATATTTCGACATTGGCCTGGAAGGGGATTACTTTGCTTGCAAGCCAATCCCAGTACAGATGACAAGGAACTATTTAAGTGAAAATAAGCATCAAACAAATAGGCACACATCTTTACTAATAGATGGAATATATCATCAACAATAGCAAAAATTAGTTGCCTCTAACAATTTTGCATTTACAAATCCCACCATTGAGTGAGAGGAAAACTTAGAGCATGAAAAATAACAACCCAAATACACACCTTTTTCCCCTTTGGGCAAATACATGTGAGCACCTAACACTTAAAACTCCATTGCCAAGTGTCCTAAACTTTACTTAAGCTCTTTCATTTTTGGTAAAAATGGTAAGAGTTCAACTGAAGATCCCTATTTATGCCACTTAAGTATAGATGACATAGGTGTTTCGTTTCAAATATGTTTTCCTTTCCACATGCTCACTCGTTTTTACATCCAAGGAAGTGAACACACAGAAGCAGAGAAAATTATCATGTTAATAATCACTAAAAAGAATCAACATTAATAAAGTAGGCACACAAAAGCATCAAGATCCATAGGAAGTAGAGAAGAGGAAGTTGTAGTGCTACTTCACTTTAAGCTTCTTCCTCTAGCTTAGACAGAGGTAAAAGCAGCTCTGAGGTGGTGACCAAAACTCTCTCAAAAACTGCTCTACTCAAATGAAACCAATACTGATTAACAAGAGCCCATCTAGCATCAGTTGTAGTATATAAACAACTTCATCACTATATTGGACGTCTCCTGAACTTAACTTTCATTATGTCATGGTACTCAAGCAAATGTTAGATTAAAATCTTTCTTTTCCACTTTCAGAAACAGAACAAAAATTGTTATAGAGCGCATTCTGGAGAACCATGAATTTCCTGGACCAGCATTTCAGTAGTTATGCCATCATATCTTTAAACAACTAGCACAAATAAACAACCAGGACAAACACACAAAAAGCAAAATCATTACCAGGCAAATCAATAAAAAAACAATAATGTATTTGTTAAAATCATCACCATTTTTTATCAGGGCATACCAGAAATACATTTCAAAATAAGAATCAAACCTCGTCAACAACAGCCACGGCAAACTCATCATGATAGCGACTCAAACCAGCAGTGAGAGAAGCAATCAAGTGAATCTGACCAAACTTCCCTTTGTGAACCTTCATAAAGCATTTCAAAAGGTATGACTCACAATCACTCCAAGGTAATTTACGAAGTTGCCTCAATACATGCTCAATGGAAGACTTATCGAGATCTGAGAATAGCAACTTCCTGATATACTGCAAAAGCATCAGATAGAAGGTAAGTGTTTAGATTTAAAAAAATGATAAAAGTTTATTGAACCTGATACATGATAAAGAACTGCACCTGATGCAAAGGAGGACGGACTTTAGAGACTCGTGCGGATCTTTCAGGAGGTTTGCACAGGTAGTAAGCATTTTCCACAAGAGTGAGATGCCGGGGATCCAAATTTTTGACATTCTTCAAGCGCATCAAAATCTCCAACATGTTGGCCATCCGTACAGTAGTTTCAGGAGATCGATACAGAAAGCGGCCACAAGTCTCGAGAAGATTACACGCAACATCAATGTTATGATGAGTGAAATCATCTAAACAAGCCTGGTAAGAAAAGAAAGCATCAAATCTGTAAGTAAACATTCCACTAAGAAATATTTCAACAATGGTACAGTCCAGGGATAAAAAAAGAGCAACTAAGATGGCTGCATTATACTATATCATCTTCATTCCTTTCTTACTCTTTTGCCAAGAGAAGGTATTAAGAGCACTAACAAAGGAAAAAAAAAAAAAAAGATTTCTAGGCAAAGCATTCTTAAAAAAAAAATTTAGTATGTGGCATACTAAAAGGCTTGGAGCTCTATATACCTTTAGACAACTAAAAATGAGACCAGCTGCTGCGATTTTGAACTTGCAAAGTTCTCCAATAAACCTAATATTCCTGATCTTTGTTTCAATGTTCATTTGATCCTGCAGTGGCAAATTATGATTTAGGATGGAAATAATATACACATTCATGAAAGAAAATAAATACAGAGCTGAAGAAGTATATGAAACCTTTTTATTTATTAAGAAGTTGAACTCTTCCTCCAACATCTGTAAGAGCATGGAAGAGACATCCTTCATACATGTTGACAGTGTGGCAACCATGCGTGAGTAGTATGGCAGCAGTTCCAAAGATGTTCGAGGGACATTAAACAATGCCCTTACAAGCCTTTTCCTATTTGACTTTGAATTTAAATAACAAAACTCCACCTGAATTCATGCAATAAGAAATTATAATCTTAATAGAGATGTACAATACCACCAACAGGGAAAAGAAGAAAGAAAAAAGCATTAAACACTAAAGGTCAGTCAGAGGTATTAGTACAGTCAATTGATCAATAAGGTCGCGGCTGACACAGCCTGGGAGTCTCTGCAATAGAGCATCCAAATTTGTCCCCTCAAGACCTTTAATTTTCTCCTTTTCAGCTTCTACTTTTCTTTCTGCATCTTTTTCTTTCCCTTTCTCCTTGTCAACATCCTTAGCCTTTTCTTTATCTATTTCTTCCTTATCCCTTCCTTTCTCAATCGTTTTGCCCTCCACCGAAGTGCCAGAATCTGCAGAAACCTCTGCAGTATCTTCAGCAGCCAACTGACTTTGGTCGGGTTCAGAAGCCTGTTCCTTGCAAGGAAACAAAAACTTTCTGTGAGCAACACAAATTAGCAATTAAAATAATACTTGTATAAAAATGCTTACACCCACACATATTTATATTACTAAAGAACAAACAGTAATAAAAAGCCCATATAACTATAGGTCTGGAATGAATCAATGGAAACTGCAAAAGGACAAATAAAAAATGGCCAAATAATCTAAAGAAATCCAGCATTTCGATCTGACTTTTACCCATGATGCTATAAGTTTTTAAGTTTCTTCATATTAGATATTTGAAATTTTTTCAGCTTTAGATCAGAAATATTAGAAATATAACTTCTTCTAAGAAAAGCAAGGATATAAAAATCTTAAAATTTAAAGCAGATGTAGTTATCTATTGGTCACCTATAAGCAATCTAAATCGTCAGCCATAATTTGCATATTGATGGAAAAATATTTTTCTCCTACAATTGAAGTAAAATGCACAAAATTCTCTTTAAAGACCTTAAGAAATGCAAATTCTGTCAGCAAGCTACAGCTAACTTGGAAAACGAAGAATGTCAATAAGAAAGAGTTGAAGGATCAGACTCCATACAGCTGGTCGCTCTTGTGTCTTCACAGATTGGTCATTCGCTTTGGGCTCTGCTTCTCCCAGTAATACTGCTGGCACAAATGCTCTGAACAGAACATAGATTGTTTAAAGCAAATTTCCATATTAAAAAAACCATCCAAGTGGTAATCAACAGAGCTTTCCATATTCATTAACAACTATCAGGTGACATTTCCTTTCTATCTTTTTGACAAATTTTGTATAGTATAAGACAAATCTAACCTGAGATCAGGTAAGCATTCATAGAAAGCTCTAGTCTCTTCATCATCCCACACAGCTTCTGGAACCGAAGAATCTTTGCCGGCTGAAGGAGTTGAAGCATCCTCTCCAGAAGTAACCCTAGTTGTGTGAACATCCTCTGGCATGACCGGAGGCTGCATATCAAGAGCTTCTGCTAAACTGGAGAAAAAAAAAACTCCTGGTAAGTGGATTACAAATGCCAAGTCATTAGGAAAACTCATCAAGTACACCTGGTATCAGCCAGTGAACTAGATAATAATCAGGTTTTAAGCCTCCTAAAACAATAGGGCCAGAAAACAGGATGCAATCAATGTAGGGCAAACACATGATAAGAATTCTTAAGAGTAAGAAAATAAGATAACAGAAAATAGAAATCATCCAGACAGAAGAGCAGGATGTTCCTGTAATGCAGCATAATCCATCACATTCATACTAAGAAAAATAAAATCAATCCATCAGCTGCAGTGGCTGACTTTGACCAACTTCCAGTGACTCAAACCTTCACAAATTGCTATGTGTAGGGTGAGGTCAAGAACCAAAGCAACCAACTAGAGAAAAGCATTTAAAGATAAAGAAAAAATAAGCCGCCTGATTAATTGAATCCAGGAAACATCTGAGGCATTCGATAAACTTACTCCACATTCTGATTTCAAGCAATAACAATTTCATCCTGAACAATTGTTTTCCTATTATGAGATACATCCAAAGCTTCAGTTACAAAGAAAAAAATGACTATCAACTTTACTCTCAGATGCCAGCATGACTCATCTCACCCACATAAAATTCAGTAGGCACGTCAACTCCAAGACCACCAACAACAGTCTCAGCCATGACACCATTTCTAAACCTGATACCTTTACTCTGAGAACTGCCTGAAGTTCTCTAGGCTTACGGCTCAGGGCTCAGCTTTTATACAACCAGAAATGAGCATAGATGTTGATGTGACTGACCAAGTTGCCAATGAACAAACAAAAATGAAATAAAAACATCAACTTACGAGGAGACATTACGGTACAAATGGTCATAAGATTTTCGTAGCTTTTCATAAGAAGAGGCATTTTCTTCACTAAGCTCTCCTTTAGCATTTAAAATCTTCGCATTTTCATGCTCCATTTGGCGAAGCAACTGTAATGGGTTGAAAAATCCATCAAATAAAGCCTTTAGAAAAAAAGTGCAGAAAAACAATCAAGAATGAAAAGGAATTAGATCCTTGGTCTGATGGTATTGATCAGTTGAATCTCAAATTCTTTCAAGTATAAAAATCTAGATACCAGGGATCACTTAAAAGTAACTATTACATTGGCTTCTAAATAAAGCTATAAACTTACAGCGTGCTCAGACTGAAGAAGTTCTTGAACAGCATTATAATACGTATGAAACACCCTCTTGAAAATTTTCTTTTGATCTGCCGTAATATTAAGGCCCTTAAAAAACTGTAGCAAAATGTCAGCAGATATATTACACAAAAGAACACAGCTGGTCCTTTATGTATTACCCTTAAAAACTAAATAGTAATAACAACCATGCAACTAGGGCAAGAATCAAATGACAACTACAACTACAAAATGCACATCTTCTACGGATGTGAAAGTGACAAAAGACTTAGAGATCTCAATGGGACACAATAGAAAGTATAGAGAAATAACAGGTGATATTAGAGAAGCAGAAATCATTTAGAAACAAGAAAGAAAAGTTTGAACCTCTTCATAAAGTTCTTGTCCAGGTCCAGACAGTGGAAGTCCTAAAAAGAATCTTCCTTGTCGAGCAAAACTAGCAATGAGTGTCAAATTTGTCTGTGTGGTATCTCGGTCCTTTAAGTGTTCTATGTTAGTAAGATCCTTCATGATATTGATGAAAATGCTGCTATCTTCTACAATCCCAACAAAATAAAGCTCCATGAGGAGTTTCAGAGTGCTGCGCTTCTTCATGGCCTTCAGGTTCCTGTCAGCATCCAAGTCATCCCCAGATTTTCCAGGAAAGAATACTTTCAAAAGTCCTTCAATCAGGCATGGTGAGAAGTCTGTGTACCGTTGATGAAGCAAAGAGCATATCTTTGAAAGTAGACACGTTTTAGCCAATACCACATGTATATAAGTACAAACTCATAAATCTTGGCAACAAAAATAAATTTTGAGGCAATAAAAATAAATTTAGAGACAAGCATGATCTTGTTATTGATACCACATGTATATAAGTACAAACTCATAAATCTTGGCAACAAAAATAAATTTTGAGGCAATAAAAATAAATTTAGAGACAAACATGATCTTGTTATTGATACCAAATGGAAACTTAATAACAAACATCAGTCACTGATATAATACAACTCAATTGGTAACAGAACTCAACAATGCCTAGCATTGTCCACAAGTTTTGGTGCTTAAATCTACATACAATACTTAAATAGCAGGCCAATAATGCAAATCCTAAACCACTATATTAATAACAAACATATAACACGATAGTATTAACTTTTTCATTTAGATCAAACTGAAACCAGCAACTTTAACCACAATAAACAACTGTGCTTATCATGCCCTTAGGTTTCAAATTCATGCTCATGTCTCAGATTAAAGAGAATGAAAGAAAATTAATAAATTATTATTTGCAGATAAAGATAGATCAAAGAATCTCTGTTTCACTCAGCATTCTTTTAGAGGCCATTATGTATTCTGTATGATACCAAAATAAATGTTTAGATTGCTTTCTTAAGCATCTTTACAGTGCTCACATTAACTACTGTATATATTGTTGAACAATAATAAACCAAAAATTAAAGTTATTAGATCTTCAACCAAGGGACAAAAGCTAAGATTTGGAATATTATTAACAGAAAAGTATAATTAAAAAAACATTTAAGAAAAAAAAAACTACACAGGAAAATGCTAAGTGACAACCACAAAAATTTCTAATTCAAATCAAGGAACAGTACCTGAGCTGCTGCATGTATGTCTGAACTTCTAAGCTTGGCATCACAAATGGCTGTCACAGCTTCACTGACAAATTTGCTAAGATTGACACTTCTCAACTCATCCATGAGCCCTTCTCGCTGTTCTTCATTTATCTGCTTTAACTTTTTAATAATTGTCGTATTGCGCTTAATGCTGGAATCCAGTGTTCTGAGGAACCCGGAGTCTGGAACAAGCACGAAGCTTTATCAACAAAAATGATGCAGTAGTTCACATAGAGGTACTGAAATACACGCTTCCATTCTAAAATTTCTCAACATAGCATTTAGTTGTTGAAAATCTTTCCAACAACTTTAAACATCAAGGAAACCAATGGCCAAGACTAAATCAAAGAAAGAAAATAACTGTAACCAAAACCTGCTAAAATTTACATGCTCTGAACCTGACCTGCAAACTGATCAAGCGAAATTATGAAGATCCTTATTTGATAAGGATTCAAACCAGAAAAAGGTAACATATGAACCAATTTCCTAGCACAAATTTGGAGATATCTAAACTCAGCTTCCTTTTTGCTCCATGCCAATAACCTCTACTTATTGATTATAACCAGAAACCAAATTTGAGTCAGGATGGAACAAGAAGAAACCTGTCTAAAGTGCTTGATTGTGGTAAGTACAAGTGGCCTTTCTTGCATGCTGTAACTCTTACAAATAAGTACCCCCAGATTTCTAGTCTTGTCCACTAACATACTTCCTTTAGTTTAAAGGCCTATAAATTGTGAGTTATCAATCTTAGTTGATTCCTCTAAAGCATGTTCATTTTTCTCCCTCTAATTTTGTAGGACAACTCCTCCAAGCTCCTTTACCATTCAAGTTTATCTTGCACTCGATTAACTGTTCTCAAAATTGCTAAATGAGTTGATTTGGCATAGAATTGATGTTAAGCATGCACAAATAATGATTCAACCTGCCATTTTATGCATATCTAAATGCACAGGAATCATGAAAACACACAAGGAAATTACTACTTTCATCCAATGGTTTTAACTATAAATCAAAAACTGCCCATCATAGAATCCAACATCTTAAGAAAAACTGCTTACAATCACAAAGCTTACAGTAAAATCCTAGTTTGTGGCTGTTCAAGTTTTTGAAATAAGTTCCTTTGATGGCAACACATAGTTAGGATCCAATGTTTTAAAGTTCTCTAAGAGTCTATGAAACACTGAATTTCTTATTTCAGTTTATAAGTATAATCAGATAATTATTGAGCCTTGGTAATATTGATATGTCCGCAATTTATGAAGGCAAAGAAAAGCTTAAGCCTAAAATTTGAGATAAATTGGACTGAGTAGCAAAGATGGTGTATCACGGAAGACTGCAAAATCAAAATACAGTGTAAGTTCTTTCCAGTATTCCTCCCACCCAAACACATCCCCCATTCCCTCATCTCCATCCACAACAAAACGCACGCATCCCAGCACCACACCCCCTCCCCCCCCCCCCCCCCAAGAAAAAAAAAAAGGGCCAAACCAACCCAAACACACACAAACAGAAAAAAGCGTTGCCTCCACCCTCTATATATTATCCTACTGTCACTCCACCAATACACCTAAAGAATACCTCTTTAATATCACAGCTTGCTCAATGTACTATCTGAAATATTACTTCATTGAGGTGTTATAAGTCATCAAGTATGAACCACAAATAACTATCAGCCCTCATGGTCACACAAGGTTAGAGATTAAAAGTAAGACAAACAGTCACTTCAAAATTTTATCCATTTTTAACCAAAAAAAGTTTAATTATCGCACAAAACCTCAAATTCTTGAAACTTTTACTAACCAGGCCTTTCAGGGTTCAAATTGCTTTGACGGAGAGCCATTTTTGCCTCAATTGATTTCTTTATTTCTTCAAGGCGAGTAGCAGCTTCCTGCAACAGAAAGAAAGTAATACAAAGTAATACAAAATAGAATCATTCACCTTTGCAGACAGGCACTACTAAAAATAAAAGCAATTGCTGAACAATTAATTTTTTAAAATTATTTTAATAAATAAACAAAAGCCGTTTAGGAAAATTTCAACCACAGCCCAACAGAGAGAAACCATTATCAATTCTATCAATTATAGCCAAAAACCATCTGGAAAAGCATAGTTTAGAACATAGAATCGTAGTTTCTTTTTTATTTCGGCTAAGTATGATATAGTTTCTTAATATCTGAACACTACTTAAATTTCAAGTATTTGTAATTGTTACCAAGTCATTCGCTTCTGACAAAATGGCTTTATAATTTATATACATCTTCTGAACAAAGCACAATAAAAATCAAGCAATGTGAATGTCAAGTCACAACGCCGTCAGCTTCAATAGTAGAAACAGAAATCTCACCTCATCACCTTGCTTTTCATGATGTTCACCTCCGACGCGGTATTCATCCTCATGGTGATCCATCTTTTTAATTATATTCACAACCCTATACCACAATCATTAGAGAATGAATTTCCGCAACATTGACATCCAAAAGATATCAACAGTAAGCAATACAAAAGGTGGTACAAGAATTTTGTACCTTCTTTATAACATAAACTAAAAAAGCTCTCACTAAACAATCCCCTTCACAACTATATCACAATCGATCCGACCAATTGGAAGCCCACCTGCACGCAATCGCAGATAATTGATATATATATAATTACCCCATTCAACTATAAATAATTGAAAGCTTAAGATCAAAAAAGTGCACAATCTGATTGATAAATGAATGCAATAAAAACCTAAATTATTCTACAACCGCAAAGTCACGGAAAGACCACCCAAAAAGAGAAATCAACTTGCTCAAGAGATTGTAAACTACGAACGGACACTCCGGTGCAGGTCCGTTTTGGCCCTAAACAACTTGGACCGAACAAAATTCTGAAATGGCAGTTTGAGAGTTGAGAGGTTAGAGAAATTTGAGTCCACTCACCGAGTTATGCTCTGTACGTGTGGGCCGAATAATATCTAACTGCGGAAGAAGCAAATGGTAAGAGTTTCTCACACTTCAAGCATTTTTTTTAGGGCTTCTTAACCTGTATTTGGGCTTACGGGCTGTTGTCAAATGCCCTTGAACAAAAACCTCCCATTTCGGAGCTTCCTTCCTTCGTTCAGACTTCGGAGAGATTGGCAAATGTGATAATTCGGTATACCCGGATATTTGGTACAATATCATAATAGCTTAGATACTTTTAAATTTGACAAATACCCCCGATTTTGAAAATAACAAATGGTAACGAACGAGATGGATAAAAGAAAACCCAAACTTATTTATGGTTAAAAAAAACTTAATTTTAGTGAAAAGAGCAATTTCTGAATCAAAATATCCCTCTTTATAGTATTTGGCCAATAATATTTATCAATAACATTGATCAAGAATTTTTATTAAACATCAAGATTAAGATTATTGATGTTTAATAGAAATATTTAATCAAATATCAAATTTTTTTTTATATTTGATAAAAATTCTTCGTCAAATATTAAAAATTTCATATTATAACGAGAAATTTTAAAAAACTCTTTTTGTCAACATTGTTAACCATATAGTTAAAAATAATTGTTATATTGATGTTACATTCCA
Organism: Swietenia macrophylla; assembly: GCA_032401905.1. Taxonomy (NCBI): domain Eukaryota; kingdom Viridiplantae; phylum Streptophyta; class Magnoliopsida; order Sapindales; family Meliaceae; genus Swietenia; species Swietenia macrophylla. The sequence goes on from CP135567.1 coordinate 2,179,781, forward strand.
AAGCAAAAAATTATCCATATAATTTGTGACAATGTGAGCACAAATAAATGAAGCACATTATGATTTTACCATTTTAATTTAAATATTTGTATAATTGAGAATATATTTACTTTGGTGTTATTTGTTTATGGTAAATTAAAAAGTTAATTGCATATAGTTAATTGTATACCATACATAATTCTTTTTGGCTAGTTATTCGTCATTCTTGAAAATAAATTTTAATGGTTTCTAGATATCAAATATGTATATGTTACTAATTAACACAAATCAATCAAAATTAACTTTGTAATCAATTAGTGTGTGTGTGTGTGTGTGTGTGTGTGTGAAGCTATTATGTTCTCTTAAAATATCGGTTATGCTGAATTATGAAGATATCATATTCTCTTGGAATTTTAGTCCCACTAACAAGATATTATTAGGAAATAAGATGATATTTAGTTTGTAATCAAAATAAATTTAATAAAGTATTGATACACGTACATATATTAATAGACGAGTCTAGTATATTTTTGATAGATTTGTATTAATTAATAACACATCTACGTTTGATGTCTAGAATCAATTAAAATTTATTTTCAAGAGTGGGAAGGAAATAACTTACAAAATAATTATGAACAATTACAATTAATCCACACTTAAGGACTTAACTTACTAATATTCTCAATTATATAGATATTCAAATTGAGTAAAAAAATCATAACATTTTTAATTCATTTGTGCACATATTGTAACAAAATATATGATTAATTTTTCATTTTGGAATGTAACAATTATTTTCAACTATATAGTTAACAATGTTGACACAAAAAATTCTTCAAAATTTTACATCATAATATGAAATTCTCATCATTTGGTTGAGAATTTCAATTAAATGTCAAGAATCTCAACATTTATTTAATAATATTGACCAAATATTAAGAATCTCAATGTTTGATTGAGAATTTCTCCTAAACAACATCAAGAATCTTAATTTTAATAGAAATTTTTGTTCAAACATTGAGTTTGGTAAATATTCTTGATCAAATATGATAAAAAATTGTTCTTTTGACTAAAATTAAGTTTTATTTTTTCTTAAATTATAAAAAAGTTTAGACTTCTAAATTGGGCTATTTGTCAATCAAAAACCCTTTTTGTTTAAGTGTTTAAAACTCAACCACTCCTACTTCGATATATTTTTTTATCCTTCTATTACTTTTGTAACTTTTTCTAAGCCTTAAATCTAAAATCTAATTCTTTCTAAAACTTGCTCCTAGTCTTTTTCTAAATAAACAAAATTTTTTAATATTATAAAATATACTTTTTATTTGCAATCTATCATGTAAAATACTATAAAAAAAACTAATTTTAATTCATTAGTGTGTTTTAAAAAATAATTGTAAAATAAAAGTTAATTTTCAAAATATTCTTTAATTCACTTTCCTAAACTATATTATGTATTGAATTTAGGTAGGATAGTAATTTAAGACACAATTCCTCAACCCATATAAAGATGACACTAAATTTACGGGTTTTGAATTTTATATAAAATGAAACGATTATTAAATGAGTAATATGATATAATATAATTAATAATTATGTTATATTTGAAATTAATTTCAAAACAATAATTTAATTAAAAGGCCCAAATTTGACATATTATAATTTACATTACATATCTTAAGACAAGTTTCACTTTAGTTTGGTTTATTGGTAAGAATTGAACAAAAAAATAAAAATTATTTTTTAATCTTATAAGTTATAAACACAAAAATAAAAATTATTTTTTAAAATTTTATATTAATTAAATTTAAATGAATCATTATTTATTGATAAAAATAAAATAAAAAATTTAAATTTAAAAATAATTAATCAATTTGGTTTTTTTGTTTGGACTAAATTCAAATAGAAAATGTAAACCAATAATTATAGGTTTTATTCTTTTAAACTGAAATTAAACTTATAATTTTTCAAATTAATTCAAAATATCGATTTATTTTAATTTAGATTGGTTCGGTTCAAAAGTATCCACCCTTAACCATGAGAATACTTAACAAGTATTGAGAGTGGGTAAAGAAAAAATAATTATACCCAAAATTGAATATAAAATAGGTATATTCTCCCAATACCCTAATTTAAGTGCATAAATTAGTATGTAATTTAAAATTTTTATTTTGAATAAATAGATAAATAAGTATAAAAAAATATATTATCATTTGAAGTTTCATATGTCTATCTTGATCGAGTATAGAAATAGGTGTGGGACCGAAATGAGATTTAAATATTAATGCAAACATATCACTGTAGGTGTGAAATTTATAGTAAACAAGAAAACACAATAATTTAAAAAATAATTAGAGATATAAATAAATAATACAAATTCATCTATATAAATTATTGTAGCATAATATAATTAGATTAAAAAATAGATAATAATGAATATATATATATATATATATATATAGTTTGATAATAGAATTAATTTTTTATACATATTTATTTAAATAAATATATAGTATAAATTTATGTTAATATATTAAGCTCCTTTTTCATATATGGGATGCATTGATTTCTCAGTTAACTAAATAGAACATGACCTATCAGTAGCTTGACAATAATAGACTATACCTTATTTAGATTATATCAAAAACTGGGTTCCATATTATACCTTATATGAATCTTTTATGCATATGCTATTATAAATGTGCCATTCTTATACTATTTTGAACAAAAGTCATTGTAATGGCTTTTAATATATCTAATTACTATCATTACATTAGTACAGGACAGTTGTTGCAAATTAAAACATAGACATTTACATGTATTTGTGCTTAGCTTGATCACAACAAGTTCGCCTATACCTTTTACTTCAAACTCATATCGGGAAATGTGATATATTAACAGTGTAAGATGAACAATTTTTCTCTTTAATCTTGTTCGCTATTATTTGAGTTAGTGTGTTTCATTATATTTAATGGCTTCTTCTCTTATCTCGTAGAATCAACGCTACAATATTGATCGTATCAAATCCATTAAGATTATAATCGAAAGAGTACATACATCCTTCAACAATGCATTAATACATTTTATGATATTAGTGATCATTATGACTGAAAAATGAGATTTAGTCTATCTATAAAATCTCATCCATTCTTTAAATAGTTTATTGCATTGAAATATATCAATATCAACTTATCTATGTATTTTTTGAAATTATGAAAAATATATCCTTTAATAGCCATATAAAATCCCATAAAAAAAATATTTTTTTTACGGTCTTTAAACTTGTATTTTGATTTGAAATTTTCTTTAATACGGTGAGAAGAAAACCATGGTAAGAACTAAGAAACATTTTCTTTATCTTCTTAACGATGCTATCATGTCAATTTGATACAAACACCAAATCTAAAATAAGTCCAAATGCATATTATAATTTTTCTAAAAACTATTTTTATGATGCATCATTTTCATAGTCTTTCATTCTAAATACCATAGAATAAATCTGATCATTTCTATCAAAAGTTGCTATAACAAACATGGTTCCCTGAATATACCTTTTAAAAATATGCTATCAATAATTAGTATTGACTAAATTGATGAACGAAAGTCACTTACAGACGTACCTAATACTATAAAAACAATAGAAAAAAATAATCGATCTCATCTATTTCTATATGTGTTATTATACCCGAATTGTATTCTTTTAACATATAACCAAATTATGATAGTAATTTAAATGACTTTACTAGGTTTCTGCATGCCAATCTTTGTGCCTATTCTTTAACTAGTCATGCCTTATGGTAGCACATACATATTCTGAACTCATGATGTATGTTATCTAAGATGTTGTTTAGAGTGTGAATCTTACAAGAGTCCTAAAATTTATCTATGACATATTCACTAATAAATTGTTTACTAGCTTGACGGTGACCGGACTGTAACTAGTTATTTTAACAAGTATGAACTTCTTTAAAATATTTATCAGACCAAGATTTATCATTTTTATCTATGTTAATTGCTCATATTCATTATTTACATTTGTTAATCACACATTTCATCGTAAATCGATCCGTTATAAACTTTAAAACTTGAAAGTTAAAATAGTTCTTAAATGCTATTATACCTAATGCATCTCATAGCTCTTTCTTTGAATTGAAAATATAGCCAATAGATATAATATTATAAACGAAAGTAGATAATGCATCTTGCAGTTGAACAATTGATGGTGAAATTAGAGATAAATGGTGAGAACTTGATTGTCTCAACATATCCTTTTAATGCCTTATTAAGTTGCTACTCTGATCTGGTTTATAACCTATATTCGTCATTGCATCGGTATTTTTATTGTAATAATTTTTACATGAGATCTTCAGTATATTGTCATAAATTTTAGTGCCTTTACTTTTCAAATATGATTAATTATAAAAAAAAAAATCATGTATAGAATTCTCATTGTACCCACATAATGGGTACTAACCAAGAATTCCATAATCTTCATAATGTAATAAAGGCTCCATAGAATGTATCTCATCTACTAAATAATTTTGACCATAGTTGAATTAATTACTCTCCAAAAAAGAAATAAATAGTTGTACTTAAATTCCCAGATTGATAGTCTGCAAATAATGAGTACAAAATACTTTATAATTATCAATAATTATCCACTTCGTAGAGGGGAATGATTTGTATAGTCACTGTTACCGCAATATTGCTTATAAAAATATATACATTATATTCGTTATTAACATTCACATATATAACAAATCTCATCTCAATGTTTATAAAACTCGTTTTTATTTTAATAACGAATTTTGTTGGATCAGTTTCAGTAAAATCATGTAATATCATTAGCAATTTATGATACTTTATATTCTTTGGGATGAATAAATGTTCGATCTTTCTACCACAGTATTTTTCTAAATCATATGATAACATAACCCATATTCTTCTAAAACGAACATCAGCCAGCACTTTTGCCTTTGTATCAACATTCAATTTAGGCTACCTCATGTCAAATTTTATATTTTTTAGTTTTATATTCAAACGTTTTAGTCCAATCACAAATTTTATTAAATTCGTACATGTTTGTTCAGAATTTCAACAAACAAAAATTAATAAATTAATATCGTACGTATAATTTAAATTTAATTCAAAAATATTAATTACAATAAATTTTACAGCTATATTTATATTAAAAATTAACTAAAAATTAGACATAATATAAAAACTCACTTATCAAATTAATTTCATTGATAAGATGTTAAAATATTTACACCGCTGAATGAAATATTGAGAAAGTGAATATTAAAATTTGAAAGGCATCGTAATTTGTTTGCAATGTGAATACGAAGATTATATGTTTTCTTTGTTTTATAAGTATAAAAGGTGATTATGGGAATAAAATTATTAAAAATATTTATTTGGTTAGAATATTTTAGGAATGATTATAAATATGAGGAGTTAAAATAAAATTATTTTAAAAAATTTTCCTTTTTCTTTAATTTTTTGTTCTGCCTATGTCGCGTCGAAACGCGGGAATCAGATCCATTTAAAGTTTCCTTTAAATATAAAATAGAAGACACTGATCATTGAGTGAAGTGGGAAACCAGAGTGGAAAAATGGACGACTCAGGTACGATTCTCAGCCATATTTCTTCACTAAAGGACATGCTCGATCAGGTACTGTTCAATCGCTACTTCATTCGAGCAATTGCTTTCATACACTCTCTCAGTCGAATTCTAGGCTTTACTTTTGACTGAATTTTTTTTCATCCGCAAGATCGATGAAGAAATAGAGGCGAATTTCCAGCTAACGCGAGAAATTGAATCTGAGATCGTCAAATGTACGGAGATCGAGACTAGTTTGGCGGCGAAAGAAGCGGAGTTGACCAAGATTCTCTTCATTTCTCAATTTGAGATCACTGGATTACTCTCCGTTGCTGGCAATTTTCCGCTTTAGTTTCTATAATCTTCTTTTTACTAATTATTGATTATTTCAATCAGCTTTCAATTATATTTGTCACATAAGTGCATACTTTGTGGTCATTGAAGCTGATTCAAGGAAATCGGTGAACTTTTTGGAGGAAGAATTTGGTAATGTGATAATGAAGAGAGACAAGATGCTGAAAAGAAGCAAATGCAAGCGGTAATTTCAATTATCTTTGTGCTTGCAATATATGAATATTTAGTTCCTCTTTATATATCATGTTAACCTTTTGGAGTTTGGAATGCTGTTGAATGATGAAACCACTAACAAAAGCACTTTTAAATAAGTAAATGATTTTTGTCTATATTTGTAGTTTTCGTTGTAATGCACAACACATACTTTTTAGGATCAGGTATATCCTGTGTAGTGCTTTGTAAAGAAAGACATACTCAGTGCCTTCCGAGAAATATTTGGATAAGCAAAGTTATTGAAATGCATTTGTATGAAAACACTAAATAGTTTTTTTGTATATAAAATGCTCTCTCAAGTACTTATGCAGAAAATAATTTTACTCGAAAAAGCAAAAGCACTTTCAGAAACATGTTTAAATTATACGGTGCAGCCGTCATTGTTTATATGTCTCAATTATTTCAGTTCATAGAAAGGAGTAATGTGTTTAGGAATCTGTTGATTGGGGTGTGCAATTCTTCTTTGGTTTTTTCTGTGTCGTTAATTTTCGTGTGCCTATGAATGTAAATGAATGGCCGCTCAACTTCACAAGCTATCATTGATTTACGCATATGAACCTCTAATGCCGTGTCTGTTATAGCAGTTTCCGCAGGTATACAAACGTCTTGTTAAATATGCAACCAACATTTGTTTGTATGCCGAGTCTTTACTAATGGTTTCCCTTGGTATTATATAGCCAGTTAAAGTTTCCGAATAGTAGCATGAAATATTTACTGACTTTAGTTTGACTAATATCTAATGCAGATGCTGGTGACTGAATGTGTTATTTTTTAACAGGGAATGGTTTACCACGCTCTGCCTGGAATTTCAGAGAGACATTGACGAGGGCAGTAGTGACGAACTGGTGAATTTGTTGTCAGAGAAGGAAATTCTTGAAAATGAAATTAATCTCTTGGATGACAAAATTAGCTCTCTCAAAAATTTGATGCTGGCATTTGAGGAAGAAATTCTTGAAGATCTTCAAAACTCTAACTCTGGTGATTTTATAAAGATAATATTTTTGTTTTGCCACTTCTCCCTCGTTGACAGGGACTTTGCTTTTTTTTTTTTTTTTTGTTTAGAGGCAGTGGTTTTTTTTCAATTATTGTGTCCTTTTATTATTATGCATTTATCTGGTTTGAATATTGAATTACTGGTCCCATTTCGATTCACAGAAAAGAGTGGCCCCTTTTTTGCAACTAATCTTAGTTAACATTCATTTATATGTGTAGTTTTTATGGCACCTTAGCAACAAATTGCTGTTATTTTATTGAAATGAACTTACCTGGCTATTCATTCAATGGATCTATGAAAAATAACAAGTTTCTGGAGTAGATTTTTTGAAGATTTAGCCTAGAAGAAATGAAGACAGATTTTTACAGATTCTTAATGTTCAATGGGAGGAAGCTTACGTGTTGAAAACCCATCATGAGCTATTTGCTTTGTTATGTACTCTTCGGATAAAACATTTAAACGGTTGTGAACGGTGAAAGATTTTCTCATGTACGATTGTGCAAATTAAGTTTCCTTTCACCTGTATCTTTCAATAGCCTAATCTTCCCATGTACGATTGCGGAGTTAATGCAATTCCCACATATTGATGAGTTGAAGTTAAATAATTGTTAAAATTCTAATATGGCAATGATGCTGATGGTGTAATATGCCTGCCTTCTGAAAAATAATGTTACTGTAAGGAATGTGTGACAGATGAACCAAAAGAGAGTGATGAAGAAGTTTAGCATATATGTTGAAGTTTTAGAATGTTGTCCGTAGCACTAGAAACGAGTGGCTAATTGCATATTCCCGCATATTAATCAAATGAAGAAACGTCATTCTTTGTAAAAGGGACTGTTGGATATTATTAGAGTCAATCTAGCAGGAGATTTTAAGACTTTTCAATATTCTTTTGGCACTTGCACTGTTGGATGGTAAAGTATTAAATGTGACAATTCATGTAGTTAACCTGGTAAATGTTACCAGGAATTCTGTGCTAAATCTGTGCTTTTCCCCATGTTGTTTCAGCATTACATGTTGAGATAGAGAGCGGGAATCAAGAGAATGAGGAATTACTGAAGGATATTGGTAACTTGAGGAGCATGTTGCTTCACTACTATAACTGATTGTAATGAACAAGTAAGTTCTTTGCCTAGGAATGACAGATTACATTTTTTTTTCTGTTAGGATGTTTCATGTTATAGTATTTCGATCAATATGGAGCAAAAGGATATATATTTACTCCTTTATCTAATGCATGATCTCATTATCTAGCTAATCTCCAAACCATGGTTAGAAATATTTTACTTGGTCAGAACATGTGGTTTCTGTTTTTGGTATTGCCATTGTTTGCTTACCAAAAAAAAAATGATAGCAAGCTGATGATTGTTTGCTTTATATCAACTGATGATTGTTTGCTTTATATCAATCGAACTTTTAGATATTAGAAATATTAAAATAATACAGATTTTGAATACAATCTCATTTTTCAATTATATGAATGTTGGCTACCACCTACTAGGGATTAGTGGACCAGAAGGCATGCATCATGCATGTTGCATGCGCTATGTTCCTGTAGTTGTTAAAATAATGGCATACGCAAATTTTCTGAACATTATTAGCTCTTTACATGTTATATTTCTTCAGATTTTGACTCATAGTGAACATCTCTGCCATGCATGCAGCATGACAAAAACTCTTACATCAAGGGCTGAGAAAAACTAATTAATGTTACCAGTAGCAAGTTCATCATGAATACTAGTCTACTTTTGACCAAATAATGAACTTATAATCTGAACACTGCTGAATCAAATAAAATTTCTCAGACATTCTGTAAGCCAATTGACGATAGTCACCTGTAACAAATCCATTGACTGCACCAATATTTGAAGGTGCAGTGATTTTGGTTAAAGCTGGACTGCTTCTGCAGTGCCTCTATTCAGATCTTCATACAAAATCTCACAGAGCTATCAAGGCAGGTAATAAGCTTGTGCAGTCTCGTAGAAACTGTTATAGTGAACAGTTGTCCTTTTGTTGTTGTGTCAGTGTGGAGAGAGAGAGAGAGAGAGACTAGTCATTGGTCAAAATGTTGACGTCCAAGAATTATTGTATTGATCTGCATTAACCATCATGCATTTCATAGGAGAGTTTTTCTGATTTACTCTTTTATAGTTACGATGAAAATTTTCATCAGTGGTGTCAGTATTGGTTGAGGGCCTGGCCTCACTGAAAGTTTTGGTACATGCTCACCAAGTGTGCCTTGCTTCTGTCTTTTTCATTTTCAGGCAGGGGTCTGCCTGATGAAAATTTGGTTGCATGGTTACCGATGGTGGACAATATTTTTTAACATTTTCCCCAGACAAAGATGTGTAGCTGGCAAGTAAAATCGTTGTCAATTTTGAGTAGCGTTAAGTTCATAGATAAGCTTGAACATAAGCTGTTAAGTGCATACTAAAACCGTTTGTCATTATTGTTGTAATTATATTTGACGACAAGATTTGAAAAATACAAAATTTAATTCTTTAAAAATAAGTGTTAAATATATAAATGAACTAGAAGTTGAGAATGTTCAAAATTATTTTACTTTTTGAAAAATAGAATTTTTATAGATAATTTTCTAAAAAAAAATTAATGCTTAATGTGTTTTCATCATTTATATCTTTTAGAAGAAAATTTTCTAAGATACAATATTGTTTTTTGATTTGAAAATGTGAGGTATAACTTCTGTTCTATTTATAGTCAAAATCATTTGAAAATTGTGGTCGTTTCTCTTATCCATGTACGGTTTTATGAAGATTTGATTGAGTAGTCTTGTGTCCATAGAAACAGCACAATCCAATTCATAAAGCGACTCGTAAATGTTTGGTGGAAATCTCCCTAGTCCTGTTCCATTTCTACTACCAAATAAGAGATGGGAAGCTCCCATCACAGAAAGAAAAGGAGAAAAAGAACCCAACAGATGTAGCAGTGATGGTTATAAGAAATAGTAAAGTGTGGTTGAAAACCATATCTAAAAGCTAGGTAGTCTTCCATGTCACAAGCATAGACCCATGTCTGTCTCGTGAACATCACGTGCCACCCAGGACCATGTCCGTCCGTACCATACATACAGCTATGTCTTTTCTGTTGTACGTGCATTGTATAAAACTTAGCAAGGGGATCTTCTCCTTATGCCCAGAAATTTGAAATGTTGAAATGAATACTCGGCTTTAGGTTGGGGCCTTTGTATCGTCCCCTGATAGACTTCTTTAATTGAAGTGATACCCCACATTTCACGCGGGAAAAGGAATATGGGAAGACCCACGTTGAGTGTTTTAACTGTTTTGTTAGATTAGTAGTTTTTGAGTGATTGTTTTATGACTAGGGATTGATTCATAGATCAAAATTGACTTAATTTAAGTTTTTACGTAAGTAATTACATATTGATTAATGATAATTAATTTGTTAAAAGATAAAACTAATACACATAAATTTTGATCATATACCAAAAGTCTAATGTTTTAAAGAATTCTTTAAATTTTAGGTAGATTTAAATAAGTAGAGAATCTCAATTCTTGATTGATATGGTGGCATGGTCCAAGATGAGGTTGCTAATATCATTAACTTTTGGATGGTTTTGGTCAATATCTTGTGTATATTTGATTTTAAAGCTCTTCTATTGTTAGGAATTTTAATGTACAGACCGAGTGGCAGGAGAATTTTGTGCTTAAATTTTAGACAAATATTAGATATTCCAAAATCTTATTTGAAAAATGTATTTCAAATGATATAATAAAAGTGATTTTGTTCAATGAATAATAAATTTGTATAATTTTTTAAAATTATTTATCTTTTATTTTAATTATTCACACAATGAATGTTACTTTATTTGATATTACTTTTTGAAATATATATTATTATTCAAAATCTAAATCACAAAAATAATGACAAAAAAATTCTAAAAAATTTTAATTATAATATTTAAATGACGCGTAGATGATATGATTTAGTAGTGATTATTAATAATTTGTTCTAATTAATTTAGTAATTTACTTTTAATCTTTTAAGTACAATTACTTTTTCATCAGATGGTCTGAAACAAAATTTTTTGGATTCTTTAAGGCTTCTTAACATGATTATAGTTGAAAGTAAAAGTCGAAATAAAGATTGCTGACTTCTAAAAGAAATTATGCTTAGTGAACTAAGGTGTTGGATGTGAAGAATTGTACAAACTAAATGTGCTATCAGATTGTCAACACATAAAATTTAAAATGCATAAATGTTGAACTAGAAGGTAAACTAGTGTCAAATTGAAGAAAAGAAAGGAAAACTCCGGAAAATTTTACTGAATTCTTACTATTTAAAACAGAGCAACTGAGGTACTCTACTGCTAAGACCAAGTAAATTAGTTTTGAGTTTGATTATCTATGACTGGAGGTTCACAACTGAAAATTAAATAGCGGAAAAATCTAAATGTGTCGAAGTTTAAATGTACTGAAACATGAACTGATAGAATTTAAAGCGAACAAACAAAGATAATCATTTGCTAACTCCAAAATAAATGAGTTTTTAAGGAGTTTGATGATCCGTAGAGAAGGAAAGAGGATGGTAAGATTTTTTTGAATCCCGTGTAACGGAATTTTGATTTGCTCACGGGATTAATTGAATATTCTGTGATCATGTAGTTGTTAAGCATAGGTATTGTCTGTCACGGGGCAGGAATCCTAACTTCCCTCTTGGAATGCCCCATGTAGATTTTCGTCTTAATTACTTGGTTACTGCTTTAACTGTCATATTAATCGAACTGCAGACCGGCCTCTGAATTTCTTCTAATTGATTTTTTTAACCAAAAATTAGAATAAAGAAAAAACTAGATTGAAACACGCCATATATAATAGATAACAAACAGAGCCAGCATTTTCTTCCTTTAATATTCATGTCCCTGAGAGAAAAAGAGAAATTGTTTGGCATGAAACCCATTCTTCCAATTCCATTTCGTCTTATATGGTGTATTGCTTGCCAGTGAGATGGGGCCCAAAATGGGGAGAATAGGAACATATTTTTGTCGCTTTTATAAACCTTTGGTCCCTTTAATGAGTTATGGGACCAAGGAAGCCTGGACCATTCCTCATCTTTCCAAGTTCCGCTATAAGAACTCCCTTTCTTCTTGCCTTTTCCATGCAATTTCAATCATTATCTCAAGCTTAACCTCATACCCCAGAAGGTCAGATCCCAAAAATGATCAATTCACTACAGAGCAGAGAGAGCATATAAAAGTTCATTGACACCTTGAAGCCAAGAAAATAGAGCCCAAAAAATACAGAGAGAAAAGAACTGAAGAGCAAATGAAGATGAAAAGTTCTACTGTCAGTGACTCTAAGAAAAAGTTTTCATGTAAAGCAATTGGTGAGTTCTTTAAAGAACAAAGAGGTAGGCTCTACATAATAAGAAGATGTATCGTTATGCTTCTATGCTGGCATGATTAGGATGATGGATTTGGACTGCGCTTTGCTTGCTACTTAGAAGCTACTTGTTTTCTTTCATTTCTATTTTTGTTTTTTTTTCCTTCTTTTTTAATCTGTTTTTTGTAGAGTTGATTGTGTACTGTATAGCAAAAATGCGATTAATTTGTTTTCTTTTGGTGTGCCTTGACCCTCCACTGCGTTCCTCAGTTTCATGTACTGTTCTTCAGCAGGTTCTCTTTTGAAGTTATCTGGCGAAATTTTTTATACCTGAATTTGATTCATTGTTTGCTCAAAGGCTACAAAAACTCGAGTATTCTCACCTGACCCTTTTCTTTACTAACCCCTTTTATTATGCTTCTTTAAAACTTTTCCTTTAATCCCAATAAAAAACAACAAGGGCCTTCAATGACATACTCCATTGATCCAATTTGTAATTTGTTTCTCTTCTGCATCATGAGAAAAGGAAGCCACTATAAGAGAGTTAAGTTTGGATCTAGAATCTGTGCTTCTTCTTCTTTTAACCTCCATCTGTTCAAATATCAATTAACTTCAATATATATTTTTTATTAATGTTTGGTATACCAAAATATCAGGACTCCCTAAAACTAAAATTATTAATTACCAGTTGATATTAATAAAGAAATTTGCTTCCAAGTACTAATTATTTTTAAATATGTTGAGTGTTATTGGATATTATTAATAATTTCGTTTTGAGACATATCAGAAAAATACATGCAAAAGGGTACACCTCGTGCCACCAAGCTTATGGTCATATTATTGACATTGCTTGACCAAGATGTCAGCCGAAAAGTTGGAATTAAAAATGAGTTTGAGGGATGTTTTTTCCGTGGGAAAGGCTGATTAATTAGTCAATTGCATATCAAAAATAAATAAGAAAAAGAGATTTGTTCACCTTTTTCAAGATTTTACTAGATTTGTTGTTGATGAAGGACAGTTGATTGAGATAAAGTTTGGGTTCCTTTGAGTGATATAGTATATTTATAATTTATATTTTAATTAGGACGTTATTTATATTACTTATTTTATGATAAGTTAGACCATTTCTAACTTTATTATCTATTATTAATGTGGTAATCTTATTATACTTATCAGTGAGTGACACGTAAATATTTTATCAATTAGTCGATAAATTATATAGTATATTGACTTTATTATCTATAAATGATGCCATATATTTTTATCCAAAGACGTCAATTAAAATATAAATTTATATTTCAATTTTATACACATAATATTTTTTATATTTGATAAGTAATCGCTGAAAAAGTGAGATGGACTTTGCAACAATTATATGTATGATTAAAGGGCAACGATTATTTGTTAGGGTAATATGACCTTACTTCAATGATGCTTTATTGTGAACCAAGCTAGAAATGAGAGATTTTTCAAGGATGACCCGACACTAGTCATCCTTGAAAAAAATGTTGATGAGTCGCAAATCACATGTATGGTCAGAGATTTGTCGGCTTACAAAAGCCTTCGTTCTTTCGTTCATGTCTTGATGTTTTGGTACACCCGCTCCCTACAAAAATTTTTCCAATTAAAAAAAAAGAAAGAAAGAAAAAAGAAGAATACAAATTCGGAAAACATTTGAATCTCTTAGAATCTTAACGTGTCATTTCACACGTAGGCGATCTTATCTCCATTTTAGTCACGATTCCGGGTAGAGATTAACATTTCATTTTGGAATAAATTTTTAAGTTACAATTATTGAAAGACAGAAGTATCAAATATTACATATTAATAAAAAAGTAAATAAATTTTACAACAAATTACTCTTATTAATTTTAAAAGACAATAAAAATATCATGGTCTCACACAAATTTTAAGAAATGACATGCATTAGGATTTAGAGTTAATTTAATTGAAGCAATTTCAACATGGAATATTATTATTATGATGTAATTATTGTAATTTTAGGTTAAAATATCGTTTAATTTAATTATATTTATTTAATTTAATTTAAAATATATTTTTAAAAATATGTGAAAATTTAAGAATTGAAAATATTAATTTAATTTACTAATAAAAATGAAAATATTAATTTAATTAATGAGTTTGGTTACAACCATATATGTAATGTTATTCTTTTTTTTTTTTTCAAATTTTAAGTTTTATATTTATATTTAAAATTTTATATTTATTGTTTTAATTTTTGTGTTTATATTTTAATTTTGTATATTATTTTATTTTAAATTGTGTATTAATAGTGTTGTATGTACTGTAGCCAAAAGTCTGAAATTAATTAGTTTAAAATTAATTAAATTTCATTTCAATCAACAAAATATTAGGAGGTTGAAAACAACTCTCCCGTTTGGGAGTTAAAAGAGTGTTGCTATTCGTGATTGTACGTTGTGGACATGTGTGTCCTTGTAGACTGTGGCAACAGAATGTTACCATCCTCACGTGGCAAATCTAATCCAAAACCCACCGAATTACTGGCAATTCCTCCCTGTCAAACAAAGAGTTCCCATCCTCAGCCCCACTCTTCCTGCCTCGCCCATAATTGTCGCCAACGGTCTTTCTCTCGGACCATCATGCCTTGACTGACTTGTATCCAACACAAAACAACACACACACACACACACACACACACAACACATAAAATCATTGCTCGTGCCAAAGTGTCCTTCCTTCCCGAGTTGAATTGACCAACTAAACCCCAAACCTTCAAAAACACAAAATTCATAATTATTTAATTCACTTATTTTTTAATTAAATTTTATCTTTTCGTAATGATACAATAATAAAATTTTAACTTTAATTTTAATTTTATATTTTAAACAACATGACATCTCAATTTCTTTATTTTTTAGATATAATAATAATAATAATAATAATAATAATAATAATAATAATGTATTCATGTATATGATATTATTAATCAATAAGTTATGAAATCAGTTAGACCAAAATTTAAAAAATTTATTGAATGATAGCACTAGAGTGACGTTGATGTGTTTCTGCTTCTCATTATTCATTTGTTGGTTTATTTTCAGTAGTTTAATATAAATATGTTAATGAGTTTATTTAATTTAATTTTAGAAATACCCTAAAAAAATTATTTAATCAACTATAAGTTGCCATATGTCAAATTATTAAATTTTAGATTTTTATATTTAAACATTGTAAATAAGAAATAAATATATTCATATTTATTTAGCTTTAAATTAATAAAAACAGTAATAGATTAATATAAATTCATTATCAATTAATGTTTTAGTTTTTCAATAATGTTATACAATAATCTTTAATTAAATAAAGAACAGTTTTAAATTAACAAAATGACTCTATAGTAATATAAATTTACGATTAATTTTTTTATTTGTTAATAATGTTATACAATAATTTTTGGTTAACTAAATAATAGGTTAAATTATTTTGTAATTATTAAGAAATACAATAATATTTCAATTAAAATATAAACAAAATTTCAAGTAGTCGAATTATCGCAAAATATTTCGCTCGTATTGAATCAATATTCATAAAAATACAATAATAATGTTTTATCATTGTTTATCGTACACTACAAAAAAACAAATAAACGGAACACATATTTTTAACAAATTATTCTAAAATAAATTCAAAATTATTTCAGAGGCTAAGGTAATGACTCGAAATATTAATAAGTTGATTTTAGATTTTGGATCGGTCCATTGAAGCCTGTCAGCCTGGGAGAGAGAGTAGGGAAGTGACTGCTGAGTCAAACACTTCTCATGGATTGATGACTACGACGTCGTTTTAAATTTCCACTTTGTCACCTTTGTAGTTGTCGTTGGGCTGAGCTGGGCTTCTTTCGATACTTAATTCCTTATACAGTGATGATATAGGCCCATTATGATGAGAGAATTAGTATTTGCCCACCAGTTTTATTTCTTAAAGCCTATCTACAAATGAAGTTTTCCTGACTTGCCCGTACAAGTGGCGGGTCTACTAACATGTAAGAAGGGGCCAGTTAGAACTGCAAGGGTGCAATTGACAGTCACTTAAATTCTCGTAGGCTGAAATGAAAATGAAAGAATCGCTAAGCAACAAAACGAATCGTTTCAGTAATTGAGTTCTCCTAAACAATGCAATAAAAAAATAAATTTTAAGCTGCCGGTTTCTCTCCTTCCTTGAAAATTTCCGCATTTGCTTCGAGGAACACCGCTGATTTGCTCTACCCCTGGTAAGATTACAGTAACCTTTATTCTTTTTTTTTTTTTTAATTCTTTAAATGTTTTAATTATTATTTTTTTGATTTCTTTTCACTAATTTACCGGTCAGTTTTTTATTTTCTTTTTAATCCAATTTTTTGAACAAGATCCATGCGTACAAAACCATTTCTCCGTACATATTAGGTTTTCTTTCTCATGTTTAAAAAATTAATCATTGTAGAATGCAATGCAGAGTTGAATTTTCAAACTTTATTCCGTTTTTATACGTTCATAATTTTCACTTTCTTTGTTGCTATATATACATATATATATATATATATATATTTGTTTTTCAGATTTTATTTACTCATACGCATATGGGTTTCTTGGTCTCCCTGTGGATGTTTTTATTAAAAAAAAAAAAGGTTTTGAGTTTGAATTTTAGTTAATTGATTTCAGAGTATATTTTAGCTTTAGAGAGAAAACACAGTAGAATAAGTTAAAAATTATAAATGGAATGCCACAAAAACTATTTTTTTTCTGTATATTTTTCACTTGTGTTTTGGTTTGGTTTGTTGTATGTTACTACTAATTGCCTTTCAATATTGAAACTAAAACTGTCCATGGTGATTCAAAGATTTTGTAAGATTTTACATTGAATCTCCGTGCATTATCTGCCATCAAACAAGGGTTAATAAGATTTTCATTATATTTGGCTCCTAATAGGCTTCATTGATTGATTTGATTGTAGCCAGAGGCATAGAAGCTCTTTCTAGGTGTTTGTTTCACTGTATTGTATGATCACCTTTTGTAAAAGTTCGTGGCATAATTGTAGATTGAGAAAACTGAAATTGAAAATATATGATGTACCCGATTTTGTTTGCTCGTTTCTCCCCTGTACTATGTTTTTCAGGGCTTACTGAAACTCATGATATTTACCGAAAGTCTGACTAGTTAAGCTAATGTTTTGACTAGTATTAATGGTCTGGTGGCATTAGAAACTTAAGGGTTTTTTTTCCCTGTTTGTGTTTCTGTGTTTCTCTCTAAATTAGTGTCTTTCACATCGTTTTCTAGTGAGACAATGGATTTTTTACACTACAAATAATCATTATTTGGTCAAATTGAGAGATGGCACACTTTTTGCTTTCTGGTGCTCTTTATGCATGCAATTTTGTCAATTTTCTTACACTTTATTTTTTTGATTTAGGGCATTTTCCCTTCACTTTCAGATCCTTCTATGTATTATTTTCCTTCTTCTGTGTACTTTTCAGCTTTTGCCTCTTTGATTTTATAATGACATTTTCACTCTGGGAAAAGAAACATATCTATTCTTTGTTCCCACAAGAAAGAGAAATGAATCATATCTTTTGAGTATGTTCAACATTCTCTTGGCATGATTGGCTGATGATTGGGATTTTTATTGAAGGCAGAAACATCTTCATGTCATCTCTGTACACAGTATGACTACAGAAGCATTTCACACAAATTGCGTTGTAAAAGGGGAGGCTGAGAAAAGTATTCACAAAGAAAGTTTCCAAATTCCACGTCAAGACTGTAAAAGAAGACATGGTTCTAACGGAACCATTGCTACTTCTTATGATGAGAATTGTACCGATGAATGCATGGTCAGAATATCCAGCAGTGACGCAACTGAAGATGTAGATACAAGCACACAACCTGATGTTGTTTTTGTATGTGAAACATAGGATTCACCACTCATTTAAGAATATAGTTGTTTATAGCTGTCATTATGTCCTATTTCTTCAAATATATCCCATTTATTATGCTACTGGTCTGCAGAAAAAGGCAAGGGTGCAGAGAGAATTGACTCTGCAAGATATGTACAACCAAGAGTCCTTTGATGATGATGATGATGAAGATGACAGTGACTGGGAGCCTATGCAAAAACATGTTGAGATTATGAAGTGGTTTTGCACCAACTGTACAATGGTCAACCTTGATGATGTTGTCCATTGTGACGTATGTTACCATTTGTCATTTATGTTTTAAAATAAGTGTTGTGCAATGTAACTCTGACACATGTTTTCTGCATTTGCAATAGCTGTTTCAAGAAGGTGTGGTTGTCTGTAGATGGTTTAATGTATTTTTTTCCCCTGCAGATATGCGGGGAACATAAGGAATCTGGTATTTTGAGGCATGGATTCTATGCATCTCCTTCTTTGCAAGATGGTCAGACTGATGTTGAATTAGAAGTCAAAGGGAAATACAAAGGTGATTTGCTACTAAGTTTAATTCTTAAAAGTTCTATTGCTAAAATGTTTCAAACATGCACCTTTCCATTTTGGTGTGACTGAATTTTATGAAAGTTATTGAATTTGTTTTGTACTTCATCGTCATCATCATCAAATTATCTTCAACAAATTATTCTAGATTCTAGTTGCTGCTTGAAATAAATTCTCTTGAAGTTCAATTATAATTTTATTGGGATGAAATTTGATTTCATCTTGATTTCTATCTATATTGCCACAAGTCTCATATTTCGAGTAAATCATTCTAAATAACCTCGTAATTGCTGTTTAATTATTTAAAGATACTGTTGCCAATATAATAACTTTGTAATTGCTATTTAATTATTTAAAGATACTATTGTCAATATAGCACTTATCTGATTCTGAATTGGTACTTAAGAGGTTGTCATATTTTATAAATACTTTTATCCATTGTTTTATTAATTTTTTGGACACTCTTATTGGCTCTCTTTTTCTCTCTATGAATTAGGATACTATAATATTGATATAATTGAGTTAATGCAACATCTTACTTCTGTCTTGTCTGTAGACTTGCACTCAGGAATATCTTTCTCCAACAGTTGCACGGCAATAGGGTTTGATGAGAGAATGTTGCTACACTCAGAAGTATGGTTTTGCTAAACAACATATACTGTTCAAACTTCTATTTGAGTTGAGATTGGCATGGATAATGCCTTTTGTTTTGTAATAATTTGCATTTGCATTTGCACGTACATTGTCTATGACGTATCCTTATTAGAAAAAAAAAAAAAAGAAAGCAAAATATCAAATGTTAAAAGTTATATTTAAGTCCCTTAATTTGTTTTTTTAAAGTAATTGATCATCACTGAAGGTGAGTTGTGAATTATACTCTATCATTTTTATTCTTTAAAGGTGATTCAGACGATCAAAACTAAACCCATGGTGCATTGGTTTTTGAAAAAATAACGAATTCCTTTACTTTAGTACGTAATTTAGAATTCTAATCTCTGTTATCACTCACAGTCGATAAGTATGTTATGAATTTTTGTGATTGCAACTCGTATGCTTTTTTTTTTCTTCTTCTAGTTTTAGTAATTTGCTCTTTGCTTTTGTTTTACAAATACTTGCAATTCTATCTTAGTTGTTCTTTGCTAGAGTAGGTTGAGATGAAGTCACATCCACATCCTGAAAGACCAGATCGTCTTCGAGCTATTGCTGCTAGCCTTGCTACTGCTGGTAGTTTATTTCTTGTAAATTTTCTATTTTTGGCTAGGGATCTGGTCATTGTTGACAATTATGGTCTACTGGCTGTATGTTTCTTCTTTTGGAACTTCCAGTTAACCCTCACATCAAGAGATTGACAAAAAAATGCAATATTGGCCTTTGCAGGTATATTTCCAGGAAGATGCTACCCGATTTCTGCGAGGGAAATTACACGAGAAGAACTTAAGATGGTTGGAACCATTTTCTTAACTTGAGGCATCTGGGGATCTTGTTATTGTCTGCATATTCTGTCATTCTGTATTGTATTAGGGGTTTTTCATCTGAGACTTTTATACAAAAATGTATAGCCAGCGGAATTGAGCCTGACAGTTTGTGATATTCTGCATTGTTGAACGTCTGAGGTTCTATGGCTACATGGAGTAATTGCCTGTTTGTGTACGTTGGGCTGGGTGGTTCCATGACATTAACAATATACTGCTTTGGTGGTCTATTTTGCTATTACTTTAGTGATGAATTTTTAATGTTTCTGTTATTTCATTTTTGGAATCTGTAGGCTCATTCCTTAGAGCAGATTGAAGCTGTAGACCTTTCAAGTCAAATTTATGCTAGGTTTGTCAACTGATCATCTTTTCTTTTTCATTTTTTAAATTTGTCTTTCATTCTGTGTCTCTCTTCCTCTCAAAATATATGTGTGTGTGTGTGTGTGTGTGTGGTTGATGTGGTAGACTTGATTGGAGTTGAAATAATTTCTAGATAAATTCAGTGGGGTTAATTTTGAATTAGAACTTGCAGATGGTGACTAATATCTACTTAGTTTGGGGGCAGTGAAGCATTGTTACCAGAAAAAAGGTTAAAAGAACCAAAACAAAAAAAGTTACAATTAACAAATTTGTATAAGTTATACTTTTATCGTATGACAGAAAGCATGATTGTATGGTTAGAAGCCCAGAAAAGAAAAGCAAAATCCACAGATTTGACATCATGTTGTGCCTTTGTATATGTTTAAGGAATTGTAAGCAGCGTAAATTACTCTGTATTTTTCTTATGAATTAAGAGGAGCTTAGACCACGAGTAGAGTGGTGAAATCTGATCCAATTTTGGCTAGTAAGATGAGGTAGTGGGAGAGACTTGGAATAATAATGAAGAGGTAACAATTTAGTTCTTGGTATGGGTGGGGAAAACAGCAACATGCAAGGATGATCAGGACCTTTGTAGCCTTGATTTGAAGTATACTGATCCTGGATGTAAGATGACTGGCTATCTTGATTAACTTTTTATTTCTATTTGGCAGTTATTTTACTCCTGACACATATGCTAATGAGCACTCAGCATGTGCGGCAAGGCTTGCAGCAGGTTTGTGTGCTGATCTCGCTTCAGAAATTTTTTCTGGACGCGCCAGAAATGGTTTTGCTCTGGTATGGATAGTTTGTTATTCGTATGTACGTGTAATCTTTACTGCATTTGGTCCCCTCAATGTTTATATCTGTAATGTACTTTGAATTTTCAGGTTAGGCCCCCTGGTCATCATGCTGGTGTAAGACAGGCGATGGGATTCTGCCTGCACAATAATGCAGCAATTGCTGCCTTAGCAGCTCAGGCTGCAGGTGCAAAGAAGGTTCTAATTGTTGACTGGGTAATTTTCTGCCATATACTCTGTGATGCAAGTTGCTTTCACCTGTCTCACGGGTCATGAATTGAGGGGAGGGATCCTACACAGTGTTGGATATTATACTTCATGTGCATTGAATTGGTGTAAGTAATTTTTGTAGTTCATTATTGCAGGATGTTCATCATGGAAATGGCACCCAAGAAATATTTGAACGGACCAAGTCGGTGTGTTTCAGAATATCTGTGAAGTTTTTAATTTACTAAATCTTTGTTTTAATTAATTTATTCTTTATTTTATGTTTTGGAGAATTGGGATGGCTTTGTATATGTCACCTTAGGATAGGAACAAGGACGAGTAAGCCAGTTTCAACAATGTGTTATAACCAGCTTAAACTTTTTTAACATTTGGCTCTAACCAGCATTCTTATTTCAAAAAATTGTCGCTCATTTAACAGTTTTTTATACTCCCTATGAATTACAGGCCTTGATTATTGGATAAAAAGATAATATGAAGTGTTTCTGGACTAGAGGACAGCTTGTTCACCTTTTGTAAATCTCCTTTTCTGTTAATGCAAACCTTTTTTTGCTTTTTATCAATAAAAAAGGGGGATAATTTGAGAAAACTTGAGTTGTCAACTATGAGCACTTGAATGTTGCATTGCACTAATTCTCTGCTTCCACCGTTGCATGCTCTCATAGAGAAATTGCTTAGTTGAAGGTCTTGTGTGAAATTCAAGCTACTGTTTTTTTGGTTTTAAGTTTCAGTGCTGATTCCATGGATCCATTTACAGGTTTTGTACATATCTTTACACAGGCATGAGGGAGGAAGGTTTTATCCTGGTACTGGAGCTGCCAATGAGGTACTTTGATGAAAATACACCTTTTTTTTAATTTCTTTTATTTTGTTTTTGGGTCAAAGAAATGTAAATAAAATCAAGGGCTTTGTCTTGCCCAAACCAGCTAGATTTTTTATGTAGCTGTACATTTAACAGGAATGTGCGATGTTTGTTAAGAAATAGAATCACTAGTTGAAATTTTAACCTTTGATATTGACTTCGTGAGTGTCTTTAGGGTTCTGGTGGGGTTTCAGGGATTTGTCTAGTTGCTATGACTTTAATGATGGATGTTATATGATTTTTTTAGTTTTTATCTATTGATTGTCTTAGCTTTGTGAATTTTAAAATATGGATGTCAAGAATATGCATTTATAATAAGTATTCTGTTTCCAGAATTATGTAGTATGTTTCCTACTCTTTTACACCTTTTAAGCTGGTGTTTAACCTACTCTGAATTGTATGTTTAATGTTGTATGCGTGATCATGTCTGAAGATGCCTTAGAATTGGATGATGGCAGCAAGAAACTGTATTACATGTTAGGCTGTTGGAGAGGAGATGCTGATTTTTGTTTATTACATATTTGCCCCTTTTCTCAATTTATGGAGTAGGACTCATTTGCATAACAAGGACTCATGGAGGAATATGAAGGATTCGTTACATATTGTCTTCTTTCTATGTGTGAGGTCCAAGATTGAAGTTTTGCTGTGTCTTCCACTTGCACCCCCACCCAAATCTTAACTTTGCTGAAAATGTAGCATAACATGCAGAACACGGTTACTTTGTGAGATATAGGAATTAGTGGACTGTAATCTGAGCACATTTGCCTACTGAGATTTCTGCTGATATGACCAGGCAACGTTGCTTTAAGTATTAGATTGTATTGAATATTTGCTTACGTATATGACTACTTTATCAAAGTGGATGCTAACAATTATTATCTATTCATCGAAGTTCATTGTTTTTTTAATACTGTAGAAATAATTACACATG
The DNA here is from genome assembly GCA_032401905.1 of Swietenia macrophylla. Taxonomy (NCBI): domain Eukaryota; kingdom Viridiplantae; phylum Streptophyta; class Magnoliopsida; order Sapindales; family Meliaceae; genus Swietenia; species Swietenia macrophylla. The sequence goes on from CP135567.1 coordinate 2,203,394, forward strand.
TGGTTGTGGAAAGAATATGTCGGGTGGATGAAGCAAAATGGCTGTTAGGAAAAGTGATGGTACTGTGGGATCTTAAAGTCTTAAAGTGAGCCCTCTTCAAGTTATCTTCAATTAGAAGGCCCAAGTTGCTGGATTACTGGTTAGAGTAACAAATTTTTGTTTCCATAATTGTTAGGTTAGTTTTCTGCAATCTCTATGCTAGATTTGAACTGAAGCACATACCATACCAGCTATATGAAAGTTAGAAGGAACTTGGTGAGTAGGGTAGATCCATGCAGCACATTCTAGATGATCGATAATTTGAAAGGTAGAGAAACTACTTGTGGCATTATCTGTTGCTTTCCTTCTCACCCGGTCTTTGTACAATTACATGGAATCAAGTTGAAACTTTTTCAATGACTTATGCCCATATTAATTCACTCGTACAAAAAAATGCACATATTACCGAGCGGGTTAGTTTGAGTTCTGGGGAATCTATCACAGTTGAAAGAGAATAGTGATGAAGATCAAACCTTTTCCAGATGCCTATGAAAATAATTGATTGTCATTTGTAACTTAACCTGGGAAGGTGTGGCTAGGAAAACAGACATTTTGGTTATTCTTCAGAGGCCCCTGAATGAAAGATTCTGATGGTATTGGGAGGAGGGGCTAACTTCTGTGCCAAAGAACTCAGATCCTCGTTGGAGGTAGAAAACCAATGGAAGTCTGTGGAAATATAGAGCTGTTCTGAAGGCTCTGAGATGGAGATTGACAACATGAGGTCAGACAAATGTTCTAGATGGTTCAACATCAGTGGGAGTTTCATCTGAAATACAGTTTTATGTCTCTTTTTTTTTTATCAGGGTTTATAGGTGTAAGTTGATTTTAGTGCATGACTTGTGGCCTGAAGCGATATGGATACATATGGTATTAGATGTTTGCCTTTATTCTTGAACGTTTTGAATTCTTATTTCTGTATGCTTACTCATTGAAAAAATGTGGTAGGAGGCATCGTTGTATATATATTTTCGTTGTTTGCTGCTCTATTGTTTGATACTGATCTCAGTTTCTTCCAACTGATCTTACTAGGTTCTGCAGTTCCTTTTTTTTTTAAAAAAAAGTACTATTCAGTTTTATCACATGTGCGTTATTTATTGTTATAGTTCAGTGTGCAATGCACACTATAACAAATATTTGAATTGACTATATCATTTCTGCAGGTTGGTATTGATGGTGCAGAAGGATATTGCGTGAATGTTCCATGGAGTCGCGGTGGAGTTGGAGATAATGATTATGTTTTTGCATTTCAAAATGTTGTTCTTCCCATAGGTTACTATCTCTTATTTTCCATTCTTATATGTTTATTATTTTCTATTGAAGATATTTGTTGTTGGTATCTGTATTTTAGTGTGGAAACCTTTAGTGAACCAATTATTGAAATACATGCATTTTTCTTCTAATTACCTTGGTGCATGATCAAAAAAGTTTGTGTTTCAGTGTGGGCCAGTGTTGGCAAAACTACATGCTACTTCAGCTAACCAATGGTCTGCAAAAGACCACTTAGTGTACAATGTGAAGGAATATTGTTAGACAGTATTGTTTGTTGTGTGAAAATCTGTTAGCCCAGGGCTGAAGAAGGCTTTGCATTGATTGTTATCTGGCTTCAAGGTACTAGGGTGTCCTTAATAGAAGATTTATAGCTCTGTATTACAAGCCTTTTGGATTATTTACTGTTATACATATTAAATACTGATGTAGAGGTGATCATAGAGACTTAAGGAACAGCGCTAACTGAACACAACTGCTTGATACTGTACTTGGACAATTTGGCACATAAGAGTGATAGTTATGCAATGCCTATATTTAGGTTTCAGCTTCTTTATCTGCTGATTTAGAGAGAGTAATTTGATTGGAAGGGAATATTGGTTGTTGTTCATATTGTGTAAAGTGTACGAGATTGCCCTATATTCATCACCATGTTCACTTTCTTTGCTTCCTGCATATGCATAAGGATAAATGCAGATCTGCCTTTGTGGTTTTTAATCTTTGTAATTATCACTGAATTTATATCATATTTTTTCGGTATAGATAACACCTTATTTCTTTTATGTAATGCTTTTATGTCCTCTTTCTATGGAGGGTAGTCTTCACTACATATTTCATTCAAATTGTTTAGGGTAGTAAGCAGTTTTGTATGCCATAACAAGTATAATCATCTGTAATTGATATTACTTCTATCTAGTTAATGGTTTTCTAACCATGATTTGTTTTAGCTATTGAGTTTGCTCCTGATTTCACAATTATATCAGCTGGATTTGATGCCGCAAGGGGCGATCCTCTAGGCTGCTGTGATGTAAGCATTTTTTTTCTACATTGATTTTCTACTCTTTTCATTTTAGATCATTTCAGTTAGATAGCATCTTTGTTAGCCATTTAGTTGTTTCCACAAAGCTTCTTGTGAATACTACCCACTAAGCTTTCACAAAAGGTTTTAGTAACACCTGTAGTAGTCCTTCCCTTTCACTTATCTTGAATGTTTTTAGAGTTTGCTTGTAGTTGATAATTTTTAAATTTCAATGTACTTGAAAAAATTGAAAGGTTTGTGTCATTTTGCTGTTTTGAATTTGGATGCCTGCATTCCTAAGTTTTGAATTTATGCCATTTCGACAGTTGATTTCTTATACTTGAACTTAATTCTGCTGTTGTAGATAACTCCAGCTGGATATGCACAGATGACACACATGCTGAATGCTCTCTCTGGTGGCAAGTTGCTTGTCATACTAGAAGGCGGGTTTGTGGTTTACTTTATGGTCTTTGTTTGATTGTCATTATTTTTGGTTCATTATCAATATATGTATCTTTGAATTGGGGTTATATTATCTTTTATATTTGTTTGCAGCTACAATCTCCGTTCAATATCATCTTCTGCTACTTCAGTGATTAAGGTGAACATTGTTTTCAGTTCCTGAAAAATGAACATGTCAATGAGTATAGATTTTCACCAGGACAGTGTATATACCTGTATTTCTTCTAAACCCAAGAAAAAAATGCTTACATTTTTTCTCTGTTTTTCATTTTTTTTTTATTTTTTTATTCAAACATTACTTACTAGATTCACAGCGTGTCTGGGCAGGTCATATTTTAGAAACACATATGCTATCATGATAGTTTATGTTCTTTAGTGCGAAGAGCGCAACCCTGTGACAAAACATGCTTTACAAGTGACTAGCTGTTTCTTTTTCTTGGTTTTTGGGGTACATGGGTATTGTATTGTCTTGTGTTTCTGTTTCTTGATGTGCAAATGACACCGTCCCAATTGATTTCTTAATTCAATATCCTTTGACATAATATCTGGTAATGAAGGTACTCCTTGGTGAAAATTCTGGATGCGAATTAGACCACTGTGTTCCTACCAAAGCTGGCCTGCAAACCGTTTTGGAAGTATTGAAGATTCAGATGAATTTTTGGCCTTCTCTGGCACCCCGCTTTGCAACCTTGCAGTCACAATGGGAAATATACACTGCCGAAAACAAAAGTGAGGAGTCTATTTGTGTGCTTCTCATGGTTTAAATGTCGATGGTTCAAGTTTAGTTGATCAATCTTTTATGATCTTACAACTGTGAGGCGAGAATTAACTTATTTGATAGTTGGACCCTAGGAGAGAGGAACACATATTCCTACGCATAGAGGAAAGAGAGGGCGAGGGTGGTGAGTTTTAGATATACATCGTTGAGAGATTTTTTTTTTCCCTTCTCGTATTATTAGATTTGCTGTAGGGGGGAGGGAATGGAACATCTGTCTTGTTCATTTATTTTGGCAGAATTCATGGTCTTTAAACATTTTCAGTGATACGTTTCTTATTTATGTTTGTCTTGCAGAAAAGCAATTTAAGAAGATACGGCGGGCTGATGCGCCAAAATGGTGGAAATGGGGAAGAAAAAGGTTATTGTATCATATTCTTAAAGGGCATCTTCGCGTAAAATCCAAGGGGTGTTAGGTGGCTTGTAGTTCCTCTCTATGTCAATGTGCATCCCTCTTTAACCTGTATTTTTGTTCATCTTGTATAACAGTTAGGGTTTACCATGAAGTTTTCTGTGTGAGATCAAACATTTCTGTCTTTTTTTATTTTTCAAATGCGAATTAAGAAGAAATTGGAGAACCTCCTTTCCCTTGCTTCTTATTTTTCACTTTTCAGAGTAAAGGGATCATTATTTCAATGAGATTGATTCTACTGTATTAACCCATTTGTTAAGATGGCCATAATCAACTGATGTGCTCGTGGCGTGATTCTATTGGGTGGGAACATATGATTTTATTGGGGTAGTTTATAATATGCAATATACAGTTGTATGAACAATGGATTAAGGCGATAACTGTTGTGAAGATATTAATTAAATGTTTACATCATTTCAATAAATTTGCTTGTGGCAGTGTTACTCTTATTATTACAGGACGTATTTTCGATTGGATTCTTTCCTTTATTTATTAAGCGGACTATTTCTGAACTTAGCTTTAACATGGGCAATTTTCTTAACAAATGTATTTTGTTTCAAACAAATTGACCAACAAACGGATTGAAACCCTCACTAGTTTTACATCTAACTCTCAATTGAAGAGGAATTATTAAGAGAATTTGCCTTCGGTATGTGCACATTACAGCAATTAGGATGAGATGGGAGGGATGCTGAATCTTAGCTTTATTTAAAGTTCATAATAACGCTATGTTCCTAGCGACAAATGAGTCTCTGTGGCATTCTTTCTCATTACCTCTACCAGCTACAGCTACTTAATCAAAACTTCAAATGGAAATTTCAGATTTGCGTCAATCAAAAAAACATTGTTATTGGTGCATTGTCGGAGGAGCCATCGGATAAGCAACAGGAACATAAGGAGGATGGTGAAGATGATGACCAGGAGGCAGCATAACAGGAGTCCCAACAGCAGAAGCCATATGAGCCGGAGCGGCAATCGGGTGCCCGACCGGGGCTCCATACATGCCTATACCAGGAAGTATATGGTGCTGAGCCGGCCTGTGCTTGACGGATGCCCCCATAGGCATAGCAACTGCAGCTACGCCCGGTGGGTTTGTGTTAGCTTGTTGGCCCGTAATTGGTGCTTGATGGGATGCAACTTCTCCGTTGTTGATACTAGTTATATCATGAATGCTTGACCTTCTTCTATCTCTATTCATTGAATTCAATCGAATGAAGTATTTTTGCGCATGGCTTGCTACTTGTGTTGGTGTTCTTGATATCACAAAGTTTCTTGATATGCTTCTCCAATCTCCTTTACCAAATTTGTCCAGGCCCAGTAGAAATAACCTGAAAAAAAAAAAAAAAGAGTAAGAAAAAATAAATCTGATTCTGAATCAACTTGATAGTTAAAAGTAGAAGTTAGTTAGAAGATTGACTTAAACAGAGAGTTTCATGAACCAACAAAGATAAAATAACCTATGTTCTTCTTCTGTCCATGGAATTCCTTTCCTCCTCTCTTGGTCAGACCTTGAGCTTCCTTTTCCTCCATTTCGACTCGAGTAATGACTCAACCCAAGAAAATCTTTAGTAGAAGATGTTGCTGGCTCCTCAACCATATAATTAGGTAAAGGTATATTTCCAGCCTCTATTGCATGCACATCTTCTACTAACAATTGGTAATGTTGCTTCAATTCTTCAATACTTTTATTAGGAACCATTGGAGCAATCTTTTCCCATTGTTCTTTTGAGTCTTCTTCACCAATCCAATGCATTGCAATTGCATTCTCAAATGCTTTCTCCTCTTCCCTGCTCCAAGTAACTGAACTTGACATTCTGTTTTCTCTCTCTCTCTCTTTTAACCTCTTAGTTGAAGTTATGAACTATGGCTATGGTGAACAATCTGTTTCAAATTTTCAATATATCATGTATGTCGTGGGGCTCACTTTCTTTGTTTTTATTGCGAAATGGAAGACAGGGCTTGAGGGGTGCGTAGGATATAAGAGAAAGGGGGACATATGCAGTGGTGTAGGATAAGGAGTGAGGTCCAGTGTCAAACTGTCAATTGATTGAGGACCACTTTTCTATTCTAATCCGAAATTTCTTGATATTGTTTCAAATCTTAATATTATTATATAACTCAAAAATATTATTTAATATTAGATACGCAAATAATTATATTTAATATATTTTATTAATTTTTTTATATATTTATTTTTATTTTATTAATATTAAAAAAACTTTTTATTTATTTATTTCTCTCTCTCTCTCTCTCACTTGCAATTGCAATCCAGTGCCAATCATAGAGGAGGAGAATAGGCCCAGAGAATCTTTTATCACAATGCACTCTTCATTCCCACCCCCCCTGTTTCTTACGCGCTTTTTTCTCCGTTTCTTTCACTAATTTAAAGGATTGTGGGGCGGTCTGGAATATTTTACAAAAAAACTGAGATCCTCTTAAAATTTGGCGCGTGAGTAAGACGCACTTAATAGAAAAGTGGGGGAGTGCATTTTGCTATTGTGCTCGAAGTTGGTTTCACACATGCTGAACCAACGTGGCCGAATCTCCATTTCTTGTTTTTGGCCTCAACAGTTTGATGATTACTTGCTATTCATCCCATAATTATTATTTATTACTTTTTGTTTTATTAATTGAGTTTGAGAAGCGACCCTTCATCAAGGGACCAAAATATTGACTCATTGATTTGACCTACATTATATAAATTATGTCTTATTGTTATTTTTATTTTTTTAAAATTTATCATTAGTTATAAATTATAAGCAACAAAATAAAAAAAAAAATTATCATACCATCCATCGCTTTATTATATTTCGGCAAAATTATTTGTACTGTCTAAATTTTTTTTATTTTATTCAAATTTTTATTGAATTTCTAATTTTTTTGTGTAATATTTAGCTCTTTTATTATAGTTTTTAATATTTTTGTAAACTAAAAATTATCTTAAAAAATTTAGGATTGACAAAAAAAAAAAAAAAGAATTGATAATTATAAAATACAAAAAAAAAAAAAAAATTGTTCCAGCTAAAATGTATTAGAGATGATAATTGAAACAATAAAAGTGGTGTGAAAAGGTAGAAGAGCAAGAAATATTATGTTGTCATTTCAGAAATCCAATCCATCAAAATGAATTAATGATGTCCACTTCTTTTGCATTCGCATTCACATTCACATTCACAATCCATTACAAAAGTACAAAGTCATGAATGAATTAGGAGATAATGTAGCTTTTTTTTTTTTTTTTTTTTTTTTTTTTTTCCAATTCCAACTTTAAAAATCAACTTCTCCAATTATTCATAATGATTTAATGTATCAACAAAACTCTTTCTAACCCATTTTGATTTAATTAACTTTTTTTTTTAAAAAATAAAAATTAAAAAGAACAAGATTTTGTTCTTTATTATATTTGCGTAATATTGTACGGCCATCCGATTTTTCCATAATCAACCGTAGTAAAAGTTAAAAAATACAAACTCTTTGTATAAATTACAAAATACAAACTATCTACATAAAGTATGAAATACAGCAGAAGTGACATAACAATATTAATTAGATAAAAATATAAAATTAATAATATATTGATATTGTAAACATTTTTGATCAAATAATATTATCCTTTTACAGTAATTCTTATATTTTGTATAAAAAATTTGTTCCCTAACATTATTCTTCAATAAATGTCAGGAGATGCTGATATAACATTTATTGTGACCCCCATCCGACACTGTGAAGACTCTTGCTTGTATTGTACAATTGGAAGGCTGTCACAGTCACAGTATTGCAGACAGCATTACAGACGGCATAAATTGACATAAACCACAATGAAAATGAGAGTGCCTGCTACAAATAACACCAAAGGCATCCATTTCTGCCATGGTTCGGCTCGCCAATCACAAACCCACCACCATTTACAATAATCAGAACCTAAGATACGCCCAGATTTAAACTTTAGAAAGTTTCAAGACTGTCACCTTCGACAATCAATTTTCTCTCATATAGCATTTTCACTGTTCACTTATTTATACCAGGGATGAGATAGCGTTTAGGTTGTGGTCCTATCCACAATTTGAAGAGTTTTTTTTCCTTTTTAATACTCATGGAATCTTAACAAAAACAATGCAATTTCACAGTAAATTTTAGACTCTTCCTCAATTTCTATCTTCATACAAATACAATCACCATCGGTCGGTCTATAAGATGGCAGAATGAGCATCGATTTATGTCTACTATACACAAGGAAAAGTTCTGACAACACCAGGAAACTATTTGTAATGCGACAAAAGAATACAGAAGAATCGAGGGGCATAATATGTAAGATCAGTGAATCTTTTCACTGAATAAACCTAAACACCAACACAATGGACCTTTAACAACTTCAAATCAATGGTGGTCACCAGCTAAATTGTACAGAAAGCAAGTTTTAAAGGAACCTTGTTCTAACTGCACCACTTGTTTGATTAAAGAAGATAATTACAATTTTATTTTTTGGTTTTTTGCTGGACGGCACAGTGGGACTATAATGTTTGAATTACAGAAATTACAAGTGGGACTTCCACCCTGAGTAATTGTACAACAGTTGTGGCCTAGAGATAGCACCTTCAGAATGAAATCAACGTAAATCTTCAACTTTTCAATAAAGGAAAAAAAATATCAATCAGCCATGAATTGGGAATATATAATCTGTTAGCAGTTTTGCAAAGTTATATCAGACTCAAGAGTGCTCGGGAAGAGAGTGGTTCAAGATACAGATTAGTGAGTCTCACATATCTGGAAAAAGATGAAATCAAGTTTTACCATTAAATTGTATTACGTAAAATGAGAAAAAAAAAAAAATAATTGCAAAAAGATACTAGTCTCACCTAGATTAAAATTGTGCGTGAAGTAGGAGAAATTATCCCAATTCCATGAAAGAAGGATGCAAAAATATAATTACAAAGGGCCCCATCCTTTGATAGCATGAGAAGAAACTCTATACCTGACCACCAGATCTCTAAGCCAAGCCATGCCAAGCATGCTGCGCCGTAGGAATGGACAATTTTGTAAGTTCTGGGCTTCCTTGTAAAAGAGCTGCCCTTTCTGGGTTGAAAAGCAGAAGCTGCTGCAAGTCCTTTGGAAGTACATTGAACACTGCCTGCAGGTCTCCCTTTAGTTTCTGGCAACTCGCTGTAGAGTGTACAGCAGCCCCTCCTGATTCTTGCAACTGAAGATTATAAAACTACTGCCATGGATTATTAATTTGCCAGACACTATATATAAACTAAGTATGGATCAAATAAAGCAAAACATACCTACAACAAGATCATTGTAAACAATCTTGGACATTGTTAAATGTAAAATAAATATGAAAAGAAAAATCAGGTGAATCATTACGGGCAGATCAGCTTCAAGTCTCACGGGCTCCTAGCAGCAAATTTTCATATTTTGCCACAAATACATGACACCCATCATACTCACATAAGCAATAATCTGACTCAAACAAGTAATATCCCAGAATTCCTAAAAGCAGAATCTTAAGCAATTCCTAAATCCATTAGGGAATCTTTCTTCACCAGTTGTGAATGCTATCAGTGCAGAAATATTTTTCCTAGTTCTATTGTTCAGTATCCTATCAAAATCCTTTTCATACACAAGTGGCTACAGTCAATCAATGCTCTTATAAATGCTTCACACTGGGTCACAGGAACCAAAGACAAGTCTTTTTGAATGAGAAGAACAACAAGAGTTCAGAAATAACAATACACAATGATAATGAAAAACTGTGACTGTATTGATCTCTTAGCTTAAAGTGGTATGCTTGATGGATCCATTATTCACCACATGAATTTCAATTTTGATCCACGTTTAGGACTTCAATTATCGTGTTAAGCTTATTTGAAAATTTGGACAAGAGAGTAGGGTTTGAGATAATATCTGTAACCAGCTTTATCAAAAGATGGAGAGATCAGATAAAAATGTAGTGAATCCCACATACACCAAACTGAAAGCAGAGTTATTGTAAAGGCTGTTTTGCATATGTTGCTTAAGATGGGAAATTTCTGATTCTTTTTGGTGGGCTCTCATTCGCAAAACCCACTGCTCTTCATCAAGAATGCTTAAAAGAACAAAGTAATAACAGACTATAAATCCTGCAATTAGGAATATAATTGCTCTCTGACTTGACTTGCTTCACCAAATTATACACAGATTCCTTTAATTTTGTCATTCCTTTCAAACAATAATCAAAAGCAATATCTTACAAATAACAGATATAAATGTGTCACATGCATGTGATGTGCATGTGCACGTGCACGTGCATGGTTGGAAGATTTTCTCAAGACAAGAACATAACTAGATATTAATAAAAGTAGAAACAACTGCTGCAAAAATGCTCAACCACAGAAATCAACATATTATCCCCAAGAAAGTAAAATTTACCGATATTTCTTGCATAAGATGCCTCTCAATAACATTGAAGGTATCGACAATTTCCAATTCGGACATTTTAGATATAAGCTGCTGTATGTCAGTCCTCATCCTTGCCTGCCTCCATAACCTACATTGTTCTTGTTCGGCTGCAGCACGCCTTCGTTGAAACCATGGCATAAAGTTCGGTCCTTTCAAAAACCTCCTGAACAGACGCATTAAGCATCTTTATCTCCGGCAAATAATAATAATAAAATAAAAAATGGAGAATGAGAATCAAGTGATGAACATAATATGTGAATAAATGGTCTAGATGGGACAGTCCATCACCTGTATAACTCCAGCCAATTAGATCTCATACGCTTCGATAGAAACTTCCCAACACCTCTCGCCCATAAGCTTGAAAGAAATTCGTCAGCATTGAAAGAAGGGAGAGATGGAGGATCAACAAATGGAGAAGATGCTTCAGAAGGTGCAACAATCATAAAATATGGGCCAAAAGGAGCCAAAAAGTTGGTAGTGAGCTCCAAGAAATGCCTCCGTAATATCTCATTATTGACAACAGACATTGACTCCTCGACCCTATGCGACATCCCAGCATCAATAAGCCTATTTAAAATAGAAGTATCAGGCTTTGTTGTTGCAGCATAGCTGCTCCAAATGGCTTCCTTATGTTCTGTCATGAGACAAAGAGGACCATCTCTCCTCAACTTCACAACATTCAACAACTTTGAAGGAGAAAACTTAAGAGATAGCTGTTGAAGACCAAATCCTTCAGGTCTACCAAAAATTTTGCCAGAAGTGGCCCTACTTGCAAAAGCAACCCGGTTTGAATTAGGAGCAGGGTTTCCGACAGATACAATGTGGGGAATATTGCGCAGAGCTTTAAGGAAAAAAAGGTTTGTCACTCCCAAAACCATTGGAGGGAAACTGTCCCCCTCTTGAAGTGAATTTAAATGTTTAAATTTTGGATCATGGATGGTAAAATAAGGCCTAAAATCAATACTACAAAGCAATGGAGCAATTAAACTTACAAGACTGACAACAGCCTCACAGCATTGGGGAGGAGTTGGTGCAATGACAAGAATGGGCTCACCAATAAGTAACAACTCCCACAACATCCAAAGCTGCAACAGAAGGCCCCGGAATGTACCAAAAAGATCTGAATCATGAAAAAGACCTTGTGGAATGGTCTGATTGTTAGGAAGAAAAGGTGCCACAGAAGCAGCAAACTCTTCAAACAACATTCCACTTTCCAAGGGCAAGCTATGTGCAGGTGGCAAGTTCGCTTTAAGCATGGCATTTCCAATAGGAAGTTCCATTAACTTACCTGGTACTGGAGAAGGCCACATTGAAACATAAGCAGCAATATGCTCAATAGCTTTCTTTCCAATGTCAAAATACAAAGGACCCGTAATTTGTAACAATGGTCTAAACACACTAGAGTAAGGACCATGAGACAATATCACCACAGACTTCTGTTCCCCACCTCGCTTAAGCCTCTCATCATGTCTTTGCCTATTGAATACATAACCATACAAGTATCTGGAGTCTCTAATACTACTATTTGAACTTGTAACTGCTTTCTCATCTGTGGGCCTTGGAGATGCTTTTTTATCATCAATTTCAGTTATCTCTAATGAAGTCTCATTGGTCTGTGGAGGATTTTTGTGCCTTTGGAACCGGAAAAAGAAGATGCAATCATGAATGCTTGAGCGGTTTTGGTTCTGGGAAACAGAATCGGGAAACGAACTGAAAGCAACCTCTAGTTCCTCATTCTGAGTGAGACAGCCGGGTGGGTAACACTCTTCAATGAGCTGGCCTTGTTCAAGATCAAACCTAATGATACAAAAGGCAACAATCCATTGTTGTAAAAGTTCTGGGTCTGGCTTTAAACTAAGCTCCGGCTTCACAGAAAAAGAAGGTGATCGACTCATGTCCATGATTCTTTCATATATCAAGAATCCCAACTCTCATCATCTTCACCCACCATTTCCATTAGAATTCCCAAGCGTTCTCCTTCATCAACCTTCAGTCTATCTTCGCACACTTGACTACTACTATACTCTAATCTCTACTGGGGCATAATTCTCCTGTCAAAAATCTTCAAGTGAGAAAAACAAAGCCTAACCAAGAGAACCCAGAAAATACATCGACTTCAAGCTCAAAACAAACTTGCGTTAAGTGAGTCTGTAAAACTACATCAAAGATCCGTTTCGTTACTCAGGAACTGCAGGATAACAGGAATAACTTCAATTTTAAGATATCAAGATTCACCTTCTAGCTCAACTGAGTGTTATACAACTATCTGGCTCAGTTCAATTTCCTATCTTTGTTACATACAATCTTAGAAACCAATGCAAAACACATAACTGATTTAATATTATTTACTTTCTATTCTTTTCTTTTCCTTTTCCTCATTTCCCAGCAGCCAAACAAGCTGTTACGTAATAAAAACAACAAAATGAAGAAGATCTACAAATGGGTACAGAAAATATTACCTAAACTGAAGAAACCACGAAACAATTATTGAAGAAACCAATCCGGATCGGCCAGAAACCAGTGCCCAATTGTCTAAACAGCCGAATGAAGAAGCAAAAGATATCACAAAGAAACCGGTTCTGAGTAATTGTACGAATTGCAGAATTATTTGGGAGTATCTAATCGAAGGTATATTGCGAAAAATTAGATTTGATTGCAATGGTTTAACTGGGAAAATTGTAATGAAGTCGCTTTCGTTGTTTTTGTTTTCAAATCTTATGCTTCTTCTGTTTTCAAAGAGGACAGAATAAAATTAGAAAGAAAAAAAAAAGTGGTGTCACGTTCTTCGGTATCTGATCACTCACTGTAAATTGTTTGAGTCCTTTAACAAATCTGATCGTCGGTGGTAATTGGTTCAATCAACGTCGTGGGTTTAACCTCCCGTTATACTCTTTTTTTTTTTTTTTTTAAATTATTTAAAATTTTTTATTTATATTAATTTTTAAATATATTTTAAATTTTATATTATATAATCAAAATTTTTATTTTAAATTTTATAAAAAATATTTTAAATTTTATAACCGTAAAATTTTTTAATTATAATTATTTAACTTATTAGTATTTTAACGAATTCTAATGTTGATAAATAAAATTAAATTGATTTGATTTAATTAGAATAGATAAAATTTTTTAAATTATTGTTAATATTTAAAATTCAAAATTAAGATTAGATTTGATTCGACATATAAGCTTTAAAGTCTTAATTAATTTATTTAAATATTATTAAGTTAAATACAAATAAATAATAATTGAATTTACTGTCAATTTATAAGATAATAGATAATCATGGTTATTGTAAAGAACAATTTCAACAACATTCTCAAAAGGAGATCGATGCATGAAGCTTAGCTAGGAATTTCAATCTTACAAAGTTGGTATTTGATTTGACTTCCTCTTTCAAAGGAGTTGCTCAAGTTAAATGTTCATTTTTGACTAAAATAGTTATTTAATTAATTACTACTACTGCCACTGCTACTTCTTTTGTTAATTATAACTAATATATGTCACGTGTGTAATTGATGAGCGCACAAATGATGTTGTCATTTTGATTTACTTAAAATTTTATTTTTTTCAAACAAATATTAATAGGAAAGTTTTTATTTAAATATTAATATTAAATTATTATAAAATAATATAAAATTTTAAATTAAATAATTTAATATAATTTTACTTTTTTTACTTAAAAAATAATAAATAATTATTGTAGGTCATAAATAATATTTTATAAAATTTTATTAAATTTTAAAAATTTAAACAGACGTTAGTATTCTCGCAAATAATATTAATTTATAGATTCTATGCTTTATCTTTTTCTTTTTTTTAGTGTTTTAATTTTTTTTATTTTTTTAAATTAAATAAAATACGTATATTGACAAATAATACTATTATATTGTCCCAGTCACCCTCACGTCTTTTATTGTTGGGGGCATACCGGAGAAGTAAAGCACCAAGATGCGGGTTCCTTTTAATTCTACATCCTCGAAATGACGGCAATGCAAAATTCTCAACTGTTACAATGCAGCCTGAGAATTTTATATGGAGAATGACTACAAACAGTCATATAATAATTATTCAGTAATTGGGAATAAATAGTAATTTATTAAAATATAAAATAATTATTCAATAAATATGAAATCATTATCTATTAATTGAAGTAACTTTGACTATGGTAATCTATCGTTGAAGTCTATAAAAGGTAAATTTAGCTTTATAACAAGAGGTAAATAATTATTAATTAATTTAAACTATCTTATTTTATTATCATATTTTAAATACTTCTTTAATTTAAGTGTCAGAGGGCTTTTACCAAATATCCCAGCCCCGTTTGATTATAATTTTTTTTATAAGAAAAACTAAGAAGAATAATATTAAGATTAAAAAATTAAAAAGATAAAAAAATTGTTTACTAGTCAACAAAAATTTAGTATCAATAATTGACATGGCATGTGGAAATGAGCAAAAAGTCATTCAAGAAGAATAGTATTAAAAATTCAACTACATACCAGAAATTACAGTTATTACATAGTTGTACAAAATTTTTTTTAATAAATCTTAATAGATATTATATAAGTTTTAAATAAATATAACACAAAAATATAAAAAATACACTTCTATGATTGATTTAGATAAGCAAACTATCTTCATTTGTCTCTAAGGATATTCATATGTCAGTTTTTTAATGATTTTTTTAGTTATAGTATTAGAGATTTTGATTTAGATTGTAATATAACTATTACAGGTTTCAACAAGTTTTGAACAATTTTCTACAGCTAGAACATTATTTTTAATTATCAAGAATTAAGAAAATACTAGAAAAATAATTTTTTATTTCTTTTCTTTCTTATTTTCTTTCTTCTTTTTCTTTCCTTTTCTCTTAGAAAATGCTAAGGAAAATTTTCTTTTCTTCATTCTTTATAGTGGTTGAAAATTCCTTCTCACTTTTTTTTTAAAAATTTTTTATTTATACTTACACATGTATATACATTAATGAAAATAAACTTGACAAAATTTCATTGGTTGATTCTAAAATTCATGAAATTTAATTTATTTATTAAAATTTTTGATTTTATCAATTTATTTAACAATTAAGTAATAATATTAATATTAATAATAAAATCAAAAACTTAGGTGCTATAATTCTTACCATTGATTTTCATTAATAAAGATAAATATTAACAAAATTTTGATACTTAACTACTTTACATGATGGCACTTGTTAAACAAGTATTTAATTAAATATTTTAAAATTTTAATTCATAAATATTAGGTATCTTAATCCACACCTTTGGTTTGCATCATAATGGATAAACATTAGGAAGATTTTGATACTTGACAATATTTAATTTTACCATTTGTTAAGTAAGAATTTATTTGATTTAAACATTTGATAACATTTTATGGTACCACTTGTCAAATAAATATTAATTTTATTTATTAAATATTAATAAATAAACTAATTTATATATATATATATATATCAAACAATATATTAATTAATTCTCATATATTCGTAAATTACATTTACGGTATTAATAAATTACTGAAATATTTTCTGAATTAAAAAGTGCTTATACGTTATTGTCAGAGAATTTATTCTTTATATTTAAAGAATAAAATTACCTTCTGATCAACTTATCGATGTAATTTAATACTTCAATACTAAATGTTATTAATTAATTAATAATATTTATTTATTTATCATCATCTAGCCAGTTATTATGTGTGACTCATTGAGTTCACTGTGAATTGAATATGAGCTAATATAAACTCTTTCACATTGCTTTAATACAATTTATTGTAATTGATGATATCGATGATCTCAATGATCATGAGTGACTTCTAACAAAATATTATGATTCTTACAACATAGAGAATATATTTTTGAATAAACTCATATAGTCGCACTTGCATGTAGTAAAAATCCTCTGCTGTTGATTTTTAATCAAGTGTGAGTCGTAGAATTGTCATATCTCTAACTGAATCATAAAATTGGGAACTTAATCATATATAGGATTTGTATATTCACAAAATTTATGTTTGGATATTAAGTACTTTAGTCAGATATTTTAATTTCGTGTACGACATTCTCACCTAAGATTTTAAGCTTAATTATCTAAGTCAATAGATTCTACTTTTTGATCACCACCTGTCCTCGTACAATAAGAATACATTGCTATTAAGTTTCTTTCACTGGATGTGACTAGTTTAGTGTGATATATACAAATGAATGATGCGCCTCAATGTAGAGTATAACCGTGATACCTAAGGTCAAAAAATTAGTAATACATTGTTACGACTGTATGATGAATCATTGACTGTGGATAATCACCTATATGTTTTTTCATAGTTAGTCACATTTAGCAACACGTTCTCTAATGTATTACCCATATTCATATTTTTACGATATGAGACTCATTGGCCTACTATTAGCATTATATATATTAATTAGTGGCATCAATTCAATATACTAATCATGTAATATCATTATTTCTAATGACATTATCTCAACCGAGAATAAATTTGAATGCATTTTAAATTAGAGATTTTATACTCATATCTACAATTCTTTGCCAATAGAGTCTTGACATATAATATATCATGAGAATCTCATTTTGCGTGTAATTAAATAATAACAATTTAACAATTGTAAAATAAAATAATTGCGATTTTATTAGTTATAAATATTTTTACAACTAATTATAAATATATATTTATATATATACACAAACACAAAAGAATGATATCCTTGAATCTAATGATATGATTGGTTTTAGAGTTTATCTCTAACAAAAATAATCACATTTAAGAGAGAGAAAATAAAAAGAATTTTAACTAAAGTTGTGGTAGAATTTCATCAAGAGGATAATCAAAGTTCAAACAATCACATTTTAATGGAAAGAAATGAAGAAAGAAGAAGTAAGTCATAAGTACCATTAAAGAAATATAGCAATTTAAAATAATGAAAGAAATGATATGAAAAATTTGATAAAACATAGAAGATGTTGACTTAAGTAAGAGGTATAGAGATTAAGCAAATTAAGCAAATGAAGGCTAGAGAATTTAAGGGGAAGATCCTTATCCAATGAAGTTTACTGTAGTTCATAAATGGAAGTAAATAGTTAAATATAAAGAGAAAAGCAAGTAGAATTCTTAGCATCACAACACTATAACTCTTCCTTTTCAAATTTATAAAGAAAGTAGGATAAGAACATCTAAAGTTGTAAGTAATCAAAGTGAACAACTCTTAAAGTCTATGTAAAACTAAAGGAACAGTCTGAAAAAGGTCTGAGGGCATCATTAAAAGATAAGGCATGAAGGATTTCTTGCAAAATTAAAGAAATTAAAATAAGAAGTTTAAGAATTGAAAAGGTAACAAAAAATTAAGGAGAAAAGGGAATATGAATTCAAAACGGTGATGGTTTTATCTTAGGAGATTATGAACCTATAATTTTTGAGAAGATTTAATATATCATAGATTACAGCTTACATAAGACAAATAGATCCCACGCTACATATAGATCAATACAAAGAGATGATGTATATCTAGGAATTAATGAAAATGAAGATATGTCGTCTTTTTTCATTAACATTAGAAGGGTATGCATCATTTTGATTTAAATGTTTGCTTGAGGAAAGCATAAAATTTTTCAGTCAATTATGCCACGAATTCATCAAAGAGTTTAGAAGGGCAAGCATTCTAACTAAGGACTTGAATAGCTTGAAATTAAAGAAGTAAGAAGTGAACGAAAAAGCTTGAAGGATTTTAAAGGGAGGTAGCCTCAAAAGTCCTGGAATTGGAAGTGCATAACCACCTAATTACCTTGAATTGGCTAATGAAAAGAATGAAAATGTATGTTTTTTGCTATGATATACAAAAGAAACATGTAACTTCGCATGACATGGCATACCATGATGTAAAAGAAATAGTCAAAATTAAGGAAGAAGTTGCATAAAAGAAAAAGGAAAAGAAGAAACAAAGTAGCTGAGAATTTTCAAGGTTAAAAGAACTAAAGAGATATAAAAACCAATAAATACTGAGAACACACAATAATAAGTTTCATCAAACTGAGAGTCTTTTGTTTAAAAATCATTAGTAGAGGAAGCCGCCATGCAGACATAATTACTTATTGCTAAGAGGACTCCAAGAAAGAAGGAGGAAGATGAGGAAAAGGCTACCACTTTCTCCTAATAATTAAGGAAGAAAGATAAGAAAAATCAAAGAATAAAGGCATTTTATAATGTTGAATAGCCTATTAGATAAGATTTATAAAGATACAAAAGATAGAAAAATTTTGATGACAACAAAACAAATTGTTGCATCATGACTAGAAATAAGAATAAATATTTTGCCTTTTATTAAATTCATAAGCATAATATCAAAGATTGCATGAAGCTAAGAAAACCTATTGAAGTGTTAGTAAAAAATAATTATCTAAGAGAATACATCACTGTGAGCTAAGGGAGTGAAAAATAATAAAGAGTTTAAGAGTCTGAGAAAACATAGGGCAATTATTATTATAGAAGGACCAACCTTGGTAAGAAATTCAAAAAGGTTGTAAAAATTATTTTTGATATTTGACATGGGCAACAATCATACATAATGCAATTTTTATCGTGCAAGCAAATAAAGAATTGAGACTAAATAATGTTTCCATTATGTTAATTGAAAAAGATACGAAGGATGCCAATTATCCACATGATGATGCTTTGGTGGCAATTGTAAACATTGCGGGAACGATAATTAATTGAGTATTCATTGATTTTAGGAGCTTGATTGACATTCTGCTTAAAAAAAATGATGTGTGAGCTAAGAATAAAAAAGTTGAGGACAGAAAGGAATACATTATTTATGATTTTGGTGATGGATATGTAATGCTATTAAGAAAGATTGATTTTCTAATGACTGTAGAAGAAAAACTATATTAAGAAATGATACTGATTGACTTCTTGGTGGTCTATCATTTGATGTCGTATAAAATTTTGCTTAGAAGACCATTTATGCAATACTTTAAGGTTGTGATGTTCATGTATTACTTGAAGTTAAAATTTTTTATTAATAATGGAGTGAGAATTGTATATAAAAATCAAAAAGAGACCCAAAGCTGTTTTGCAACTATAAAAAAGAAAACTTATTACATCTCGATAAAAAATGTAGAACGTTAATATTTGAAAAAAAATGAGGAATAGATAAAAAAAAAGAAAGGATGTAGAATTAAGTCGAGAAGTGGAACAAATAAAAGAATTGGAGCTTGTAGCATTGAAAAGTAAGAACCCTATTAAGGTCGTAAAGGTAGGCTGTAAATTATATAAAGTTGACGAAACATGAATTTTAGATTTTTTGAAAGAATATTCAAATGTTTCACGTGCTCACTTAATGACATGTTAGGGATAGACTTAAAGTTTATTTCATATCGGTTAATTGTTAATCCTCGATTTAATCTAGTTAAGCAAAAAAAGGGAACATTTAATTAAGAAAGACGTGAAGCAATCAAGGAAGAGTTTAACAAGTTCCTACGAGATGGATTCATAAAGAAAGCTTATTGGCCCTAGTGGATTACTAATATGGTGATGGTGAAGAAGATAAATGAAAAATGAAAGATGTATGCGAACTTTACCAATTTAAATAAGCTATGTCTAAAGGGTAATTTTCCTCTGCTAAGAATTGATTAACTTATAGATGCCATGTTGGGTCATGAACTCCTCAACTTTATAAATGAATTCTTAAGATATAATCAAATCAAAAAGTATAAAGCCACAAAAGAAAAAATTGCCTCTATAATATACTAAGGCTTATATTATTATAAGATGATGCCCTTTGGATTAAAAATGCTAAAGCAACATATTAAAGGTTATTAAATAGAATTTCAAGCCTTTAATTAAAAAGTCAATGTATGTATATATGGATGACATAATTACAAAATTTACACACTCGAAAAATCATGTAGAGTACCTGAGGGTAACATTTGATCTGTTAAAAAAATACCATATGAAATTAAATCCTTAAAAGTGTGCTTTTAGAGTTAGCTCGGGCAAATTTTTTGGGTTCATGGCGAGTAGGCAAGAAATTAAGATAAACCGATAAATAGTGAAAGCAATTCTTGAAATGAAATTCTTGAGTACATTTAAGGAAGTGCAGAAGCTAATAAGAAAGGTAGTATGCCTAAATTCTTACATCTTTAAATTCACCAACAAATATTTTTGAACTTTTTCAAGTAAAAAGCAACAACAAGGTATGGATTGGATTGAGATCTATGAAAGGAGCTTTTAAGAATTGAAGGCATACTTAGCCGGATACCAATTTTAGCCTGACCATAAAGATGAGACAAATTTTTTCTTTATTTAGTGGTCTTGAAACATGCCAAAAAGGAAAAATAAATACAAAAACCAATTTACTATATTAGTAAACCTTCCTAAATGTAGAAGAAAGATACTCAAAACCTAAAAAGTTGGTTTTGGCTTGTATTGTTATTATATTAATGAACTAATTATTATTGAAATTTTCGCAAAAGCCAAACTTTTTTGGTCAACTTGAGAAGTTGGTTGCTTATGTGTTGAAGTTTTGTTTTCAACTCGCTAACAATGAAGTAGAGTAGGATGTATTATTGACAGGATCAAAGATAATATTATTAATAAGAGCAAAAAAGATACTAATAAATAGTGATTCTCAATTTATGGTTAGCTAGATGAACAAGCAATTTCAAGCCTAAAAAGGAAAAATGAGAATGCATTGAGTAAGGTAAAAGAAATTGAAGGAAAATTTGAGAAAATAGCCACAGAGTGAGAACCTAGAACATTATATGCTCGAGTAGATTTGTCAACAAAATTGGCATTGGTGCTTTAAGGAAGTCACTAAGAACTATTCCAATCAAATGTGTAGAAAAGCTAAACATTGAGTGAGAAAGTGAAAGGTGAGAGGTTAATAGTGTCAAAACAAAAAATTCATGGATGGAAGTAATAAAGTCATATATTGAACATGGTTTTATACTTGATGACAGAAATAAAGCGTGAAAATAAGAAATAGAGTTGCCATATATATTATGATTGATGGAGTCTACAAATAAAGAGATTACACAATACCATACTTGAGATGTTTGGTTGTAAAAGTCACAGGAGAGTACAATTTTTAATATTTTAACTTCTCAGGCAAAGATATTATTGGCCTTCCATATACTGAGATGCCAAATAGATAATATGAAGATAAAATTGTTAATTCTATGGAGATGTATTTCATCAACTATGAAAAAACTTATAACATAAAGAGGACTAGATTTAATAGGGTCATTGTCAATAGGATAAGGGCAGATAAGATTTATAGTTGCCACAATTGATTACTTTACAAAATAGGTAGAGGTAGAATTACTAACTAAGATCACCAAGAAACAGCTTATCATTTTTGTTTGGAGGAATATAATATCGGTATGGTATATTTTGTCTAATAATCATTGACAATGGTAAATAATTTGACAATAAAATATTTTGAGAACAAGATAGATTTAAGGTTTGCATCCTCCGTACATTCGAAAAAAAATTGACAAGTTAAAGTCGATAACAAAATAATAAAGAAAAACTTGAAGTTAAAGTTAGGGAAAAGAAAAAGAGCATAAATAGAAGAATTACCAAAAATTCTATGGGCATATAGAAATATATCAAGAACAAATGCAATGAAAACACTTTTCTCATTGGCATTTGATTGTGATACGATGATGCTAGTTGAGATTAAAGTACCAACACACTAAGTACAAAAGTAAGATGAAGGAGAAAATTGAGAACTCATATTAGCACATTTAGACTTGATTAAAAAAAATATACAATAAGTAATGAATCAAGCAGTAGTCTACTAATAGAGGTTAGCTCAATATTACAAACAAGAAGGTGAATAATAAAAATTCTTGAAAAGATATTTAGTCTTAAGAAGAATCATGCAAAATACCAACAATTTAAAAGAGGAGCATTTGAGTTTAACTAGGAAGGGCCTTATAAAATACTGAAGATGGTTAGGTTAGGAAGGTACCAACTTGCTCATATGGACTGGAGAATTGTGATAAATGTTAGGGTATACCCTAAAACCTATTCATATTATCAGTTTCAAGAATATACTTTGTCTTGTACATATATTAATAAAAGAAAGAATTTTTTATTCACAAATATATACTGTTTCTTTTATTTAGTTATGCATATGAATAAAGTATATTTGTAAATTGTCTAAATAATTCATTTAATGGTTAAATAATATTATTAAAGTCGTTCTCTACAGACGTGATATCGATTAGACAACGATATTGTATAGTACGCATATTAAATGTTGTCGGTGAATATCGTAAGATGATATTAGAACGGGTAACATGATAGTAATGTTATTAAGACATTAGTATTTGGATAACTATTTATTTGAACATGGCTACACAATAACAAATCATATAGTATTGCATGTAGTTGATGATTTATTATATAATTATACTAGTATGTAATGTTATCTTTTGACCTATGAATCTGATGTACATGAACATGGTTCATACAGTGAGTAAGTACGAAACTAGTAATATTTTGTATGATAAAATTGGTTTGATCATGTGTTATTTGCATTTGAAAATATGTGATAGTCAAGACATAATTCGTTGACTCGATACGCATTGAATCAAAATTTTTGTTGACTTGATTTGGTTTCGAGTTCCTAGATAGATATCGATAAATGACTAAAAAAGTAATTCTTTAGTCAAAATGTTCAAATGTCACATAAAAAAATTAATAGTGACGAGTTCAGCACATATAGATTGATAATTCATGATTTTATTGGTAAATGATTTTGACGTATAATAGACCCTAAATTAATTAGGATTAGACAATGTAATAATTTTACCCATATGATATATAGAATTAAGATGGAGATTGATGAAGTAGGACTTCATTATAGATTAGGGATTATGGTATATTGTTAGATATTAATCATAGTCGTTAAACTATCAAACAGTTCGATAAACTTAAAAAATTTGCAATAAGTTCATCGTTATTCTACATTAAACTCACATGATCACACCGATAATTAAAAATAATGTGAAGTATTTGGGAGAGATAATAGTATTAGAAATAAAAACTAACACTTTTGAGATAATATTTAGATCGAAATAAATAAATATATAATAATTATATATATTTATAAATTTTTTAAAGTGTTTAATTTTTTTTTTTGAATTTGTATGAAAATATAATTTAAAATAAATTATATAATCAAATTAATAATATTAATTATCAAAGAATCTAAGTGAAAATGTGTAATTAAAGAATAATTACACATTGACCTATGTATATATACTTAATTATACTTTAATTAAAAGTTAGCTAAATATTTGCATTTAAGTATAAGGGTTTAAATGTATACAATAGAAATTATGTTATAATTATCATTTTATCTATGCCACTTACGCACTTTTAATTAAAAAGCAAGGGCAAAAATGAAAAGGTTTAGATTTTTTAGATATATATGCATGACCTTTACTAATTTATGAATTAATTAAGTTCCATAAACCCTAGCTCATATTTTCCTATTAGGCCAAGCTTCTCTAAGACACTTTGGTATTGCAAATTATGGAGATTTCACATAATTGAAGGTTTTTCATCATCCCTCATTAAGTAAGTAGGAAAAACTCATTCAAAATTTATCATTTTGCGCATATATGTGATATGTGAAGTCTTGTCCTATCATGTGTTTGTGAAAATATTTTAATAAATACATATTTTAATTTAATATATGCTATAAGCATTTCAAGCCAACAAATGGTATCAGAGTATATTAAGGTTGGTATGCATACTTGATTGCTTAAAAAACTAACGAAATCGTACTGAATTGCACCATTCGGCCACTATGTTTTTCTTACTAGAATTTTGAGTTTCCAATCTGTCTTAAATGGTTTAGAAGATGCATAATGATGTATGTGGATCATGGATATGTTGGTTAGGTCTGTTGTGTAATGGTTTTGGTGAAAAATCGAAATTGTGTGCATATGGGCAACATTCGGCCAAGGTGAAAATTTGTGGTTGGAAATTATTTTCAATTATTCTTATGTGTTTGAATGATTTATAGTGATAAATTAAACCCATTTATGAGGTGATTATAGCTGGAACCCGTAAGGAATTCAAAATGGGGGATTTTCGGCCAAACGAGAAGAATGCATGGAAAATGGTTTACCATGCTAATTGGATGCATTTACTTGTTATTTTGAACACATTATGATGTGGTTTGAATGTTGTAATATGTTTTAATATGATTAAAACATGTTGGATAAGTTTAAGTTGCATGATAGAATGGTCACATGGGATGTGATTTTAGTTCACCAAGTGTGAATTCCTTTTGATGAATTAATGGCCATAATGGTAGCATATATGATGGTATATGATATCATGATACTTGGTTATGTGATGCATTGATGAAATATTGATTTTATCGATATATGCATTATGTTTTAAAGAGTTGAAAAATTGGCCGATGGTTCCATGTTGTTAAAATTTGATTTCACCAGCTTGTATGCATATGTTATGGTAATTTATGCAAGAATATGGAATCCATGGTGCATGCCGAACATATGCATTTATGAAAATTTGATTTTCATGAATGATGCATATACATGTACATGAGATATATATCTATGTGAATGTATTTTTTAGAATCAAAATGAGTTTGATTTCATATTTTGATGTTTGGGCCACGACATGTGTTGGTGATAAAATTATTTTCATAATGGTGGTTCATATGTTTAAATTAAGTTAAATACATGTATGTGTCAAATGTTGACACATGATGCATAATGTATATATGTGTGTGTTATGACATATTTTATTGTTATTGGAATTAACCATATGCATGTGAATATACGTATTTAAATGTTTAAATGTATATATGCATGCATAATGTTTGGTTTATGTATGGAAATTGGATTTCATACATGGCATGATAAATATTGGTTATGTATGTGTGTTATGCATTTTTCTTTGTATATTTGTATGCATTAGATACATATGTTTATATTTGTCTAAATACAAAACGAGAATAACATGCATGGTCCTATATATGATATTTACGTGTATGTACATCCATAAGTGAAAAAATATATAACTGCATTAAAGCAAAATATTAGGTTAGTTCAACAATAAAGCATGCATAATGTGGTTATTAGTTTGACTAATTTTTACAAAATTGCAAAACCAACACAGTAAATGTCAAAAATTGCTTGTGAGACAAAAATTTTTCAAAAATCAAGTAAATCAACAAATAATGTTTATAACATATAAAGTGTTACACATGCATTAATGATACGAACCTCGCTAAGAATAACGAGACCCGAACTCAACAAGAAACCCGAGATCGTTCTACGATCAGATTTGAATGGAACCTCGACCCGTTGTTTATAAAGAAACAAGAACCTCAGTATAATGCAGACGCCACAAACGGTGATGGAAGTCCGTTCGATAAGTCACTGATGAACGCCACAAGAATAATTCTTGATAAGTTCGAATAGTTCTTCAAAGAAACAAAGAGAAAATAACTCTCAAATTTTAACTAATAAATTCTGATTGCTTCTTAATCAAAGAGTGCCTTTTTATAGGCAAAAATCGTAACTTGTACTTACCTAAGACAAAAAAGAAAGCTAACTAATTAAATAGACTTCTAAATGAACTCAAACACTTGCTAAAAAATCAAGTTTAGATTTAGTCAGACTTTTCTAGAGTTTGAATCATGTATATCCATCTTTGCTGGATATGTGGACCAAACCCAATGGGTCTCCACAAATTTACTTGGGTCCAAACTTCTTGAATTAGCCTGTTAAGTGCTTCTTTGAACTTCTTTACTTGGACTCTCGTAACTGGGCCAATTGGAACTTGAATTGAATTCTTTGAAGTTGTGCCATGATTTGTATCATTCCTCTCCTCTTGAAAATGATTTGTCCTCAAATCATCACCTACATCAAAAGGACTCAAATCAGAAAAATTAAAAGTAGCACTTACATTGTATTCTCCTAGTAAATCTAGCTTGTAAGCATTGTCATTGATACGCTTTAAGATTTGAAAAGGGACATCTCCTCTTGAAAGTAATTTGGAACGCCTTTGCATCGGAAATCTCTCTTTTCTCATATGTAAGCAAACCCAATCTCCTGGTTCAAAAACCAGCTTACGACGCCCCTTGTTGGCTTGTTTTGCATACTGCTCCGTT
The DNA here is from genome assembly GCA_032401905.1 of Swietenia macrophylla. Taxonomy (NCBI): domain Eukaryota; kingdom Viridiplantae; phylum Streptophyta; class Magnoliopsida; order Sapindales; family Meliaceae; genus Swietenia; species Swietenia macrophylla. Next base: position 2,230,008 of record CP135567.1, read on the forward strand.
CTTCGCTCAATGTTGAGTCTTGCTTTCTCATGAATCTGCCTAACAAATTCAGTTTTCTTTTTGCCATCTAGATTAACTCGCTCAATTATAGGTAAAGAAGATAAATCCAATGGAGTTAATGGATTAAATCCATACACAATTTCAAATGGAGAAAATTTAGTAGCAAAATGAACAGTACGATTATAAGCAAATTCAACGTGTGGTAAACAATCTTCCCAAGTTTTAATGTTCTTACTAATAATAGCCTTTAACAAAGTAGATAAAATTCTATTTACTACTTCGGTTTGACCATCAGTTTGTGAATGACAAGTAGTAGAAAATAATAACTTAGTACCTAACTTACACCACAAAATCTTCCAAAAGTAACTTAAGAACTTAGCATCTCTATCGGAAACAATTGTTGTAGGCATGCCATGTAATCTTACAATCTCTTTAAAGAACAAATTAGCAATATGTGAAGCATCATCCATTTTGTGACATGAAATAAAGTGTGTCATTTTAGAAAATCTATCTACAACCACAAAAATTGAATCTCTACCATGTTTACTTTTAGGCAATCCTAACACAAAATCTATAGAAATATCAATCCAAGGCTCATTAGGAATGGGCAATGGTGTGTATAAACCATGGGGTTGCTTTCGGGATTTTGCTTGCCTGCATGTGACACATCTATCGCAAGTTCTCTCAATATCTCTTTTCATGTGTGGCTAAAAAAAGTGTTCTTGTAAAATAGTTAATATTTTAGCTATCCCAAAGTGTCCCATCAATCCTCCACCATGTGATTCTCTAACTAATAAATCACGCACGGAACAATTCGGTGTACACAACTTATTTTCTCACAAGCTATATACTCTTCATTAAAGTCAGGGTCTGAAGGATAGAACTCTTTAATTTGTTCAAAACCAAGCAATTTAGAATCAAGAGTAGAGAGTAATGCGTACCTGCGAGAAAGTGCATCTGCAACCACATTCTCCTTACCTTGCTTATATCGGATGACGTATGGAAACGTTTCAATGAACTCCACCCAACGAGCATGTCTTTTATTCAGTTTGTGTTGTCCTTTCAAGTGCCTCAATGATTCGTGATCAGTGTGAATCACAAACTCCTTGGGCCAAAGGTAGTGCTGCCATATTTCCAAAACTCGAACCAATGCATATAATTTCTTATCATAAATCGGGTAGTTTAAAACTGCTCCACTTAGCTTTTCACTAAAATACGCAATCGGTCGTCTTTCCTGCATAAGCACAGCTCCAATACCTACACCAGAAGCATCACATTCAATCTGAAATATTTTGTTAAAGTTAGGTAAAGCTAATAAGGGTGCATTTGTCAATTTTTGCTTGATGAGCTGAAACGCCTTCTCTTGATCTTCTCCCCACTTGAAACCAACGTTTTTCTTTATTACCTCAGTGAGCGGTGCGGCTAAAGTACTAAAATCTTTCACAAACCGTCGGTAGAAACTAGCGAGTCCATGAAAACTTCGTACGTTGCCTATGCTCGTGGGACTCGGCCATTCTTGAATTACACGAATTTTCTCTTCATCAACCTGTATTTCTTGTGCACTCACAATGAAATCAAGAAACACAAGCTTATCGATGCAAAAGGTGCATTTCTTTGAGTTAGCAAATAACTTCTCTTTTCTAAGTACATCTAAAACCGATTTTAAATGCACAATATGATCATCCAAGTTTTTGTTATAAATGAGAATATCATCAAAATAAACAACGACAAATCTGCCTATGAATGCACGCAGTATATGGTTCATTAATAGCATAAATGTGCTCGGTGCATTAGTTAAACCGAAAGGCATTACTAACTATTCATACAAACCGTATTTTGTTTTAAAGGTAGTTTTCCATTCATCACCATTTTTCATGCGTATTTGATGATACCCACTCTTCAAATCAATTTTTGAAAATATACAAGTTCCATGCAATTCATCTAACATGTCGTCTAAGCAAGGAATGGGATGTCGATACTTTACCGTAATGTTGTTGATTGCTCGACAGTCAACGCACATTCTCCAAGTGCCATCCTTTTTAGGTACAAGTAAAACTGGAACGGCACATGGACTCATGCTCTCCCTCACGTAACCTTTCGCCATCAACTCACTTACTTGCCTTTGAAGCTCTTTTGTTTTCTCAGGATTGCTCCTATAAGCTGGTCGGTTTGGAATTATCGCACCAGGTACAAAATTAATTTGATGTTCAATCCCTCGGATAGAAGGTAATCCCTGTGGCGTTTCTTCGAGAAAGACATCCTCATATTTCTACAAAAGAGAAACCATAAACCTAGGCAAAGCAGGATCAATCTCGTTAGTATTTAAAAACGCCTCTTTGTACAAAAGTACAATTATTGGCTGATTTAAAAATTTCGCCCTTTTTATTTCACTCCCTTTTGTATAAAAATTTGTTTTTCTCTCTATTTTCTTTTCAACGACTAAATCTGCACTCTTTTTTTCTCTTTCAATTTTTTCTCTCGAATTATCACTCGTTTTCTTTTTATCTCTCTCTTTCTTTTGATCACACTCTTTTCGTAACCACACTTGATCCTCATACACTTGTTGTGGTGTTAAAGGTACAAGAGTGATTGATCGTTGATTAAGTACGAAAGAGTACTTATTCGTAAAGCCATCATGCTTTACATGCCTATCAAACTGCCATGGACGCCCTAGCAACAAATGTCCAGCTTGCATCGGTACTACATCACACAGCACTTTATCTTCATATTTGCCAATTCGAAATACAACTATCACTTGCTTGTTTACCCTCATCTCTCCACTATCATTTAACCACTGCAATTTGTAAGGTTTAGGATGCTTCAACGTGGGCAGTCCTAATTTTTCCACCATTATCGTGCTTGCAACATTAGTATAACTACCACTATCAATAATCATACTACACACCTTGTCCTTGACGTGGCACCTAGTATGAAAGAGGTTCTCTCGCTGCACTTCTTCAACTTCTTTTGCCTCCAAGCTCAACGCTCTCCTGGTTACTAATGTCAATGCATCAGAGGCTAAATACTCCTCCTCGATGATGTTCTCCAATGGCGGCATGTCATTGGTGTCAGAATCTTCATCGTCAGTCACAATGTCACCATTATCTTGCATCATCATAACTCGCGTGTTTGGACATTGACTTGCTATGTGTCCCCTGCCTTGACATTTAAAACATTTAATGTCACGATTTCTAGAGGTAGAAGTGTCAATTTTACCTTGAGAAACGTGACTGGTGTTCTCAGACTTGGGCTCAAACTTGTGCTTGGGTGTTGCGGATGTTTGCAGCTTGTCTTCTTTCTTTGTGGAATTCGGTTTCCAAAAGAATGCACTCGAACTTTGATTTAGACGTGCGCTGCCCCTCCTCTTGAGTTGGAGCTCAATTTTGATGGCCATGTGAACCAAATCCTCTAATTCCACATAATGTTGCAATTCCACCGCGTTTGCAATTTCTCGATTCAAACCACCCAAAAACCTAGCCATAGTAGCTTCTCGATCCTCCTCTATATTTGCTCGGATCATAGTTATTTCCATTTCTTTATAATAATCCTTCACACTCCGGTTGCCTTGCGTAAGACTTTGCAATTTTTGATATAACTCCCTATAATAATAGCTTGGAACAAAACATTTTCTCATCACAGTTTTCATCTCCTCCCATATTTCTATTGGACGTTCTCTATTTCTTCTCCTACTTAAAGCCAATTGATACCACCAAATAATAGCATAATCAGAAAATTCAATGGCTGCAAGTTTTACCTTCTTCATCTCGGAGTAGTTGTGGCAATCAAAAACTAACTCCATCTTCTTTTCCCATTCAAGATAAGCCTCGGGATCATTCTTGCCTTGAAATGAAGGCATCTTCATCTTAATACTGCCCAAATTATTATCCTCCCGATTCCAATCTTTTCTAATACATTCAACCCTCCTATTGCTGCCTACCGAGTGTCTATCTTCTTCCTCAAAACTGCCGTCGTTATATTTCTCAAAATCTTCTACTGTACGCTGTTCTTGAGCGCTTTTCCTCCGATTCCTCCGATTGACATTTTCTAATCTATCCAACCGTTCACTTATTTGCTCTAGTTCCAGCTTCATCATCCGTCTCATGTCTCCCACCAAAGTCTCCATGTATAGCTTTGAATTCATCCCTATTTGTGCTTCCTCGTGGTCGTGTTGTGACATGCTTTCTGCAAGAGATAAGTTATAAAAAAAAAGAACCTCATAATTCTCTCCCTTACGTGTTTACACTCAAAAAAATTTGCGGCTTTTATCCCTCTAATGCTCTCACCACTCTTGCCTTTTTCCACTCAACAATTCTCTTTCGATTTTTTTGAAACTAACAAACAATAACCAAAAATTTCTTGCAACAATTCTTCAGGACTTACTATAGCAAAATAGAAGTTGAAAACAAGGTCGCGTCACGGATTCTAAAGGTTTTAATTTTGCACAAAGTATTTCAATTTTATACCCACTGATTTGGAAATTAAGAATCACAAAAAATATATATTAGAATTTGGTACACAAATAGTAGGGTGTTGATGACAAACTAAAATATAAAATTTTCGTTTTTTTTTTTCGTTTTTTTTTTCACTTTTTTTTTTCTCTCTCTGTTTTTTTTTCTTTCTTCTCTCTTTTTTTTTTCTTTTTTTTTCTTTTCTTTTTTCTTTCTTTTTTTTTTATATCAAGAATTGCGAAAAGAATAACAGATTGCGAAAAAAATAACAAAAGGGATAGGCAAACCTGACGCTAGAATAACCTTTGCTCTGATACCAAATGATACGAACCTCGCTAAGAATAACGAGACCCGAACTCAACAAGAAACCCGAGATCGTTCTACGATCAGATTTGAATGGAATCTCGACCCGTTGTTTATAAGGAAACAAGAACCTCGGTATAATGCAGACGCCACAAACGGTGATGGAAGTCCGTTCGATAAGTCACTGATGAACGCTACAAGAATAATTCTTGATAAATTCGAATAGTTCTTCAAAGAATCAAAGAGAAAATAACTCTCAAATTTTAACTAATGAATTCTGATTGCTTCTTAATCAAAGGGTGCCTTTTTATAGGCAAAAATCGTAACTTGTACTTACCTAAGATAGAAAGGAAAGCTAACTAATTAAATAGACTTCTAAATGAACTCAAACAGTTGCTAAAAGATCAAGTTTAGATTTAGTCAGACTTTTCTAGAGTTTGAATCATGTATATCCATCTTTGCTGGATATGTGGACCAAGCCCAATGGGTCTCCACGAATTTACTTGGGTCCAAACTTCTTGAATTAGCCCGTTAAGTGTTTCTTTGAACTTCTTTACTTGGACTCTTGTAACTGGGCCAATTGGAACTTGAATTGAATTCTTTGAAGTTGTGCCATGATTTGTATCAATTAATAATTAGAGAATTATTAATATAACATACATTAAACATTTTATTTGGAATAAAACGTTGAAATATATATATATATATATATGATATATATACTAAAATTTGATATATATTTATTCACGAGATGAATAAATAAATATTAATTTGCATGTTTATGATATGTATTTGATACATGTAAGATTGGCATATAAATTGATTTCCTAGTAAAATTATTAAATTCATACCTCGGATGGTGGGATAACAACGAGTTCTGTAGTTTAATATTGTATTCCAAGATTTTAAAATATAAAGAATGCAATATTAATAGTATAGAATTCAATTATTTAGTTCTTGAGTATATTGTATTGTTTGAACTAATATTTTTATTATATGAGGTTTAGATAAGATATACATTTCAGAAAAAAACAATGATTCGAATTTAACTAGTTAAAGGTACTAAAATTCTACAATATGAGTTGTCTAAGGTTAGAGTAAGGAAAATAAATTATATCTTACATAAAATATAATAAGAAAATGTTTACTACTTATTAAGATTAGTCGATTCTAAAATATGAGGTTGATTAATTTTGATAAGAATTTGATTCCCCACTAAATATAAAATCTCCAATGAATCTTTTGAGTCCTAATTTTGGGAGTGCAAAATTCAAATTAAATAGTGAGAGCTAATTTAATTAGTATTGTTATATAACTTTTAAAGCATTTAATTATTATTGTTTAAATTATTTGGACATGTATAAAATATTAACCAATATTTTCTTTTCTCTTAATCTCTTATACTTATGATATGATACATACAAAATGTCTAACAATGCTCTCCTGAGAATATTGGATAACAATTTTCTGACGGAACGAGATTTTAAAGACTAGTTTAAAAATCTTAGAATTATTTTAGATTTCAAAAAGTTTAGCTATACTTTAGAAGCTCATCTTCCACTTGAGATTGATGATAATACTTCACATGAAGAACATAAAGTATATGAAAGATGGCACGATGATAATCGAAAAGTTTGAAGATACATATTGGCGTCCATGAGTAGAAAACTTTAGACCTAACATGAGAGATTTTGCAATGCCTATGTTATCCTTACCATCTTACAATAGTTGTATGGGGATAATTCTTAAGCAAAGTAATACGAGCTCTGTGCTACCCTCTTTAATATAAAGCTTAGGGAGGGAATGCCTTCAAATAACCATGTCATTAAGATAATAAATTATGTGAGTTAGTTGGATGCATATGGTATTATCATGCCTAACTGCATCAAGGTGAATTTGATTATCTAATCCTTTGCTCCTAGTTCTAAATCATTTATAACCAATTATAATTTAAATAGGATTGAGCGGACTCTTCTTGAGTTGCTCAATAAGTTTTAAAAATTTTACATACAAATGAGTAGAGGGAAAAGAGATGAGAATGTCTATATGGCTTTTAATAGTAAGACTAGTAAAAAGTTAGAAAAGCCAACTAAGAAAGAGCTAAATTTTGGTTCAAAGAAAAAAAGACTCTAAGAAAGTCTAGTCCAAAAACAAAAAGCTAAGGACAAAGGAAATTATTTCTATTGTGAAAAACTTGGCCACTGGAAGAAGACTAAAAGAGGTATGTGTAGTTGTTATATAATTGATTATGAAATAAATATTATTTCAAATAATTAATCAAGGATAGTTGATTCAATAACTACAACTCATGTATGTGTTTTATTGTAGGTAATAGAGCAACTGTTACTGCAGTGGCCAATGAATCATGCTTTTTCAGATTTAACAATTGGACACATTTTGAGTTTAGAATCTGTTTTATATTTTGCTAAAGTTAGTATAAATATATGTAAATTTGGTTACATTGTATAGTTTAATAAAAATAGATGTTTGATATATTTGAGAAATGTATTGGTTGGTAGAGCAGTAAATACAAATGATTTATATATATTTGAGCTATGCATTACATGTTCTGTTAAATCAGTTATCAAGAAAAGAGCTCGAAATAAGATAAACCTTAAAATTTTGTAGCATTACAAATTAGGTTATATCGAAAAAAAATGCATGATTCAATTTAGAAAAAGTAAAAAATTTTAGGCCCATTAAGTTCGCCTATCCAACTTGTGAATCATATATTCAAAGTAAAATAACCACATTACCCTTTAAGAGTAAAGGGAATAGAGCAAGTAAACTGTTGGAACTCATATATATATATATATATATAAAAGATCTATAAGCCTAAACTCATATTCTCCCATTAAGACAAGCTTCTCTGAGACATTTTGGTGGCGCAAATTATGAAGACTCCACATAATTAAAGGTTTTCCATTATCATTTATCAAGTAAGTAGCAAAAACTCATCTAGAATTTATCATTTTATGTATATATGTGATATGTGAACTCTTGACCTATCATGTGTTTGTGAAATATTTCAATGAGCACATATTTTGATTTACTGCATGTTATAAGAATTTCATCCAACAATAAAGTCATGAAATGCCAAAATGTTGAAAAAGTTTTATCAATTAGTCTTCAACTTTTGTATATCTATGTATTTTACTTGTAATTAATCATTAATTAAATTAATTTTCAAAGATTTCAGATTATTACAGCTATATAAGATAACAAGGCTTGAAAAAGAGTCAACAAAATCTCAGTTCACGTGGATTCTGATAAAGTTCTTCAAGAAGACAAAGGTAATGAAGTACATAAACTCACCAATTTAAAACTTAAGAATGATTTTTTACTAAAAACTTATTGGTAATTAGATCTCATAAGTTTACCAAATCCGAAAAGTGCTTATTGCTAATAATTTATAAGTTTTTGAATTTTATAAGTTTGCCAAATTTGAAAAGTAAAAGCTTGTGAGTAATTAAAACTCAGGTTTGTCAAAATCGCGAAGTTAAAACTTATAAGTACTTAGATTTCATAAGTTCACTAAATCTGAAAAGTATTTGCTACTAAAAATTTATGAGTAATCAGATCTTGTACGTTTGTTAGATTTTAAAAATATTTATTATGAATAGTAAGGGTATCATAAATTCATCAAAATAAATTGAAACCCAAGAATAAAGCTATTTCACAAAATATTGAGTCTTAAAAAATTTAAACATTGATACAATCTCATAGAATAAGGTTACAAACAAGTTTATTGCAATATTTGAGGTACATAAGTTATGTTTATTCTCAATCTCTTTTATTAGTAAGTAAATTTATTTCCTAATAAGTGTTCTCAAAATTATTTATATTTGGTTAAATTACATATATTGCTAAAACAAATATTTTGCCATAGACAAAAAATATATAAAAGAGAATTTTATTACCCTTTAAATTTTTCACATATTTCATTCTTTGGAGACATACATCTTCCTATCATAAGTATTTGAGGGCTTAAGTATTTTAGTAGGATCAATGACACCTGAGATTTGATTTTCTAAATTAGTTGGGACACTATTTCCTTCGATAACCTTAACTTTAGGATCACCCACTTCATTTTCTTTTTTATCCTTACTTCAAGTGGTTGGGTAAATGATGCAATAATCTCGTCCATTAAACTTAAGTTAATCTTAAGGTGATGTCACTTGAATAATTTAATGATTTTAGAAAAATCATGAATGAGGTTTCCCTTTGTATTTTTCTTCCCGACACCTTGGTGTCGATAAGATTCTTATACATCTCCATAAGATTCTTAGATGTGTCCATCAATTTTTTCTCTATCTCTATCTTTTCCCTTCCTAGCTAAGTTGATTATGTTCCTTGCCTTGGCCAACTCCACATCTCTGGCTTTTTCTCTTTTTAATAAAAATTTAATCATTTCTTCAACTTGAGTAAATTACCCTTTTAAAATTTTATTCTTAGATTAAAGATTTTGAGAAGTCTAATCATGGATTTGGCAAAGAAATAAAGTTCCTGCAAAAGTGACAAGTATTCATTAAGAGCATGCATCGCAAATTTATTAATTAAGATAGATTAAAAAATTTATCTTAGTTATAAATTCTATTATCTCATGATAAGACTAAAAAAGTGAGAGCATTATAATCTTTTCTGACCATACTCTCAGAGCATACACATTGAGTGTTCGAATCATTTAGACAATATGCTCCACACGAGTCTTTTTTACTTTTTTAAAGTTTGAGTAATTGAAAAAGTTGCCACCCTCTTCAAATGTGGTTAGGAATTTTCTCTTTTCTTACTTCTCTAAAAAAATAAGTATAATCTTCTTAATAAGAACTTGCTCACTCTCTTCAGTGGCTATAAACACCTTGCTTATTTCCTTTTGTTTTTGGTGGGAATAAAGGGACTTTCACTCAATCTTGGTTGGGTTTGTTCTTTTTTTGAACTAGAACAACTTCTATAAACCATTCACCATGTTTTTTCCCCCCCTTCTCTTCTTTGATTTATCAGCATACTACTTTACAGCAATTGTATCTATGAATTAAACAGAGTATCCATCAAAACCAATCATAAAAAATAATGAATTGATAAATCTGAATACTTACTATTTTTCTTTTCAAATATTTTTCAAATATTCAAAATAAAGCTAGAGTCCTTCAAGCTTTTGGTAGGTAAAAGTTCTTAAATTTGAGCATTTAACAAGATGAGCTACCTTTACTTTCTCATTAAATGAAGGATGAAGCATCTTCGCGTGCCTTTATAAGTCTACAAAAGAATATTTTTATGTTAATAAATATTTATAAAGAATTAAGAACAAGAAAAGGAAAATTTACTAACTTAGGACCCTAAATTTAGTTAAGACAGAAACCTTCATATTCCCTATTCAAAAAATCCTACCCTAATCTCTTTATACAAAGAACCAGTGATCTTTCCAAGACTTATTAAAGGAAGGGTTATTGACCATAAGTTTTTGGTCATTATCATAGGCCATAAAATAGTGTTTCTTTGGGTTGCTCTTTACTTGCTACAAATGCCTAAGATCTTGCATAGTTAGCTCACCTTACTTAACTTTCTTTCATAAAAGATACATACTAATAATTGTACGCCAAGTATTCAAATTCAATTGGCTAGGGGCTAGCCTCATATGGTTAAGGAATTTCACGAAAAAAGGTTGAATGGGCAGCTTAAGTCTTCTTTCAAATAAAGCTTTTAAAATGGCAACCTTACCTTTTTTGGGTATACTTGTCTACTTCCTTTTTCTAACTAATCTCATGGTTGCATTCTCATGGACAAAAACTGATCTTAGATTTTTCTAGGGCCTTATTTTGTAAGTGATGAAGGAAATTTGTCAATCTCATATTCATCATTATTAATATAAATTGATTTAACAAATCTAGGGGAATATCATATTCAAAACTTGAGCTTGCCTTAGAACTTGTTCTTGTTTTTTCCCCTCCATTAATTGTTTTTACACCCTTGATAAGCTTCTCAAGATTTTTATTAGATTTATGACTTTTTGTTTTATAAGTAGTTTCACCACACACTTTGAGAAAAACTAATTGAATGTCTAATTTAAGTGTGTTCCAAATCACTTAATCAGTGAATGACTCAAGAGATATATCCTTGACAATGAGTTGTCACCCATTGCCTAGCCAGAAGACTCCTTACATATATTTTGTGAGTTGAATCCTAAAATTTCTACCAAAAAATACTAAGTGTCTGAATAAAATGAAAAAAATTTGATAAGACAAGCCAAGGATAACAAAACAATATAAATTGAATCATACATATAAGATATAAATCTAACACAGATTAGCCCAAAGATCCATTAAAAATTTAAAATTCAACTCAGAAAAACACCTAACATTATTATTCATTTGTATTAAAAAAAATAACATTTTAAAATGCTTATCATAACTCATACAAACTTCTATTTTAATTTTCTAGCCTATCAACAAATTAAAAACTCAAAACAAGTATGAATATACCAATTTGGAAATAGAAGATGGAAATTTTCTCTCCGAATGCTTGATGAATTTCTAAAAGTTATTTTTAATTCAATTCAATACACCTCTACTACTTTAATGAAATAGAGTAAGAGATAAAGAAAGGAGAAATAGGTGTGAAATCCTTAAAAAAGCAAAGGACAACAAAATGGGTATGGATTTGCTAGTTAGTCTTTTTCATAACATGCGTGAAAGAGATACATAGCACATAATAAATAAAAGAAACCATTTCTGTTTAAAAGCCATCATTGTACCTACCAACTTTATAGGGTACATGATAATTGATGAAGTTGACAAAACCACTTATATGGGTCACAAAGAAAAATTAAGTGCAACCATAATTCTTGGAGACAACCATTATATTTGATAAATTTAAAATTCGAAATCTCTTTATGCAATTAGATAAAGAATGATAATATTTGAAGCAATTAAAAGGAATAGCCATGAAACATTTTCATGAAACATTTACATAAGTCACAACAAAATATTAAAAATTAAAAGCTCAAGAATTAAATTCTAGCATTGAATATTTCAAACTAGAAACTAAAAACTCTTATTAGGGGCATTCTCGAGAAGTAAAGCACCAAGACAAGGTTTTCTTTAAGGTATATATCTTTGGTATGACAACAATATAGACATCTTAGTTTTTACAATGTATACAAAGAATTTAATATTGAGAATAACTACAAGCGAATTATATATGTCATGAACACAACTAATAATTGCTTATTGATTGGAAGTAAATAGCAATTTGTTAAATATAGAATAATTACTCAATAAATGTATAATAACTATTCATTAATTAGAATAATTGACCATCTGATTGTGATAATTGTTCATTTTAAGCATATAAAAGGCAAATTTGGCTTTAGAATATGGGGTAAGTAATTATTAATCGATTCAAGCTATTTAGTCTTATTATCATATTTTAAATACTTCTTTCACTAAATTATCAGAGGGTTCTCTCCAGATACCTTTTGATTATAGTCCTTTTTACAATAAAATCCAAGAAGAATAATACCAAGAATTAAAAATTAAGGAGATTAGAACATGTTGATAGGTCAGCAAAAATCTAGTATTAATATTTATATTTTTTTTAAACTTTTATGTATTGTCATTGATTATTATAAAATTATAGAATGTGTAGTAATAATAAAATGTACATTAGTTTGTATGAATAATAAAAGGCCACTAATATTATTTGGATCAAATAAATTACTGAATTGATTGAATTAAAGAGCTAACTTTGATGGTAAAGGGTGGTTTGAAAGAACTAAAAGGATATATCTTACGGATCTTTAATTTATCATGTTCATTGTTATTTAATATAACTTTTGTGAAATTATTTATTGTGCAATTAATTGGTTATAATTAGTTTTATCTGTTTTAATAGTATGTGATGGATGATATATAATTATAGATAGCAATAAAAACCTTCAAATTCGTATCTATTACTAAAATTTAATATCAAATTTATACCAAATTTATTGTAGATTTGATATTTATTATCAAATTATATTTTAATGGATACTTATTATTTACTAAATTGTTGTAGACATTCACGGGTTTTAGTGAGTTTTTTTGTATGTTCAACTAGACTTGTACTTATATAAAATATCAAATTTAAATTTATAACATATCTAATTAAATAAATAAATTTCAAATATTAATATATAAAATACATCACTAACATAAAATATCGAGTTTATCAATATAAAATAAAATTGATCACAATAATTTTATACGATAAATACGTAATTATTTTACAAATATGCATATAAAATATCATAAATCTTAAATAAAACTCTATAAAGTGATAAGTACTCATTTAACTATAATACATATTAATCTATTACAAAAGTCCAATATAATAAACCATAAAAAATTTAGGGTTGTATGACTATAACATCAAAACTACATCGTTTTGATGCTTTCATTAGAAAATATATATTTAGAAAATTGACTATTTACTGGTACTTACAACAAATATCTGCAAATATTTATCTGCATTTGTATTCATCTAAAATTTAGTATGAATTTTTATTTTTTTAAACCCGTCCCAAACCTATTAATATGTACACTAAATTCGTCCCATTAGGATTATGTACAAGTAGATTGGCAAGTAAAATTATCATCCTACGTACAATAATGGAATAATTTTTAAAATTTTATAATTTTACAAATAATAAAATGCTGTAAAAAGAACAAGTTAAGTCTTTATAAATTAAACTTTTAGTAGTAGTGTTGTAAATTTTAAAAGTCAGTCAATCTATTTGGTATATACAATTGTCACACCCACTCACTACAATTAGGATCAGAATTAATACATAATTCCTGCCAATAATCATTTCATAATTTCCTCATCTCTTAAACAAAAATTATCAATAAATTATTTTTGAAAAATAATTTTTTTTATTTAAATAACTATGCACATATTGATTTTATTATAAAAATAGCTCAAAATTTTATCTATATTATGAATTAGCTCAAAATTCTTATTTTTATTTTAAAAAATTAATACTTCCAAATGTTTATAATTTTTTTTTAAAAAAAAATCACATAAGGGAGATTGAAAGTATATGAGCAAATTAATTCTAAAATGCATTCATTTACAAAAACCGTCCAAGATTCTTCATAATCAATATATAGTGTTATTAAATTAATACTTTTACCAATCACGTAAACAACATCTTACAATATAGTCCAAAAACAGCAAAAAATGACACATAACTAACTACCTATACCTTTAATCTTTTTTATTGCTACATATCTTACCATCCTTTTCCACCAAACATTATTAAATAATAATAATAATAATAAATGAACAAGTAAATTATGCATGTGCCCCTCCACATAATATTATTAACAATTATTATAGTAGATAAAAGACAATTCTTACATTATTAACTGTGGTTGTAGCACAATGAAGTGCTGTTGGTGCTCAAGAGGTCTACCTGGTCCAAAGGATGAGGTAGTTTAGCTAATAGTTCCACGCCCCTTTTCGTGTTGACCAGTAATTTTGGCAAGCGTCGGCAGTGGTGCAATTTAATACAACGAATTATGTTATGTTATGGTTGAGTGATGCGCCTCGTCGTAGACATATGTTTGATCGAATCATATCTACTACTCAAGAACGGCATTAGTGATTCTGTTGCACCGCATTCCCTCATCTACCCTTCTTCCTCACCACCAAACACCGAACACGCACGCGTTGGCTGCGCACGCTATTACGTATTTCCTAATTTGCGCCCCGTGCGTAATATTTTCGGTATGCCCCCATCCCACATTCTAGGGGGGCGTTGGCGTTCCTTTTTAATACCAATCGCCTCTTGCTTTCTTGCCAATCACCTTGTTGTGAAAGTGTGGCTTTTCCTGCAGTTTATACCTCAAATAGAGAATTTTTCTTTAAAAGTCTGCAGCAGTCATGGACAAGAACAACGGTCCATCTCCAACCCCAATGGTCTCCGAGGCCGGTCCTGTAATGATCATCGGATCAACCGGGTTCATTGGCCGGTTAATCACTGAAGCATGCATCGACTCTGGCCGCCTCACTTACCTCCTTGTTCGGTCCCCACTTACCACCCCTTCCAAGGCCGCCATCGTCAACTCCTTCCAAGACAAAGGAGCCACTATCGTACACGTAAAGAGCAAGCACAACAATGTGTCGTGTACACACACACACACACACATGCCTTTTTTTAAAAAATAAAAAAAACAAAAATATGTATGATTAATTATGTGACGATGATGGAATATCAGGGTTCGATCAACGATCGAGATTTCATGGTGAAGGTTTTGAGAGAGCGCCATATCGAAGTTGTGATTTCTGCCGTTGGTGGTGGATGCATCATGGACCAACTCGTTCTCGTTCAGGCCATTCAAGCAGCAGGAACCGTCAAGGTATTATTCTTATTATTCCATCAATAATTTCTTTTTTGTCTTTTTTTTTTTTAATTATTTATCAACACAAATAACGTAATGTACGTACGAGAGCGGATGCACAGAGGTTTTTGCCATCTGAATTTGGGCATGACGTAGACAGAGCCAATCCAGTGGAGCCGGGTCTACGACTGTACAATGAAAAGAGAGAAGTGAGGAAGGCTGTTGAAAAGGCTGGGATTCCTTACACTTACATATGCTGCAACTCCATTGCTGCCTGGCCTTATCACGACAACACACACCCTTCCAAAGTTCTCCCACCGTTGGATCAATTTCAAATCTACGGTGATGGCTCTATCAAAGGTAGCTTGATCCATTAAATACCTTACAGTACATTATCATTTCTACCGTCTGTTGAACTAATATACAATATAATGATATGGATATTTATTAATAGATTTGAAATAAATTCCATGAATTGTGCCACTGTGAATATTAATAATGTTTATGTTGTAAGCACTAAGTAGGTGGTGGGTCAATTTACAATTGGGATGGCGAGTTTAACTCACAAATGGATGGTCATTTATTACCACACAAAAAGCCAAAAACTTAGTTTTCTGTTCTAAGGCCCCCCAGCCTTGATGGCAATTAAAATAACATACATACATAGCTGCCACCTGGGATCATGGAATGTCTTGTATAAAATTAAAATTTAAAAAATGTACAGTATATATGGGTTTTAATGGATTGGTAAGTAAGCAGGTGGCTTTGGTCCAAGTCTGATCACCTGACCATCTACATGTCTTCTTCCACTCTCCTCCTAAGGCTAAAATTCATTTTTAACTCGCGTGACATCCGAGCCAACTTCATCCCCCAAAAATAAGACAAACAAACTTATTTATTTTGCTCTCTTTTAGACGAATATTCTTTTCATTAATTTATTTTAACAATCTGTAATGTTATGCCCTATTGCGGTATTTGGCATTTAAAGAATAAAATTACTTTATTATTTATTAATATTACTATATAGCATTGTGTATCAAAGCGTATCTTAACTTTAGGACTAACGAGGAAATAAAAAAAATAAGATTTATTTTTTTAATATTTAATTTTAAAAAAAAAAAGATTAGCAATAATAATAATAATAATACTTTTATGGGCATGGATGCAGCATATTTTGTAGCAGGAAGTGATATCGGAAAATTCACAATAAAAGCCATGGATGATGTTCGAACAATGAACAAGACTCTGCATTTTCGACCTCCAAACAATTTACTTAGCATGAACGATCTTGCTTCTTTATGGGAGAAGAAGATTGGCCGCTCTATCCCTAGAGTTACTATCACTGAACATCATCTTCTTGATGCTGCCAGAGGTTATTCACTTTATATATATATATATATATATATATAATTACAATCATCTATTTCTGTCTCTTTTATTTTATTTGATTTTAATTAACTATTCGTTTTTTGGATTTTTGTGATTGTCGTAGAGAAGCGAATCCCACAAAGTATAGTTGCAGCATTGACCCATGACATATTCATAAACGGTTGTCAAATAAATTACTCAATGGACAGGCCTAACGACGTTGAAGCCTGCTCTCTTTATCCTGAAACTCCATTTGCCACTGTTGATGAATGCTTCAATGGTTTTGTTGCAAAGATTGATGAGAATCAGAAACCAGTCAACAAACAGCCGCAGCATCCAGACAACAACAACCACAAGAATGGCATCATCATTCCAAATCCTGAGCAAGAAGCTCTGACTATTGCCACTTGCTCATGAGTCATCGCAAATGAAAATATATATATATATATATATATATATGTTTAGTGTTGGTAAATGTTTTTGCTGTGGAGTGAAAATAACCATTGTGTGATTCTTATTTGGCAAGCATCAAATATGTTCTCGCAATGAAAATTGTGTACTTTATTTGTAAGCCTTATTGACTTCTTGTTGTAGCACCTCATTTGTCTCTTGCCAGGAGTTTCAATTCTATTAAGCCAACTACTTTCTCAAAGTTATTTACCAAGCTCAGATAAATTTGAATAGTCAAAGATATTAAATCACGAGGTCGTTAGCAATGACATTAATAATGACATCCTCGTTTAAGAGCAGATTAAATTAGGAATAGAATCCCACTTCTATAATGCAAATATTGCATGAAGTATTTAAATTATTTTTATATATTACTTTGTGGGTGTGTGTGAAATAAAATAAATGATGCAACCATTCCCAACAATTATTGGACAAGTAACAAGTTACAAACTGAAGTGATAATAGTTTTTTCCTCTTCAAAGATTTGAAAAAAAAAAATTATACATATTTACATTTTCCAACAGGAAAACTGAACTTTAACCAGAGAGGGAAAACAAAAAAAAAAAAAAAAAACCAACTCACCCCTCCTCCCCCCAACTTGTTTTATAACATACGGGCGTTTAGTCTCCGTGATTTCCTGATGTTAGCTTGTGTCAAAATAAAAAATTCAACGGTCAACAGGGTAAGGGTTCCAGCGAAAACCTCTTCAGAACAGGCAGTTCTTTTAGGAAGGCCGGCATCTAGAAATTTAAACATCATATACAGGCAGCCGCTCTTCAATGGTGTCTCGGCAAATCGGACATTTTCTACACTTCTCGGAGCAGGTGCTGCAGCACATTAGCAAACGATGAGCATGACACCCAGATAAGGAGAGGGAAACTTTGATAAATGTGAAATTTGTATTGATAAGAGTCGTATGTCAAAATTAAGCCATGAGATAAATGATCATACCTGCAAAGGATACGATGCCTGCATGGAAGCAAGACTACACTAATCTCTCCCTCAAAGCAAACCCTACACAACACTTTTTCCTGCATGGTATGCCAAGAGAACATCGAGGCATTAGCCGCTGAGGCACGAACACACCAGGCAAATTCCATGACAAGCACGGCATTCATAAATGGTCTTCCCAAGCACGGTACTTTCTTAATTTATTGTTTTCACACAACATATTGATATTTAGTGAAACCATTGTTCAGAGTTGAGAGTATTACATTTTGAATTCTTTCAAACTCCTGCCGGCTATAATTTGTTATTTCTGACTGCTGGCCAAGAGCTGCTTGAAGTCTCCATACCTGAGATAAATGAGAACCAGACATACATAAAACATGGGTAAAAGCAGGATAATAACAAATTTGTTATATTTCAACACACGTTACAGAATGAACGTAAAAGAATCAAATTAGCAACCAAAGACAGAATAGAAACATAGATAAAGAGTAATGTACCAAAAAATGATATTAACAAGAACAGTGTAAGAATTACAATCACCTCCTCAGCAAGATCCTTTTTTGGCATTTTCTTCACTATTTCAGGTGGATAACCACAGAAAGTATTATACCTGGAAGTTGGGGAACCCAAAACACAATAATCAGATGACCATGCAGGAAACACAAATAAGAATCGGACTACTTCATTAGGTGCACCTCTTATAATTAACTTTAGTGCACCAACTATACTCGAACAAGGTGTTGAGCTTTAAGTCTTTTTAAGATAAAATTTTTATTATAGATTTTTTTTTTTTTTTTGCACTGATACAGAAACCAAGTTACCAGCAATTTTCACATCTACTCACCAGAACATTAAGCAAACAATTTCTTACAATCTAAGGGGCAGTTTCATAATGTTTTCTAAAAGCCATTTTTCTTTTCTGAAAAATAAAAATGATAAAAACTTATTTAGCGGAGGAGTTTCATGGAAATGGCCAAAAAACATGAAAAATGAGAATATGTTGTTTTGAAAAATATATATAATACTTGTCCTAAACAGTTCAAGTGTACAAAATTAAAAATACTAATATATGTATAATTATCCTTTAAATTAAAAATCTACACTAATCTAACAAATTCAAATGTTAAAATTCTACTAGATGCATATTCACAGTTTTCATTTTCAGATTACTATTCCAAAACATACTACCAATATGTGTTTTCAAATCCAAAAACATTAAAATCAGAAACTCCAATTTTTATTTTGAAAAACACAATAAAAAACACAACTTGAAATATAATACCAGATGTTTCCAAGAATTTGCTCCTATTGTTCTACCCTCACTTTCTTCCTGTCTCAAAGTTTGAACAATCATATCTCATAGAGGTCCACTCAAACCCAAGAGTCAAACTGCAAGCCATTTGTGCATTTCATCTGATGAATGTAGATTATAGACTAACCCAGAAGTGTTGTTGTCATGGACAAGGCGGGCCTGCTCTTCTCGACTCCCTTCATCGATTGACCACCAACCCAATAGCCTGCTTTTATAAATGCAGAAAATGTTAGTATGCTGTCCTAAAGTATCATCCAACTCCCGACATGATTCAACAAGCACAGAATTTTGTCTATGCAGAATTTGCCATCTAATGCAACTGGAAATCCATTACCTGGAACCATGGTGCAAAAACTCCAAACAATCATGAGCTCTTGAAGAAAATCTAAAATACATTCCTGTGCCAGCACCGCTGCGTAGTAAAAGCACAATTTTCTCAACTAATCTAGATGTAGAAAATAGGACACCAGCACCATGCAGCAGGAAAAGTGGAGAGAAAAGAACTGGAAGTGGAATATTTCTAGCACCAGGAGGCGTTCCCTGACATTTGGATACGTTAACAAGCAAACCAAACAGTTGCCACTATAACAAAATCAATAGTTCACATACCTCTAAATGCATACAAAGCAGGACTTGAAATCCAATTATGGGAATTTTCATAATATGCCCACCAATGTCTGACAGGCCACACATTCCATCTGGATTCTGATCTTCCTCTGGAGAAACTACTAAGCCGCTGTTCCAGTCAAGATATCTAAAACTAGAAGATGTACCAAATTGTCTTCTGCGAGGACTTCGGTGGATTACAGGATTAGACCACTTTGTACAAACAAGAAAAGCAAAGCATTCTGCAATGCTGCAACAATTATATATTTATATTCATCACTTTATGATCTTGCAAAACCATGAACGACCTTTCAAGTCACAATATTGAAGCAGCAACCCAACAAAGTTATAAATAAATCAAGTATATGACATAAGGAACAGAGAAATTGTACCCAAAATTTATAAATAGATCCCACCAGCCAAGAGCACCGACAGAACCTGCATAAGGTTATACAAGAAAAATCATAAACCAGCAATAAGGACAATATTATTAAATAAATTATTGGATTGTGGGTAATAGTAAATGGTGGATTAATGAAATCAAGGCAAAGATAATTTGGTGGTTATATATAGTGGCAAAAGTAATATGTACAGTGATTTTGGGGGCCAGATATGCAACTTTCATTGTGACAAGGAGATGCTGATATTGAGACTCATAAACATAATACAGAAACAAATAATGAGACCAAGAATGCGAACCTACGGAACCTTTAGAATGTCACTAATGAGAGATGCGAAGCAAGCTGAAAACCCAGGAAATTCCAAAAATACTAAATTTAAAAAAAGTAGTATTTCTACATTATCTCCAGAAAAAAGTCATAAAATCCATGCTTAGGTTAACATACATAAACGATACTGAATTAGACATTGCATCTGCTGCGATATGAAATCAGCACCAGTAAGACTTGAACATTTATGCTAGAAATGGGATAACCAAAACCAAACAGGTCACACTAAAAAAACATTCCCAGGGAAAGCAATAACATGAGCAATTTCAGGATCAAGAAAAGTCCACATTTTTGATAAGAAGTCACCATTCATAATCTCATCTCTTTAGACACGACAGGAAAGGGCTCAAGAAACCGCTAACCAAAGGTAGGAGCCACTAAAGAAATAGTCCTAAGATTACATCCAGAGCCAATTACCAAATCTTCTATTACAGAAATAGAATCCCTAGAAGCATAGGGCAACTGCGCAAGAAAGAAATAATTCCTTTAAAGTAATTTTTAAGCAATGGTCCATTCACAAGGAAGGTCTCTCTTTTTTTGGCAGTAGTTCATTCTCGTCCACTTTGCCATTCCAAAAGAAGTCCCCACATTATATGTGTAGGTTTGTGGTATAGCTTCTCCAAGTAGAGCTTTTTAGTATATATTATAGTAGAAGAATATAATGGATTGAGCCAATTACCTTAATATACAAGTTTTTTAAGGTCATGACATGAGAAGAATGAAGTAAAACTAGAAAAATAAATAATTGTATTTTAGACAATTTAAGCTTTTTAAAAAAAGATCCAAAAGATTTTCTATGAATAGCCCAAAATTTGAGCTTCTCACAGTAGACAGAATTTTTTTTTTTAAATACTCCATGAGCTATTTTCCAGTTGTAACAAAACAACACAAAGAAAAACTGAAAGGAGATTTTGGCATAAAAAATGCTCATTAAAAGAGAAATCATATCAAATGGGAGTTTAATATATATTATTCTGGAGATCCATGAATCACTTTTTCCCTTGCAAGCATTGAAAGTAGGATTATGATAAAACGAGAATTTAAAGGGAGCCAAATAAAAAAGGAAAAAGATTGTTGGCATTGTCATTACAATTGTGATGCCTAAAATAAAATGACAAGAATTAATGTATCATAAAACTGCTAAATGAACCTCATAAAGAAAGCATAATATGTAATTTTATTTAAAACTAGATTGAGTTCAAGAAATTACCACAAAGCTTAAGGAGGGTAAAGATTGTAGCAGCTACAAAGAAGACCATGGAAATTGCAACCCAAAAGTGCTACACAAAAGATTAAAAATTCAGAAATAGTCATCTCAAGGTATAACTGACATATCCACATCCAAGTTACCAATATTCAGTTACAATAGCCATCTTAGAAAAGCTCATAAGAATAATGATTAATTGTTTAAATAATTTCCACACTTACAAAAGTTTCAGCAACACATACTGCAGTTTCTATACAACGATGAAGTCCCCCATGACAAGAGCAATAGAAAAAATTCCAAAAGATGGGAGACGAATTACAATGTTTTTCTGTCAATAATTTCCATATCTAAGCAATGATTTTCTCGAGCAACAAAAGCGACCTAACACTATCTAATATCTACACAAGCAAAATGGACAGAAACTTTTTATATTCCAAATCTTTTATGCTCTATAACTCAAATGATGACCCAAGGCTAATGCCAACTTAACAATCTACCATTTCAACTACTCAAAATCCACATGGTAATTGAGCATGCATAGGTCCTGAATGCCACTATAGTTTTTTAACAGAGTTTTTTTGTTGGTGTGAAATCATATTATCATAAGGATTCATTTTCTTTTTCCTTGCTTTTTTTTTCCTTTTTCTTGTTTGACACGGAAAGAGGAATCAACCACAGGTCTAATTTGTGAGAGATTTTCACTTGCATGTTATATATGGCAACACTTACAGGCAGTGCTTCCCATATTGCCTCATCACTCATGCTTTCTTCATCTCCTGGCATAAGAGCCCTACACATTCTGAAAATGAGAAGAAAATAAGAAATCTTCAGTCACAAAGCCAGTATAAGATTGGTTGAAAAAGACTGAAAGTAATGAATTACCAATAAAACAGAACAGTATTAGTTTTGGATTAGAGGGGAGAAATCAAAAAAACAGAGGAAAGGTTGTTTGCAGTTTAAGCATGTATTGTTTTAGCTACAAACTGCAATTGTTATTTCATGAAATACCAAGTTTTTGCATTTGAACTTCAGAAACAAAACAAGAAACCTACAGATCTGTCAATTCGCTGGTATATTAAAAAAGCTTAACTTCACTGAAAATCATGTTATTAACTTATACAACACTGGCACTAATAAGCCAAAAGAGAATCCACAAGCTCAGACTTCTATCTTTTTCCCTTAATAAGAAACATAATTGTATTGATATAAGCATATTCAAAGGAGATACATCCACAAGAACAGCCTTATAGATTCTTTTCTTTCCCGTTTTGAAAATTTAATGCCACAAAGCAATATTTCAATAAGCAAAAAATAGATGCATCAATTTATGTACTACAAGCAGTGCACTACCAAGAAATGCCCAATATTGATAGGGTGCAATCAAGTGAAAACAAACAATTAGCATGCAGAAGGCTGGATTTTCTTTTTATGGTCTCAGAAATCAATAAATCAAAGGGAGAAATTATATGTAAGAAAGGTTGGGAATTGGGACAAGTGTATGAATATAAAAGATCATTTAACCATGCATTAATGGATCACCAATTAATATGCTATGCAGTACCAAAATGGTAAAAACTAAATATATGAAAGGAAAAACAAATAGAATTAGAATTTTGCTTAAACTCAACCTAATGTCTTGGCGCCTACATTTCAAGCAAGAAAAAGCAAGAAAAAGCACTCCATCTGAAATTAGTCACCATCACCATCACCATCACAAGGAATTCAACGGAAAAAATGAAAAAAAAGGGGATGGAATTTTCAGCTAAACACACCTGAAATTATCTATTAGAATAACTACTTCAAACGCCAGTAGAGGAAGAAAGACAATCTTCAAGTTGACAGCAGCAAAACCATGAACTGTGAAAAAGAAAAAAAAAATTAAAACAAAATTTTAAAGCCTAAAATGTGCATACCATACGTGAACCAAAAGAATCTTTATGCAACAAATTCATATTTCGTTAACCAACTATCATGAAAATTATCAAAAAAGATAACAGTTTTAACCAAGTTTGTCTTTCTTGAAGAAATTCACAATGTATGAGTAAAAACACAAAAGAGTGAAGGGAGACAAGGAAGAATCATTGTCAATTCCCATTAGCATAAAAACAGTGATTTGAGGGTCTTTGTACATACCATAAACACTCTCAAGATATATACAAAGGAGCAGTTCAAATGCAACGAGCAATGGTGTTGCAATGATGGCATGGCAAGGTGCCCACTGTAGAAGAAAGAGAAATCTTATTTGGACACTTGATCATGGATTTAAATATTTAATGTGCATAATGCTAGATATAATTTCTTTCTAAGTAATTGCAAGAATCTGACAGAAGTAGATAGAATAATGAGCCATTCCATCTCATCCAACATGGCAAAGAAATATATAAACTCACATGACGATTGTGTGGAACTGATGGAGCAGGTATTGAGAATCTCCCTCGCGCCACCAGTGCATGAAATATCCAAACTGGAAAAAATATTATCCTGCACCAGAAATCAAAATCATAGATAAACAACATGCTTTAGATATCAATAATATATATTCTTAGAATATTCAAATAATTTTAACCACATATTCAAAAATCATAACAAAAAATGCCAAATGGGTCTATACATCACAAATTACTTACATAACACTCAAAACATTCTGCTTTAGAGATGACAAATAATAGAACTGTGGTGCTAGTTATTGGATCAATAATTACTGAAAATCACAATTATAAATGCTTTTTCTGTTTACTTGCCAAATGGGTGTATGCATCACAAATTACTTACATAACTCAAAACATTCTGCTTTAGAGACCTGATTACAACTGGTTGAGGAGAACACAGCACACTTTAAATTGAAATCCACAAAAGTGATCTTCTACCCCATTATCCCATTTCAATGACCACAAACACACAAGGATCCACACTACAGCAGCAAGAAAACTTCATCAACTTCATCAGTAAATCAGGGGCTCCAACTTGTTTCTCAAATCACTCCCGACTTGAAGACTTGTTCAAACAAGCTCCACTTGATGACAAAGTTGTACTTGCGGTCATGTTTTAATCATCCTCAGATAGGACTTCACCAGAACAGTTGACAAGAAAGCCTAATAATTCACCCATATGAGACAATGAGGAGAAGGGGTGGAAGTTAAAAAAAAATCATACTCCAATACCATGGAAGAATATCTGAACCATGTTTCTATGCCACTAGTTAAACTACATGGACAAATGTGTACTTCTAATCCCATGGAAAAAAGAAACCTACTCAAAGAGGAAAACTCTGATCATACAACTGACGATGCATTCGATTCCCACAATCCCTGAATCCAAGGTAAATACTGAATTGGTCATGCTCCCTCTTCTTCCACTAGCAGTGATTGTACAGGATATTTAATGGACAACACAATTGTAACTGTACGTTTAAGTTAAAGACTAATACCGCTGTGCAAAGGAAACATAAAGAGTCATATGATACAGCCAAAAACAGCTTTTCCAGCACTCCAGCTTTAGAAATCCAGCAATGTCGATCATAATGGCGTATTGGCATTATGTTAGAAATTTAATCTAGTAAAGAAGACCCAATTGAAAGAAATCACCTGTAATAGAGTTTCTCTCATAGATGTTAATTGCAAACCAGTCTTGTTCCAAGAGAAATTGATTAGGATAGGTCTTAATCTTTAAGCAAATATCTTGTCTTTTTAATGCTCATCTTTTATCAACTTATATTATCTCTTATTCTTATCAAATTCTATCACCATGCTAAGACATTTGTCCTTGTCATAGGACTTATGTTTATAAGTTTCTAGTCAAATGTTGCAGCTAGTATTGTATCCCATCAATTTATTGGTTTCTCAATAAAGATTGCGCCTTTAAAGTTCCTTTCAAGTTTCAAAGAATATTCCTGTTGCTTCTGCTTCAGAAACCTACAACCTAGATACCATTTCTGTTCTCCATATTGAACTAAACATGGTTCAAGTCCCTTCTTGCTGTCACAAAAGTCTACCACCTAGAGACCATTCCACCCATCCCACTCAGAAAAATCCTTTTCTTTCTCAAGGTTTCATCAATACCATTTTCAAATGGGAAACCCAGCTGCATGTAACAGCTGAAAATAGAATTAATCCAGGTGGAACCATGGGACTCACAGTTCCATTTCTTCAAGCAATATCCTATTTCAATAAGCAGGTCCTCTAAAGGGTTCTGTAGTTTAGCCTAATACTATACTGATCAACTTAAGTATAAAATTCAGTCCCAACCCATTCCAGTCATAGATAACAATCTAATCCTGTCCACCATGCCAAACAAGACTCTAAATTTCTTCTACACAGAGACCCACATCACTTGTTCAAGTAACCGATGACACCTTAAGCTTGATGGGATGATTATCATCGTCGAACTTTGAGTCAACTTTGTCAATGGCAACTAGAAACTCCACTTTTCCCACAGTCACCATAACAATATATTTATATGCTGCTTACAAATGAGCAGCATCATCTACGTCAAAAGTTAACTGAGGCATGTCTGCTTTAAATTTCTCACTTATTGTACTTCGATTTCCAAAACACGTCAAATTTCATAACTTTTTCTTCATTTGGTTCATCCTTTCAGCTATTTTATGCTAAATGCTAAAAAAAAAAAAATCAAATAAGATTACTACCTCATATTACAACAAGATATCTTTCATTTACCCGATTAACAATTACGAGAAACCCAAAAAAAAAAAAAAACTCTACGCCTGCACTGAATCAATGGACTCGCTTCTCAAACCAAATAAAATAATTTCCAGAACTCCATAATCCTCAGTTAAAATTAAATATCAGTAATTTAATCATTTACTGAAAGAACCAAAGTAGATGATTGAAAATAGAAAGAGCCATAAACTGAAATTCACCAAACAAAGCTCAGAATTGATCAATTTATTCGATTATTATGACACAAATTAAAAACATAAAACAATTGTGATTCAATCAAAATCGAACAACATAAACAAAAAAAGAGAGGAAATGAACTAACCACCAGGAGGAAGAGACGACATGATCGAGTTTAAGAACGAGCAATAACGTGAAAGAGAAGAGAAGGCTGTGTGCAACCACTGCCTGTGCAGACTTCAACACTCTTCTCCAGCCCATCTTTCTCCTTCTTCTTCTCTCTGTATAATTCAGTTTCCAATTCTGCCGACGAAACGACGACGATTCAGGTTTCCGTGGGCGCCATACGAAAAATCTCTGTATCCGGTGTTGATGAATATAAAACAAAACGCATTAACTTTTGCCAGTGCACATTCTCTTTTCCTTACTTTGCTTGTACGCCTAATAAAAGGAATTATTTATTAGGAAAACACCGGGCTGACATTAACTATATTATTTGTTTCCTAAAGGACAGTCAATTACAGAAATGTCCCTCCAAATAGGGCAAATAATCTGTCCTGATTGGTCATTTAACTGTGTCGCTAAGACGCTAAAAATTTGCATTCGTTGTGACTAAGGGATTTAAAATCTGAAATTTCCTTTTCTGAAAAAGAAAAGATATAACGACAGCATTGTGTTCAAACTGTGTAAGAAAGTCCAATTATAGTGCATAGCTAGTTTATTACCAAAAGTTCCAGTGTTTTTGTGTATTTTATGTGATTACACGGCTTGGTGCAATTTGTCGTTTCTAAGCTTTATGTGACAGCGTTGTGAAATGAGCAGGGGTGGAGGTGAGGCTGCTGGATTCCGAGCTTTTGTATTTATCCGATTACATGGCTTGGTGTAATTTGCGGTTCCTAAGCTTTGTGTGACAGCATTGTGAATCGAGTACGGGGTCACTGAAGGTAAATGCGGCTATTTGAAAATCCAGCAGTCACGCTGTTGGAATATTTGGTGTTCACATGGATCTCAAGGACAAAGGAGACAGGTCTTGTAGTGAAAATAGTTTTTAAATTATTTTAAGTTGCCTTTTATTGGTTAAAAAATATATCATTTAAGCAAATATTAGCACGGCCATACATGCGTTATATATGGGATTTTATTCACTTGATCAGGAAATAATTGATAAATATCATAAGCAAGCTTGTAGTTATCCATTCTCTCTAAAATATATATTATACATCAGCCGTTTTCCTTAACGTGGCGAAGCTCTATTGGTCCTTGTAATTTTGGTGGACCCCTTACATCACTTTCTCTCATTAAAATAATGGTTAGAAAATCTAGTACCCTATTTACGGACGCTTGTCATTCACAAGAATATCCTTCCGTGGTTTTCATTAATTTGACACTTACTTCACTGTTTATTTATTTCTGTTCTTTTTTCTTTTTTTAACCTTCCAAAATTCTATCTTATTACATTTTGTTATTCAATAATTCCATTCATTTTACTTTGACTTATAAATATAATTTGATACAGTAATATTATATTTCTTAATAATATTATACAAACTAACATAATATAAAATAATTTACAAAATAAAAAATAATTAATATAAATACCTCACTTCTTAATATCATTTAACTCATTAACTCTTTCAATAACTAAAATAATAATAAATATTTAAAGAATTATGTTAATTTGTATTAATAAACTTGCACCATTAATTATCATGGGATGTATTACTTCTTTTTTAAAAAAAAAAAGGTCAAAAATTAATATTATTAAAAATTATATTTATTTTTTTAAAATCTTAATATAAACGATATATATAAATTTTAAATATCTTGTAACAACTCAATAAATATTAGTCAACTAACATTCGCATCAAAAATAATTATGTCATGTACAATTCTAACCATTGGAGGTGTATTAAACTAATTTAATGATTTTAACTATGGATTGAGTTTTGGAATAATTGAAAGCTAATCTTGTCAATGAAATCAAAAGAAAAGAAAACTTTAATTAACTAGAATTAAATCATGTGATGCATCTTTTAGGTTGTCTAGATATTTCTTTCCATCATAAACTACAGTATATATATATATATATATACACACACACACACACACACACACACCATACACATTCAAGTTTAAGCTGGGAAATAAAACAAATACTAAAGTATGATAGCCAAAAAAAGTGGTCATTATCTCCTACGCTCGAATCTTGAACGGTGTAATGAAAATGACAGGATAAAATAATTGCTAAATCTGATGTCTCATATCAGAGGGACCTTGCACAGGTTTACAAATTTAATATTTAAAGAGTCCCATGCTCAGGCTGCTGCATTTGTGTAATTGTCAGAAAATGTATTATATATTTTATTTCTTTGGGTTTTAGATTTGTTACATAGATATGAATTCTGAAATTCTGTAATTTTTAAGGTGTCATAATCTGCTAATATTAGATGACGGAAAAAAAGTCCAAATATATATATATATATATATATATATATATATATATAAGAGAACTCAGAATCTAACACATGTAGTTAATTAAAATGTAACTACTCACTCCTGTCTCTTCGGATTAAAAATAAAAAAGAGTAAACATGTCTCAAAACGTGGCTTACCTCAGTCGTACCAGTTCCTGCATGCAGCTGTATTTATAGTATATAAGAAAATGGAGAAGAGAGCATTGGAATTGACACCTCTTTCGCAGAGATCCATCAAAACACATCTCATTTACAGCTTCTAGCTTGGGATTTACCAATGTACTTATGTTGACGTTACCTTCATTTCAAGGACGACTACAAGAATTGCCGCAGCCAGCCACGATATGCTGATCCTTCTCCAAGTCGTCCTCCTTCATTTTCACTCGTTCCAAAGCCTCCTTCAAGCCCATTGTTTCTAATGGCAAATCAGAGAACTCATTCACAAATTGGCGAGCCCTGGCTGCGCCAATTGACATGGCACTGGGACTACTCGCTCTCTTTCTTTTGTATCCCACCTGTTAATAGTTAACAGAATAACCAAAAAAAGTACATTCCGAATAATTACATACACAGTGGTAACACAATAACTACCGGTATTCTTCTTTCTGTAAACGAAAAGCTTTGCTACTTCCAAAATGGTAAGTAAATAGCAAGACAAAGACATGTAACCCAGCCCAATTAGGCACATTTTCTTGGGTCACCATACTCTCTAGATTTAGCTCCTTAAAAAGCTTGCTGCATTAAAATAAAAAATATAGTACTGCACATAACTATAATCATAACTTACCAATGAATAATTTGTCATATTTTGAGCTGCATCCATAACATTATTCGTTAAGTGAAATTCCTTCCAACAGGAAATCACTTGTGCATAGAAGTTCCCTAGGCTGGTAGAACAATGCCTCGAGAAATTATAACATGGCTTAAACTGCAAGGGCCGGTGGGATATGTCACAAAACCAATACCTGTAAACAGTATTGTAGGTACTTTCTGCCAGACCAACTTAAGCAATAGGTCAACCGCATACTAGTGCGACATTTTAGCATCGTCTTTCCAACGATCAATAGTAGTAAGCCCATCCGTCCAAACAGTTGTCAATGTAAATACTTCATCATATTAGTAGTGGAAGCCTAGGGCACTAAATAATTTAATTAATGCACTACTTCAGCAGGTTAACAACTTGATTAAATTAAGGTTGCTGTTCTTCCAATTAATAGATCAGTTTCATCATCAAAACTTTACTGTTACTAGATATCGGATCCAGGTGAAGCGTATTACTGTAAAAAACTCTTCCATGATAATCACTAGGAACTGAAGCAATAGAGTAATTATGCCTTGTTATAACCATTGTGATTTTAATAAAGAACACACTTCATCTTTACCATCATCTGAAATGATTGCAAAAGGAGAGAAATCTTGCAATTCAGCAGCTTTTTCTCTGGTAAAGGCAACAGCACTTCTAGGAAAATTTACCAATTATGCAACATGAATACGAAAACTTTGGTCACAACCTTTCAGTTCAACGAATTCCCAACTCATTCTCTATTTTAATTTATGCTAATGGGGAGGGGATTTCCGTTTAAAAAATAAAATTCCTCTCTTCGATTTCTGAATTTTGAAAAGTACTTTTGTTTTTATTTTTTATTTTTTATTTTTATTAAATATCTTTAATTAGTTTAATTTATTTTTTTAGAATAAATTAAAGTAAAATATTCTTATTTATACTTTTAAGACAAAAAAAAAAGGGGGAAAGGGGGAAATGGCGTGTGTATTTATGCATAGTATAACTTATTTATAGTCATGATGTCAGAAATAAAATTAATTTTATTATTATGAGGAAGTTATAATTGGAGTTGTAATTATAAAAATTATTATTTTGGTTTAGATTTCTTTTAGTGTAAGTGATATAAAGGCAAATTGTGCACTGCATTAATAATTAGAGCAACAAATTTTGTATACTTTATTGAAGAAGAAATCTTTACTGCAATTAAACAAAAAGAAGAAGAAGATAATCCAGAAAATGGTCGTATAAAAATATTAAAAAAATCATACTAATTAGCTCTAAACATGTTTGACAAGTTAAAAGTATTTGGATTTCAACCAAAAAAAATTCATATAGGTGAGTTTTTACATATCTATAAGTTTAAAAATGTAATAACAACTTTAAAAATTAAATTATTATCCCAAACAAATTTTTAAAAATATTTTATTTCATCTTTTTCTTTTCTTAATGTAACATAGCATATATATATATATATATATGTATGTATGTATATTTTTTGCAAATATAGATAATTATTACTATGTTAACACAAGTTTCTTTAATGAGATTTAAAAATTTATAATTTATTACAATATAAAGTTTATTTTTATTTATAATTAGTCTCAATCGAGATCAAAATATTTTATAATTATATAGAGATTATTTTTATATAAAATATCACCATAAAGAGATTTTACTCACAAATATATAGATATCAATATAAATATATAGACATACATATTAAACACTTAAAAAAAATAGTAATAACAATTTACAAATACAAAATATACTATTATAAACAACATCATTGTTCATCACAATTTATCAATTCATTATTATCGTAATCAATTTATTAGTGTTTAAATATATCATTAATTTATCAAAACTATCTAACTAAGTTTTGTCCATTAAATAGTTAAGTTTTCTCCATTACCTATTGGAAGCTTCTCACCTCCTTTATATTTTTTAGGTTACTTAGAGAACTTGTGACATGATTTATAGCTCTACAATCCATGTACCATCTTAGATCAACTACTACTTCAGGTGTTACAATGCAGACTACCTTTATTTTTTGTTTCTTTTGTTGTGGCACAAAGTTATTATTGAACCTGTTCCAGTAATCAAAAGTAAAGATGTTCATTTTTAAGGTAGATTTGACATGAAGGTTTAAGGTTCGAGCCTCTTTACCCTTCTTCCTTTTACCTTTGCCATAGTAAGGAGTTTTGTTGAATGTGTTAGCATTTTTAGTAAGCAGTCCCTTCTCTAATTAGAGTTTGCTTTTGCATGATTAACAGTGACTTCATGAGGAAAGCCCAAATTAAATGTGTTATTTCACCCTTTTAATCTATTTTCTTGACTTAAAAGCATTTAGTACACTTCCTTAACTGAAGCAGTCTTTAGCCTTCTATGACTAAGTCATAATCTCTTTCCAAGCCTCCAAAAATGTATAGTATTAGGTATTTGTTAGTAGGGTGCGCAAATTAAAACAAACTAATTTGATGGTTTTGATCAATTTGTAAATTTCTGAGATTAATTTTAGCTTGAAAATATTAAATCGATAATATTGATTCGATTTTTGATTTAGGCTTAGTCTAAACCAACCATACTGAAATAGATCAATAGATTTAAAAAATTTTATATTTGAAATATTTATGTTGAAATATCTCGTGTTTTCATAATAGATCATATTACACTATAATAAAACATTCACACTTATAATTACATTGGTTGTTTAGGCTTAAAGATAAATATATTTAGATATAATAATTGAGTTTTATAATTAATTAATATTTTGAGTTTAGACCTAAACTGACAAACTAAAGCAATCTAAATCAATTACTATGAATTTAGATTGGATTGGTTTGTCTCCTACTAACATTTTGAATTAGTTTAGTTTAAACTAAAATTAACAATTTTGGGATCAGTTTAGATTTTAAACCAAAATTGACCCAAAACAAACTTACCCACCCCTATCTATTAGTGATAAAGTCACTTGTAGCCTTTGATGCATTAAATAAATCTTTTATTATTATGTAGTATTTTGTGATGCTAAGATTTTCTTTCTTAATTAAAGTAAGGAATTAAGAGTAATATGTTTATATAATCTTATTGTTGAATTGTGGCACATAGAGGATAACTAGTATATATGACAATGCAAGTAAAGAGTATCATACAAAAGAATAGTACACGTAAATAGTGTCATTCATGGACAAAGCTATGTACATGGATAGTAAATGAGTGCCAAGAAGGCATTAACCTGGCGCTCGAGTGAAAAATAATGTTTATGGATAGTAAATAATACATATGTCAAGTCAATAGTAAACCACTAACAGAAAGGCTATCTAATATTTAAGTAGTACATAATATTTGTAAATAGTAAATAGTATTCATGAATAATGCTTGTGACAAGTTAGTAGCTAAGTGCCTAGAAAGAGTCAAGCTGGCATTCAAGTGACTCGTCAAAATTATAAATATTTTGACCTTTTTGAACTATGGTTTTATGATAACTCTCAAGGAGTTTTCGAAATTGTCTTATACGCAAAGCTCTTTTGAATTCAATAGGGTTGATTTCCTTACAAAAAGAGTTAATCTAATAGTATGGATTAAGATTTGCTTGATCATGTCTTTGAATGCCTTTTACTAAAATTATGTTTCTATCTATTTGTTTTAAACATTGTTTAAAGCCAATGTATTTAATTTAATTTACTTGTAAACGTCGAGAGATAATTATACTAAACTTTTAAAAAAATCACAATATATATATATATATATATATATGTTTTATAATGTTTGAAAGTAATTTAATTTATGTATTGGTATTGTGCAAATATTTATTCATGGATAATTATATGATTTGCAATTATGTGAATATATAAAGTGCATATTTGTATATAGGTATTGAAATTGTGCAAGGGATCATTTATACATGATTGTGTGAATATGATTATTAGTGTTCATGTGTATGTTTACAAATACTATGTGTCAACGTAAAGCACGAAAATAAGCATGTAGTTTTAAGAACAAAACTTTTGTCTTTTTATAAGAAAGTTATTGAAAAGTTAAGATTTATGTTTTTCTAAAGTATCAAATTTCATTACTTAGTAGGTAATTATAACTTATATAGAGTTTTTATAAATGTAGTCATTCTTTTAGGTTTGATACTTTTATTAAGTATTGTTAAGTGTTAGATATAGTATAAGTGAGACCTTTGAGAGTATCCTTAGATATAATGTGTCATCACATTTGCGTAACGATGTATTGATGCATATATAAAAACTTATCTATTGGTATATGCATTAAATCAATAGTATCTTAAATATTTGATACATTTATATCATGATATTTTGATTTACATATATCATTTAATATTTCATTATTATATATCTGTATATTTAATAAATGTAATAATACTTTTAAAATAGTAAGTTTAATTAATTGGATACAATTCTTAAATGTCCTTAATTAAACATTGTTGTGAATAAAGTAATAAAAATGCATTGAGATTAGTAAGTATAGTGCATGATAACAATATATATGTATTATGATATAAGATATTAAGTCTAATATATAGATACAATTTAGTGAACTAATATACTGGACCAACCCATTATGAGAACATTATACAAATCATTATATAAATGTAATAAGTGATTCTTTTTGTAACAATGGTGTATATGATCCTTGAATTTGAGATTACCATAGTTCCCAATATAGAAAATTATATATTTTAATATTTTCAAACATTATCTGTAATAAAATAGACTATAAAAGAAATAAATAAATATATTATAACTCGTATAAAGGAACGTGTGTAATCAAGATAATATTTGTCCCTTTTATATAATGACAGTGATATTTTAAACCTTTTGATTAAGTAAGATTTTAAAAAATGCATGGTTATACTAAAATAAATTAATATATGATATTGATTTTATTTGATAGAATAAATCTACTTAAAATGTCAAAAAAATATAAAATTGAACTATACGAAGATGACACATTTTATGTCTTGTATTTAATTAAAATATTTAGAATAAAATAATTAAATTATACGATAACAGTGATAACAAATAAGTTGATATTAAACCATTAACATTCTCATCACTTGAGTAGTTATGATGTGTTGTTAGACACCGCTCATTATTTGTAATACTAAAATTAAATTTTAATGTAACTATAAACATAATGAGAACATATTGAGTCGCACATTGAGATTAAAAATATAATATATATATATATATATATATATATAATGCTAAATGAGTTTAAAATTTGTTAAGTTATGTGGGTATTAATTTTGACTAAATCCATTATGTAAAGATTGAACTAAATTCATTAGTACTTACTTTACTAAATAAATTAGATTTTATAAAAAAATTCAACCAAATAATTTAAATCAAAATTAAATACCTAAAATAGTACTATAACTATATGATATTTGTATTTTTAAAAGTGAGTTTAGAGTTTGTTTTTATGTTTTTACTCTTGTGAACAGAAGTGTGTACAAAATATCACTCACTCAAATAATAAGAACTAGCACTTTGATTAAATTTTTGACTATGTGAATACTATAAAATTGCAGAAGTAATTGATTTATATTCGTAGTTTGATAAAAATCATCTAATTAGAGGTATGTAAATATTAATGGTATTGAATTATATACATATGATAATACGAAGTTTGTCGCATAGATCTTGAAATGCAAACTATTTATTTTGTGTATTTTTGCTACGCATATGTATTAGTTTACTTACAATATAAATTTTTTTCAAAGTATTTAACAAATCAATATCACTATTTATATTTGTGTTAACTGTTCAAATTCGCTATCTACATTCGTCAATTAAACACTTCGCCTTGAATCGATTTATTAGAGATTTTGAAATTCAAAACTGAAAATGGTTCTTCAGTATCGTTATACCTAGTGCATCCCGTAACTTCTTTTTTTAATTAAAAATATGATCAACAGATATAATATTATAGGCAAAGGTAGATTGTGTATCTTGGGGTTGAATAATTAATGGTAGAATTAGTAACAAGCATTGAGAGTTTAGTGGTTTCAATATATTATCTTGACGCCTTATTAAACTAATCTAACCTGGTTCATAATTCACATTTGTGGGGACATTCGTATCCTCATTACTTTTACATTGGGTTTTGAGTGTATTGTCAAAACTATAAGCACTTTAACCTTTTATACATTGTTGATTATGAAAAAAAAGTCATGTATAGAATTCTCATTATACTCGCATGATAGATACTTACCATGAATTTCAACATCTTCATGATATATAGGTGAAGGTTTTATAAGACGTATCTCATCTAATGAACAATTTTGATCAAAATTGAATTGATTACTTCCCAAATAAAAAATAAATGGTTGTATGCGAACTTTGGATTAATAGTTTGTAAATAAAAAATATAAGATATTTTATGATCATCAACAACTATTTGTTCCATAGTGATGTAAAAGGAAGTGAGATATTTATTTACTGATATCACGATGTTACTTGTAAAGTTAGATACATTATAGTCGTTGTGGATATCAATATATAAAACGGATCATGTTTCACTGTCTATGAAACTTGTTTTCATTTTAATAACGAATTTCATTTGAACAATTTTATGAAATTATATAACATCATCAATAATTTATGATATTTAATATTTTTTGAAATTAATAAGAGCCCGATTCTTCCATTACGATATTTTTTAAAACTGTCTAATAATACAATCCATGATCCTCTATAAAGAATACTAACTAACACAATTTTAGCCATATATCTAATATATATCAAAAATATTTAAATATAAATAATTTAAAATTAATAATTTTTTAAATAAAAAAATGACATTTAATATAAATTAAAGAAATTCGCACGAAATAATAAATTTTTAATTAAAATTAAAAAATTTACAAAATACATATATGATAAAAACATTAAACTTTAATTTAAAATATAAATTAAAATAATTCTACATTAAATTTAATATTAAAAATATTGTTAATTTGATTTAATAAATATAAATTAAAAATTTTAATATAACTTAAAAAATAAAATTTATTTTTAAATTATTAAAATAAAAAAAATATTATAAATACTCACGTGCCAATGACACAAGGGCACTGTACTCTTAGATCATTAGGACAAGGATGTTTTTGCCTTCATGTTATTGGCGGAGAGGCATTGTGCACTCAAGTTATTAACACAAAAGCAAAAAGGTTCCTCAAGTTAAGGACCCAAGGTCAAAAAGGTGCATTCATGTCATTGGCACAAGGGCATTGTGCCCTTGAGTTAAGGGCTCAGAGCTAAAAAAGTGCCCTTATGTCATTAATAAGAAAGTACTTATTTTTGATAAAATTTAATATTTTTTAGATCGATTTTTAATCAAAAATATTCTATTTTGTTAAAAAAAATCATATCTATATTTGTTTATATTTTTATATATTTATTCAAAATTTTTAGAACATGCAAAAATTATCAAATTGATATGTATCATATATAAAATTTAAATTTAATTCTAAAATATTAATTAAAATAAATTTTACAGTCATATTTATTTTAAAATTAACTAAAAATAAAAAATAAAATAAAGTATAAAAACTTGCTGCTTAAATTAAATGATAAAATATTAAAATATTTGTATCTCTATCTCAAGTATTAAAAGAGTAAATGTTGAAAATTTTGAAAAAAAACAGAAATTTTTTAAATGAAAAGAAGTACGTGTATAATATATATTTTCTTATTTTTATAAGTGTAAAAAGTGACTATAAGAGATAAAATTATTAAAAATAGTTATTTTAGTAAAAAAATTTTAGTATTATTTATAAATATAAAAAATATTAAAATAAATTATTTTATAAATTTTTTTCAATAAATTACTTCAACTCCGACCATATTTCTGAAAGTATATTTTTGACAATTAAATCAGCAATTTTTTTTTTAAAAAATGAGATTTATATTATGTTAATAGGATATTAGAATGCATCGTTTCATCACATTTTGGATGGTGTCGGTAGCTGGAGGCGGCGACTTGTAGCCTCGTAGTTGGGCAATGCCACCCGTATG
Source organism: Swietenia macrophylla (assembly GCA_032401905.1). Classification (NCBI taxonomy): domain Eukaryota; kingdom Viridiplantae; phylum Streptophyta; class Magnoliopsida; order Sapindales; family Meliaceae; genus Swietenia; species Swietenia macrophylla. Next base: position 2,267,922 of record CP135567.1, read on the forward strand.
GTTCTGTAGCTGCCCAGGTTGGCAACTTGCTTTTTATTAAAAATGCCACCTGCCACCTGCTTTTTAATTCAATGCACCTGCGCGGTTCTGTAGCCATGCAAGTGGCAAAGGTTTTTTTTAACTAAAAATGATTTAAATTAATTAATATTTAAAGTAATATATTTTAAAATTCATAAATTAACAAAATAATTTTTATTTTATGAATTAATTATGATTATTTGCATTAAAAAAATAAAATTTAGGCTTTTAATTAAAAGTAGGTTTTTAATTAAATCATAGATTTCAAAATTTATAAATTAATAAAATAATTTGTAATTCATGAAGTATGATTAATTATTTTAGAAAAAAAATTTTAGTTTTTTAATTAAATTGTCAATCTATAAATTAATTAATTAATTTTTAGTATATGATTTAAGTATGATTAATTGTATTACGAAAAAAATTTAAATTTTAGATTTTTAATTAAATTTAGACTTTAAATTAAATTTTAGGATTTCATTTAAATTTTAAGATTTTAATTAAATTTTAGATTTTAAATTTATAAATTAATAATAGGTTTTTAATTAAATTCTATGCTTTTAATTAAATTTAAAGATTTTAATAAATTTTACATTTTTAAATTTATAAATTAATAAAATAATTTTTAATATATAATTTAGTATGATTAATTGTATTACAAAAAATATTTAGGTTTTCAATCAAAATTTAGGTAGTTAATTAAATTATATATTTATAAATTACTAAAATAATTTTTAATTATGATTTAAGTATGATTAATTGTATTAGCAAAAAATTAATTTTTAGGTTTTCAATTAAATTTTAGGTTTTTAATTAAATTTTAGGCTTTTTTTTATTAAATTGGTTAGTAGTTAAATAAAAGTTTTAATTTTTTTAAGTTAGATAAACCAACAATTTTAGTTTTTTAAATTATGTAAATAATCACTATTTAAAAAAATATCTAATTTAATATTCAAAATTCATTTAATTTTTGTCAATTAAAATTTATTGTGATTTCATGTGCAAGTTTTAGATTACTTCAAAGCATAAAACTATATCGTCTAATTATTTTATATTATTTATTTAATTATATTTTTATATATAATATCTAGTGATAACTAATTGTTTGTGTAATTTTAGTAGGTCGATACAAAAATTCCACTATAATTTAATATTAGAACAAATGACCATTTTCATGTAGATTATTATGCATGATTGAGGTGAAAAAAATATTGAGAAAAAGTTAACTACAATATAAGTCAAATTATTTAAATAGACTTTAAACATTTCTCGAACGCTAAAGATATGCAATATTCATGCATTATCATCCACCATATGCTATTATATGTGGTCTATGTAGATATAGACAAGAATGAGACGTGGTTTTCATAGGCGAGCAGATCATTCATTTTTTACATATAGAATTTGATTTGATTATTGGTTTGGATTTTAGTCATTTTTCGTATGTAAAAATTTCTAATAATACTCGATTTAAGGATGCGTTCTTTGATGATTAGACTTTCATTACTCTGTATACATAGAGGCAGTGTTTGACCAACATGATTTTTCTATTATACCTAACTTGGATGCAGTATAATTGTCATTTTTTTACATGCTTAAGCTGTTCTTGTTCATTAGGGGCAATTGAAATTATGCAGATCAATAGTTGTTCAATATATTAGAGGATCTTGAACAATTTAATCAATATTCATAGGGCTCCATCGTATTTTAGTATACTTTGTAGTCCTTGTAACGATCTATCCTTTCTTAATTCAGCAGATGTAAAGGGTTTCAAATGGCTAATAAGAGCTTTGAGGGAAAGTATAGCCTTTTTGGGATGTCTATTGTATTTAGGTATACTTTTAAATGGCCATAATTTATTGTACAAATTAATCATAAAGTTATATGCATTCAAGGTTAACATAAACTGTACTGTAGGATTTTTTGCTTGCACTAGTAAAACATTTCTTGCCTACACTACTTGTCCATTATTTACTCGTAAGCTTTTCGCATTTGTTATCTAAACCATTACAATTTTACTCCCTCATACCAACATTGCACTACTCGCCCGTGTATGATTCATCATATAAATAGATTATGTAGACAACCTTAGGAGAAATATGATGGCTTGATTTGATCATTTGCGACAGAATATGATGGCTCAATGCGATGCATTTGGATAGAATATATGCAATCTTTAACATGATATCTATCGAGTCAACTAGAAAGTTGATGCAGTTGGGATGAATTTTGATAAGATGATTGGTGGCATTCATGAGTGGGTATGTAAGTTCAATAGTCTTACATTAGCATCGACTAGTTCACTTGTTCAGGTAATCATAATTAAATTATATTTTTGTATTAGTATTGAAATTTGAAAATGCATGAGGCTTTTATTTATGTTGCAGTTGGTGGTGGTTAATTTGTTATTTATTTTTAGAAATAAAAAATTATTTATTTTGTTATACAAATTTTCGTGGCTTATTAATTTATATGAAAAACTTTATCCATTTTTTTTAAATATGATAAGCTTAATGTTTGTATTTAATGTTCGGTGCAAGCAAATAATGCATGATGCTGTATAAATGTTGCACAGACAAACATTCATTACATACATGCGACAATTTCTCAAAAGAGTCAGTTTGGCCGAATTTTAAAAAAAGAGGTTGTATAGTAAAAGTCTTTACACTAACTTTTTGAAGAAAAATTGTCTAATCTTATCTAATTGGCCATCACCTTAATTTTTAAATGACTTAATTATCAACCCTTTTGATACCCTATATAAGTGACGTAATTACTTACTATATATAATGGTTAGAATCTCCTAATTTATATATAGAGATGCATTTAGTTACTTTGACACTGAAATAGTTTTAAAAAATCTCTAATCTAAACACTCAATTGGAGAATATTGTAAGTGGCCACATTTTAGAAATCAAGTACAAAGTTTATTTTAGTATATTTATAATAACACATTTAATCATTGTTACTTTTTATGTCAACACATCAATGAGTCCCTATATTTAATAGCTCATCAATAGATATTATGTCCTAAGGTGGTGCCACAGTGGTGGACGATAACCTCGTTGCATTTATACATACATATTGTAAAATAAAGTAAAATTTATGTTTACAATGTAATGTTGTTTTAATTTGTTTTTCAAAAAGTATTATGTTTATATTTTACAAGCCTAATTACTTTATTAATAAGGGAAGACAGATGAAGACATATAGTGGATGGATCTTTCCTGCCCATACTAGATATCAAGCAATATGTTGTGTAATAATCGTACAGAGTTTGGATGGGTATCGCCTCTTAACTTGCCTTATCAGACTTTGAATAATGTTGACTGTGGTGTGTTAATATGTGCGTATATTGAGCACACGAATTTAAAGCAACTATGGGAGAATAAGTCATACTTTAGGTTTAAGATGATCCTTGATTTGTATATTGAATGCTTACATTAACAACGTACTTAACTTATTTGTTTTACAATTTTGTATATTATCATTGCTTTTCTTTTGTGAGGTAAACTAATAATAATAATAATTTGCGTGTGTCCAACTATAAGGCATAAGAAAGACACTTTTATTAGAAGATATTATATTATTGAAAAAGTAGATATGTTTAATGAGTTTAAAAAATACATCGATAAACAAAAAGTGATACACCCTAATGCAGCAAATTACTTAGAGGGTAATATTCATAGTGGGATAAATGTTATTTTTCAATACAAAGATATAACATAATAACTATAAATATTGTAAAGAGTATTAATACATTGTTAAAAGATTAGCGTACTCTTTCAATTGTAGATTTGGTAGATTCAATATAATTAGCATTATAGTGTTGATTTTATAAGAGAAGAGTAAAAGAAACAAAACATAATAAAGGCATATTAACTGAAGTGGTAAACTACAAAGATTAAGAAAAAGAGTTTTCCTCGCTTATATTATTAGTCTTTCTTATGTCACATTTTGAGTTTGAAGTAAAAGGCTAATACGAGAATGTGTTGGTCAATCTGAACACAAAATCATATCAATGTAGGCATTTAGATCTTCCACAACTATTGTGTGCTCATGGACTTGCAATAATTAGGTATATTCGAGATTATTATGGAGATTTTAGTTTAAGGTATTATAAGAAGAACATACTTATGGTAGCATACGTAGAAAAGATTCATTTAGTTAGAAATCTAAATTTCTAAAACAAGCCAGAAAAGGTATGATCTACCATTATTAGGTTACAAATAGGTCACGTTTCAATCAGCCAATCAAGAAACTAACGTTCCTATCTACAGGGAAATAAGTGGTTATTCGTAAATGTTTCTGCTGTAAATAACATGGATACAATCATGCGACATATAAGAATTCAATATTTTATGATAGACATAATGATTTTTAAAAATGTAATTGTTTATTGTTTTAACTTATGTTTATATTTCTATATTTGTAATTGCAAATAACATAATACTTATTGAACTTATGTATAACTTAAAATTATTTATTTGTCTTTTATAAATTGTTTGTGGATTTGAATTGTTAAAATTATAAATTTTCTTTAAAGTATTTAAATTAAATTTACAGGTTTAAGATTATGCAAAAATGACCATTTTATAAGAGGAAACTTTATTAAAAATTTTTCAAAATTAACAATTTTTGAGATAGTGTTGATTGCTTCACCTTATGACAATATATAATAATAATAATTGATTAACTCACATTATATTGAATATAAAATAGTATTGATTACTTCACCTTTTGACAATATAGTAATATAAAATAGTATAGTAATCATATTTTTATTAATCATTATTTATTTTATATTTATTTATTTTATTTAAATATAAAATACTATTATGTATTTATTTACTACTATTTTATATATAAAAAATAACAAAAAATAAAGAAATCAGAAATTTTAAAATATATATTGTAGTGGGAATATTTATTCTAAAAATTACAATAAATAAAAAATAAAAATCATATATTAAAATTTTATTTAACATTTAAAGTCATAATTTTTAAAATTATTAGATTCAATAAATGATTTTTAATTTATCAACCGATTATAAGTTAAATTAGAGTTTTTATTTTAATTGAGTTTAAACAAATTGATTTATTAAAATTAAATTAAATTAAAAAATTTAAATTATCACCTATTTTAAATAAAATTTTTAAATTTTTCTAATATAATTAATCATTCTTAATTAAAAAAATTTAAAACTTAAAAATTAATTTTAATTTTTTGAAAAATCACCTATATACTGTAGCATTAAGTGCCACCTACCATACATATATTGTAGCAAACAAGTGTCAATTGTCACTTATGTACTATAGTAAACAAGTATAAAATATTAACGGCATATTGTTTCAAATAAGTACCAATTGCTACTTATGTACTATATCAAACAAATACTAACTGTCACCTATGTATTATAGCAGATAAACATGTTTCTTGGTCATTGCAAGTAACTTGATCTAAAAATAGTGAAATTGGTTATGTTAGTAAGATTTTTTTGGAGTAAGTTATTTACCTAATTGACTTTCAAAATAAAGTCATTTTAAAAATTTTTTCATTTCTATCAATAGAAATTATATAAATATTATAAATTATAAACACAACACTTGCAATCTTCATCCAATTCAAGTGATACATTTTCTTCTTCCAATTATTGTGAAGTCATGGACAATTATCAATTGTTTTAAACACTATAAAATTAAAACTTCGAAAATCGATGACTTACTAGTTACAAATAAACTGGATGAGTAGAATCAAAAAATTATTAAAGAATTGAGTGATTAAATTTAACAATTCACTTCACCACATTAATTGAATGAATATTAATGTATTTCTTTATCATTCAAATAAGTAATAAGTAGTGTATACTTTAATTGAAGAAGAAACATTACTGTAATTAGACAAGAAGAAGAAGGAGATATCTTGATAGTGATAGAATGAAAATACAAAATTGAAGAAGTTCGAAACATGCTCTAGAAACTAAAAATATTTTAAATTCAATAAGAAGATATTCATGCTAGCAAGTTATTTCGCCCTTTGCAAGTTTAAAGATATGATAATAATTTTAAAGAATAAATCATTATTCTAAAAAACTATAAAAAATTATTTTATTACATCTTTTTCTTTCTTTAGTATAAATAACATATATTTTTTTTTGTAATATATGATAATTATTATTATTCGAAGGTAAGTTATTATATTTAATTTGATTTTTTAAAATTTAATTTTTTTTATTATTTTTATTGAAAATTGAGTTTATAATTTATCAATATATTAGTTTTTAATGTTTATATATAAATGAAAATAAATAATTTATTTATACACATTAATTTATTATTTAATTTGTCTATATTTTGTACGAATTTTTTATTTATTTAATATTAATAAACGGGAATGGGTAAGGAATAAGGATCTCCACTCTAAAATGAAGATGGTACAACAACGAGAAAACTTTTTTTCTAAACGGAGACAAGCCAAGAACAAAGATATCACTCTTAAAACAGGAATGGAACTAAGATAACTATTAGGCTAAGTTGTGATGAGTTGTAACAATTAGTAGGCTTTATATGTGAGAAAACAACATGGGTTAAGTAAGTAGTAGCAATTTGTGGGCTTTTATCTTTAACTTCATTTTTAACTATACATTCCTAAAAACAATTATATCACAATTGTTTGATTTTTTTTTTTTTATAATCAAGAGAAAGACTTACAAGGTCATTACCTATTTATCGCACAATTGCATGCGAGTAAAAGTTTATTATACATAACATTTGATCGAAAAGTAGTTTGGAATTGACTTTTCAAAAATGACGATATGCCTATGAAATGATAAGGAGTGGAAAAGGAAGAAGAGAGATGAAAGATCTTAATAAAGAAAGAAGAAGGGAGATTAGAGATCTTACTAAAGTGAAAAATTTTACTAGAGAAGAAATCTTTCACAGAACAAGAAAATTTGAAAATTTTTAAGGCAAAAAAAGTTTTGGTTTAAGAAATGAAGAATAATACAAATGAATGTAGTTGATGAATCGAAATCTCAAGAATAGAATAAGACTGAAACTATAAAAGGAAAGAATGCGGTTGAGATAGCATTAAGATGTCAAACAAGTAGAGCAAAAACTTTGAGATGATCCATTAATATAATCTAACAGTTTAGGTGATTTTTTCATTTAATCTTAGACATTAATTTTGTTTCAATAATTTGTGTGGTATAATATTTGTTTTTAGGTTTGATGTATTTTAGGTTCATGTAATCAAGGTTTAAATCATTTGATACTTTTGACATCATTGACTTATCTTTATTTAAACAAATATTTGCAACTAACAAACTAGGTATTTTTTAGTATGTTTAAAATCACTATAACTAACAAATAGTCATATATCCTTAATAAAGATATAGGTTTTTTTTTTAGATATTTTACCTATGAGATCTTTTAGATAGAACAATACATTGTTTTGATTGATAATTGTTACAATCTTTTACCTTTTGTAGTTTAAAAATAGAAGTATAATTAGTAGTTAAGTGTTCATGATATAATAAAGATGTCCTATTAATTAATAATCAAGATATAAAGAAGTTATATTTAATTGTAATCCTTCACCAATTTGTATAAAATAATGCCTTGCTACTTTTTTAGTTCATCTAAATAATTTTCAAGTTGCCTTTTGCAATTATACTTAAATATGAATGAGATGAAATTCTTTCTTTATGTTTATGATTTAATATTAACAATGAATTTAATGCTTTAATGCTCGAAAGCAATGATAAAGATACCTTTTACAAATGGTATATTAGAATTTTTAAGTCAAGATATTTCAAGATAATTTGTTTATAATTTTAAATTATTTATTATTATTATTATTACTATTACAATTTATTTTAATTGTCAATTTTATGATTAGATTAGTGTTTGAAGACATATTCTTTGCACAAAGAAATGGTTTAAGATTAAGACTATTTTAAATTTTTCTTTAATATCTTTCATAAAAAGATGGTTAAGAACCATTTTGAAATCACTTTAGTATTTAATCTTTTATTTTATTATTTTGTAAAATTAGAATTTCATTGGAAAAAATAAAGAAGATAACAAACTATTACTGTAACATCTTCCAGCTAAATTAAAATATCAATAAACTTAAAAGACATATTAGTTATATTATGAGCAGTACTATTTCTAACTTTAGAAACATGACGAACTCTAAAGTTACTGTAATCTTTGGCTCTATCTTGAATCTTTATAATTGTTCAATATATCTTTTTAATGCTATTGTTGTTCCAAGCACCAAATTTACAACACTTTTAGCATATGATTCTATAAGTAAATGAGTAAACCCTAAATCTATAGCAATTTGGATGCTAAAATTCATTGTATCTACTTCTACCAATTCTACGTGTCTAGTAAGGTCTACTCTTTTACATGCCATAGCCATAATCTCTCCCTTGTAATTCTAGACAACCATACACAAACTAGCCACCATTCTTGATGTTGAGATTGCTACATCTGTATTTGCCTTAAATTAGCCCTTTAGTGGTAGCTGCCATGCATTACAACTCACCAGCAATTCATCATTTGTAGGATTAAAAGGCTTTCTTATTGTCAATTGGAATGTTTAAGCAAAGTCTCAACCTTGCCAAGTGACCTCAAAGGGTTCTCACATATATTCTTAAAGATAAAGGTATTTCTTAAGTCCCAAATTGACCACCAACCTAGAACCATTTCCCTAATTCATCTTTTAATAGCATTTTTCTAACATTAAGAACAAGACTACACAAATCCCTACCACAGTCAAAGTTTACAATTTTTCAGTGCGTCGACATTTTTCACACCTTCCTAGAAGGTTTACATTTCACTAAAGTATGATACATATCTTCCATACACATACCACATCTTTAACAAGTAAAAGTTTCAATTAGTGCCTTTTGATTCAGTTTTGGGCTGTAGGCAAGATATTAGAAAAGCCATCCAAAGAAACCTCATTTTTAGTGGAATAGATAGTATATAGTAGCCCTTATAAGCTTGAAGAAGTCTTAGAATGGTTGGGCGAATTAGGGAGCATAATGTTTAAGGTAATTTTGGTAAACACTTTTCACCATATGCAAGCTTCTTTTGTTATAATGTCATAAGAGATAATCATCTTTATTTATTTCTTGGAGAGGAATTGTTTTAATTAACTCTATATTTTCCTAAAAAAAAGTGATTTTATAGCATGTCAATTTTTCATTGGTGATTATCAATAATTAACTCACAAACCTTTGCATTCCAAAGAAGTGAAGATATAGATGTAAGGTTAAACATTATGGGTCTCTTACCAGCTAATTATCTTGATAAATTTTTACACCTTTGTCATTCCCAATTCTTCATCTTATGCTTTTTTTCATGATCTCTTTCCCTCATAATATGCTTCTTTAAACAAATGAAGGGCAAAAAACTATGTTTTACCTTCAAAAAATTGCTATGTCGAAAATATCTAGTGTTAAGAACCCGAAAAAGTAAGGAATTTAGGCATTGTAACACTCTTCACACCTGTTTTGCTAAAAAGGTGTGATTAAAACACCTCAAATTATGAAACCTTAAACCACTAGTTTTCTTATTTTCACACTATTTATCACATCTATCCTAATGAATGCATCTTCTATTTTCTTTAGTACCCTACTAGAAACTTGCTACAACCTTCTGAATATCCTTTTCAAGTCCTCATGAAATTTTGAACACACTCATTATATATCTATGGATAGTTTGAGCCACTACTTTTATAAAAACCTTTTTTATCTCATCTAGAAAAGAATCAACTCTGCCACCCTTTCACTTTGTTAATTACTCGAAGTTTTAGATTGTCAAAAAGAGCTCTTTTTGTTTTAACTCACCATTAACGGTAATTCAATATATTTGTCATGCATGGATGATTTATCCATACTAAAAATTTGTCTAAAAGCTGCTATATAGCACTCAAAAATCTCTTTAGGCTTTTGACAAACTCAAATCGATGCATGGGAAAAAATCATACTATCATCAATAAGTAAGAGATGAGAAATAGCCAGCTTTCTACTTCCTTGATGGCTTTGCTGGATTTAGTTTACAGGTGTAGAGAAGAGAATGCTTTGGCACCATTTAAAGGGAGCCATAATGACTTTTACTACTTTTGCCTTTTAGGTTATCTCTAATTTCTCTACTATTTCAGCATTGCAACTACTTGTTCCAATAACTTTTATTCTTGACACTTCTATAATGGCACTTAAGATCACTATTCTTATAACACGTCACCTAATTATTAATATGTTAGTTTGAGTTACATAACCATTCGTTGTTAATGAAACTCCATCTACTCTCTCTTCAAAGATATATTCAACGACCTCTTTAGCTTTTCTATATTGCTAATTTTTTTTTTAATTTTTCCTTGTAAGATGGTTATTTTTATTTTAGGTTTACTTTGTTTTTCAATTTCAAATAATTGGTTTTGTTTAATTTTTATTATTATATTTATTTGTTTATTTGGTGGATTTTTGTTTTTGCATTTGCGTATTGGGTAGTTTTTATTTTAGGCATTTTCAATCTTAATTCTATCTTAGGCATTTTCTTGTATAATAATTGATTTTCTTTTTGGATTACACCTTTTGGTGCTTATTATGATTACTTTGGTCATTTTTGACAGAAAAAAGGACTAGTTTATGAATGAAATACTTGATGATAATACATGTTGGGCATTCACTAAGAATAAGTATGGAGAGTATCATTTTTAGTCATTTAACATAGAGAGAGTTAATCACATTATCAAAAAAATGCTGAAGAAGGAGATAGCAAAGATTTTTAGAGTTAACATCTTACATTAAATTACCATGGATGTATGAATTATAAGTTTTATTGATTTATTTTGGAATCAATACTTATGTTTCAGTCCTATTGCAATAATTTGGAACAATTATGGACATTCAATTTAATTTCTCATATAATGTTCTTGAGTTGTCTAATTATTTTAGAAAGTATGGTCATCTATATAACTCAAAAACAAGTTATGTCAATTCTACAACTCAAAGAAAAAAGAATTATTAAAAAATAAATATTTTAGTGAGAGAGAGAGAGAGAGAGAGATTTTTTCATGTTTAGGAAGATTTATTTGTTTATGTACTAAGAAAAAAAATCATCTTTAAACAAGATGATTTTATTATAAATATGTATTATTTTTAATTTTGTAGTAAGCATTGGATGCATCATTAATAGTGTCTTGTATGTGATTTTTGTTCTCCTTGGTCTTGCTTTGCTTTTCCACATAGTTCATGTATTCATTTGTGCTATTAAAGTGAAAATAACTTAATAGAAATTATAAGTTTTTAATTTCTATTTTGTTAAATTTAGAGATTTAGATATCTTAAGTATTAAGAGGATGTTTTGGTATAATTGTTTGATAGAGTAATAAGATTCTCTTTAAGAAAAGCAAAAATGTGCTAGTTGGGGGAGTTAAACCAGATCAAATAAGAGAATCTTGTTGAACAAAGTTTAATGCAAAGTGAAGAGATCTCATTGAACAAGTTGTAGAGAGTTTAATATCATAAAACAAAGGCAATATTACTAAACAAGTCAAAGAAAGTTTTAAGCATGAAAGTGAGAGAGAATCTTGCTAAATAAAACTACCTAAAAAATTTAACATAACGATTACAAAAAAAAGAATGTCTCTTTAATTTTGTATATATTTATTGGTGTTTTGTATCATTTGATTTTTTAGTAAATTATTTTTTTTGAGTGTAGTCTCATGAATATAGAATTAGAAAATTCAAACTATGCTATATTATTTATCTTTTTTGCTTGCTTTATGGTATGGTAATTTAATTAATTGAATAAATTAATTAAAATTAATAATCCCTCAATAAATGAATCCGTCACATTTGTTTCATCAAACCAAATTTTTTTTAACACAATTAAGGCCTTTTCACACTTCATTAACAACATTAAAAATATTTTTTGATTCAAGTAATTTTACCATATTTTGAAGCTAAAGTTATAAAAGTATTTGCTTTAGTCTAATTTTGAAAATAAATAAAGAAAATATTTACTCACTTTTATTTAATAACTAATTAATGTTTAAGACCCTATCACACTCCTTATATAACAATTTGCTGCACTCGATGTATAATAATTATATCCAGTATAGAGGTGATACTAGTAGATACTATGTTAACAATATTAAAGTTACTATGCTACTAGATTTATTATGCTAACAATATTAGTTGTTACAACGCTGCGGTATTTAGTGTACTAACAATGTTAAATGTTATTATGTTAAAAGTAGTAGATGTTCGTTCTAGATACTTTTCGAATTTATGAGAAATATGGCTTTAATATGTAGTTTATAGCCTTCAAGGAGAGGTTTGTCCTTCAACGGGAGAACCAATTGAAAATATTATTGAATGAATTGTTTAGTAAACTAATAAATAACAAGCTTATTAATATAAAACAATAAATCCAAATAAGAATCAGAACAAACAAGAAAACTAAATACCACTCAAATAATAAAATTTTAATTATTTTATTCTTAATTACTAAATAATAATTTCGTTTCAGAATAACTCAGATTTAAAAGTTACACAACTTTCAACTCCAAACATATCTTAATCTTAAATCACAAATTCACCAATTGCAAAGATGAAACGCCCAGATTTCCTTTTTCAGTTTTTTGTACAAATTGCGTTCACCTATTAGGCAGACAATAACAAAGCTAGCTACTCGCAATTTTAAGTTAACCCACTGAGCTACTCCTTCTAAGGCTTCTTCGGCTCTGCTCTGCCCATCTTCAGACCATCCCTCATCGTGCAGTCAAACATGTCTTCAGTCAAGCTAACACGGGATTACGTGTTCTGTGTCTCTGCACAGCGTACATGTGCTCATTCATATGTTGGAACTAGTCAATCGATTCCTTCGCAATAATTCATTTCATTCACTTGATCTCATTATCCACGTAAGTAATGATAGTAATAATAACTATTAACAATTCCTGCTCTCTAGATTGTTGATTTCATTATTAATTGTTGCATGAGATTCAGAATTTAAATCTCTTGTATTTTTTTTAAGAGATTGTATATGTTAAAATTTTTACTAGAACTTCATTTGAGAGATTTTTTTAATTAAAATTTGAAAAATCTTGAATGTTTGAATTCTTTTTAATATAAATATTAGTATAAACATGAAATAAATAATAAAACATCTTAAAAATAAAAAATAACCATTCATCTTAAAAATAACCATTCTTTTTAATATGTAATTTTTTGTAATTTATAATGTTATGTGAAAATTATATATGCATAATTTAATTTACAAGGCAACTATTTTGTATATACAGTTTTATATGTTTTTTTTTTAAAATTAAATAAGTAAATTTAGAAATTTTTTAAGTGTTAATATAAGTGAAATTTGAATTATTTGAATCTTGTTTATGTTTTCAAGAGATTTACGAATTAAATAATTAGTATTTGCAGTATTACATCTGAATATATTGTAACACTTACCGATGAAATTATAAGGTTGCGTCATTATCAGTTACGGTATTTCTTCATCGATCACTATTTATCTTTTCATTTGTCTCTTCTACTCTGTTGAACAACAGTTTTCGAGCTCTTGATTAAGCAATGAGAGGGATATATTTATGTACCTTCCAAGAGTCTCCATCAATTGCAGTACAAGCAAGGCCAAAAGTCTTCAGCATTACTTTTTAAAGTTTTGTTCAGATCTGTTTCGGAGATAGAGCATGATATGCATTCCAATAACTACAATTTCAACCATGCTGCTGCACCATTTTGGAGATGAATTATTGAACCCTCTTCATTATTATATGTTGTTGGGTCATAATTTTCACTGTCAGCCAAATAAGTTTCATTTTCAATGGAAACAAGTCGTGTTAACACTTCTAATCTATCTACACTTATTAGAAACATTACTCAATAAAAATTTCAAGAAGATTATATTTTACTTTTCTACCAAAGGTCAGTCTCATCAAGTCTATAGGTATCAAACATTTATAACGCCAAGAAATCGTGAGACTATAAATAAAGGGTGGTTCAACTAAAAAATTTAAAAAAAAAAAAAGAGGACTCTTCACATGAATGTTAACCAAAGTACGACTGAAATTACTACTCAGAAAACTTTTTTGTTAAACTATTTTTTATTCTTTATTTATTGGTATTACAATGAGACACAAAAAATTCTAAACTGATTTAGACATTGAAGGATCCAATTATATGACTTGAGAAAAATTAAAAAAATTTAAAGATTTCTATGTATTAGCATTTTTGTTCTTGCAGAAAAATAAATCACATATTGATACCTAAAAAACAAAAAAAAAAAAAGGTATTAATCTATGTCCCTTGTATATATTTTATCGAAGAAATTAATTATTTTTTTGAGTGGTAAGTAAACATCAATTCATTAATTTTTCGTGGACGTAACCCTTATGGTTTATAAATAACCTGTACTCTTTCTAACATGAGATTTCATGTGATTTCTTACCAGCCAATCCACGTTGAACTGTATGCTGAGGGTTAATGAAATCATTGTGATTGACTTGTAACTCTTTGTCCTTAATTGATGCTATTGCTGCTTTTCAAATACATTATATACTCAATGTACCTTTTCTAATACTATTATTTGAAAAATATTCAATTCCTATTGCATTCATGTTCATGCTCATAAAGATAATATATATTTTTTGCCTCCTTTCTAACCAATTTATATTTATATATTCTTTTATACTAATCTCAACTGTACAGTTTTTATTTTACTAAAACAATGATACTTCAGCAAAATTAATTTTTTCTCTTAAATACATTAAAAAATAATATAAAAAATACAAAGTGTATAAATAAAATAAAGAAGCAATTTATATACATAGATGATGTATAAAAAAATATTAGTATAAATTAAAAACAAAATGAAACGTATTTCTTCTATGCTACTTTAAGTCTCAAAATAATTAAGACTTAAATGAAAATTCGATCCTCATGAAACTTATTCATCATTCGGTATTAAGCAAATTTCAGTTCCCTTATTCTGTCCCATCTGCACTAATCAATTAAGTCCCATATGCACTAATCAATTAAGTGTTACATATATAGTATATAGATTTCATACACATTTAAAAGATTTAAAAAGAGTTCTATATATGAACTCATTTGAAATAATGCTTGTGTCCCATTTTCCTTCTGATTTTCCATTACCAACCAATTGGAAATTAGCCTATAAATTATAATTTCTTCTTATTATTACTGAACATTATATTGTAATGTAAATTTTATGAGTGTTAGTTTATCGAATTAATTAAATGATCAAAATTTTCATTTTATCACAAAAAATATTAGTATTAGAATTTTGCTAACATCAAAATTAACTTTTGCAAACATGTATTTTATTAATTGTAAGTCATACCTTTTCACCTATCACAAATGACACACATCAGAATCATAAAAATAATAACCCACAACAAAAAGTTACTTCAATTATAGAGAATCGAGACATATTGAATGGAATATGATCCCAAAGGGTCACGATTCCTCAACATTGGTTTTCATATAAAAATACCATCATATCGTACTAAAAAAAAACTGTTGAAGCATAAGTAATCTATGAGCTGCAGACAACTTGCACTCGAATTATTTGGAGATCTTGTTGTACAAGACAAATGCATTAAAAGACAGCAATTGTCTGTGTGATATATTTGCCATTCCAGTTCATTTTCGAGATTTTAAATAAAGATTAGTTTTATTGTAGGGCATTTGTAAAATTAGATCTGACTTTGGAGATTTTAAATTTCAATCCAATCCATCGAGTGATTAAGATATTGAATTCAATTAACTAAGATGATATTAACTAATATTAAAAAAAAATCAATAGACGACACATTCAATGGGAAGAAATAGGGTTACATCTCGTTTGGATCTCTTGACTTGTCCCAATCAATGGCATCAGATGCACCAAAGAACAAAAGGATCCAAGTGAATGACCAAACGGTTATAATGCAGACATACTTTTCCATTATTTCTTAGTAGGTTAAAAGTTAGTGAAAATTTGGTATCTTGAGAGCATAATGCCTTATTACCATTCCTTTCTGTCTAATTTCCAAGAAAAGATTGTTCCATAAACGAAATATACTTATTGTACAAACACTATGCTATATGTAACATAAATGGTATTTAAGTGAAGGTACTTGTGTACTTGTATGTTTGTGGCCACTCTTAACTTTGTACTTCGTACTTGGGTAGCATGTCCTTTTGTTTATTTGAATACCATAGCAGAAGTAAGATTTTGTAATAACATGAAAAGATAAATGGTACTTAATTGAAGGTAAATTAAATGGTTAAATTAACTTAATTAATTAAATACTTTATAGTGAAATAAGAAGTTTAAAAATCAATCAATTTTGTATTAATCTTGAATCAAGATAGAACTATTAAAAGTGTTGGTATTTATTACTTGAATATCAAATAGTTTATTTCACTATTTTATCATTCAATTGATGAATAATAAATCATTTATATAATTTAGTTCTGATATAAGGTTTGCTGCTATCGCGTGTAAGCTAAGCTAACAAGAATATACCATTAGAAAATGAGCAACGAAAAAAAAAATAAATCTTTTATCTTCATGATTTTTAATATTATCGTTTAAAGTAGGCGGTTTTGCAGGGCTTCATCAATCAAAGCATAACTTCATTTTCATGACTCATACTTTTAAAAGAGACAATTATTCTTAGTCATTGTTGGTAGCAAAGCATTAAATCATGGGCCCTTCTATAATTGCATCGACAGAAAATGGCTATAATGTCATGGAAAAATAAAAACTTTAAGAGCAATCTAATCAACTACTCAAAGATGGTAAAATGTAATCTCAATAGACCTTTTTTTTTTTTTTTTTTGGTTCATTTCAAGATGGACCAAGTTGACAATTCAGTTGTATCAAGACAACATCAGTAATAGAAAGAACATAAAGAAAAGCAACAACTTTGAAGATGAACCAAATTGGCATTGTTAGGTGCATGTTATCTAGTTTATGCCGCACAAGCGCAACCTATGCTAAATAGTCTTGTCACAACAAGCGTGCAGTTGGACAAATTTTTCTTGCTTGGCTCAGGTTATTAATCATTGACATTGGCCAAAAACTATTTTTCCAATTTCCATCTTCTTTTGTTGGCCATTGTTTTCATCTTTCAATTGAAGATGGGGTCTAACCCTAAGCTATAGGGCAACAAAATATTGGGTGGAAAATCATAAACCATTAGATTTTTCTTTTTCCAGCAGAATGCACAAGGATAAAGTAAGATCTGGACTTTCTTTCTCATCACAAATTTTAGCTAGTTAAAATAGAAACATATATGCATAAATAACCAGTATTGAAACAAGAAATTGTATTGGTAGAATCCAATGCGGGTGTATTTAGACCTGAAAAATTACCAGAGGCAGCAGTTGCTGGGTGAAATTATTGTCCTTCAACTCATCCCACTTCATGCTTTTTATGGAAATCGGTCCATCCCCTAAAGGACTCAGTCCAAATGCATCTGGGAAAAGGAGAGGTGAACAGTACCGAAAGGAATCGTACAATCATAGATGAACATGCTTTGATTGATTTGATTTCAACCACAAATGGGGGGAAACAACTCGGCGAGAAAATGAAAGCACTCAAGCTAATAAGCAGCGACTCTTAGGGCTGGTTTTTTTCTTTTTTTTTTTTTTTTTTTTGGTTATGCTCTTCATTATCAACCCACTTCAAAATTATGGTGCAAACTCATCTCATCATCCTATTGTGTCATAGTTATCTCTAGCTTGAAAGCAACCCCAGAACAAACTAGCTCTCTATTTCATGTGGTCCTCCTCCTAGCTAGCCAATAATAAAGCCAGCCCGAAGAGGACAGACTCATCAGCTAGCTAGACAGAGAAAAAGAAAAGAAATGATTTTAAATAAGTGGAAAGGACGGCATGTATAAATGGAAATGTATAAATGGAAATGGACATCAAAAGAGGATGCAAAAATACTAATTTTGCAAAGAAATTAAGGCTTTCAATAGTGAATAAGACTATTACCATTTCTAAATAAGCTGATGAGTTGGGGTTTTGGAGTCGGTCTTGTAGATAGCATAAGCAAATGGCTAGTTTATACAAAACACAAGCAACAGTTTCTTGATTATGTTAATTTCTGTGTAAGAAAAGAGAGAGAGGATTACTTACAGCTTCTCCCCAGCAGCAGAAAAAAGCTAAACAGATAAGCACGCGAAGAGGAACCCAACAACATTCCCATTTCACTTAGATTTGATAGAGAGATAGAGACAGAGAGATGAGGTTTACCCTTTTTGATGATAGCGACATAGTTTGCCGAACCAAAGTCACTCAGTCAAAGGAGAGCATTATCTATTCTTCCAGCACGCCCTTCACAACATTATACGATGCTAGCTAATTTCAATGAAATTTTATAATTTCATACTCTTCCCTTTATTAGGGTTTCAGATATATAGCCACGTGTAACTGTAATATATACATTATATGTTGTTTGTTGCTTCGGATGGATGTATCTTCCCATTACATGTCAAAAAGACTGACATAAGAAAAGAAAAGAAAGGAAACAGCCCTAACCACTTCTCTTCTCACTTTTGTTTCTCTTGTAAATTGAAAATGGTTCCATGCAACTTAAATTCTTTTGTTGATTGAGTTTTGTTTGTCAATCTCTCACACCTGCTAGCACGTGAACTGGCACAACACTAAATGTATCCTAACCACTCACTTCGCACAATATCGCTGTTTACTTCTCTCTTTCGCTTTCATGGTCCAAGCACACAAGAGAGAACCAACTTTTTCTTTAAAAGAAAAGATTGAGAAAAAGATGGCTCCTTGTCATCAGTAAATTTCACCTCTTTTGCTTCTGTGCCTCCTCACCATCTTTATAATTCACTCACTTCTCCATACCATCTCTCACAGCACACAGAATACAGATATATAACCCTCATTGGCATACAGCAGTGCTTCTGTCTCTGCTGTCTTTCTCATATGTTCTAATCCTTGCTTCCAAAGGTAAATGAACTCCCTCTCTTTCTCTCTAACAACATACAGACATACATAACACAATTACCTATATATTCATAGAGAAATACATAAACAAACAGTGTATATAGTTTGTCTTTCTCAAGCTATTTAGCTAGCTCTGAGACAATATAGAAATAAACACTTCATTGCAAATTAATATGACCTGTCTTTCTCACAAGCAATGGTTTTATTGTGTTTCAGGAACTGAAAAAGACGGGATCGATGGATCCATTTACTCCAGAGGAAGCACCTTGAACTGGGCATGTTTCGTTCTCAAGCTCTAGTGCCGGCTGCAGCTAGCTCACGTGGTTAACTAGGGTTGTCCAGCACAATTGCAAAGCTAGAAAAAAAAATGTTTTCCTCAAACAACAATGGTTTAAACAATGACTCACTCTCCTATAATAATGACCAGTCAATTTCTTACAGGCCTTTTCTCAATGACATCAACCCAAATTCGAAAGAAGAAGAACCTCCTCAATCTTTCTTCCATATCCCATCTCCTTTCATTCATTACGACTTAGATTTAGAAGACCAAGAACTTTTTCTCCCACAACAGTACTTTGATCTTGTTCTTCACCAGCAACCATTGACCGCTGATGATAGTACTGCACTGGATATTGTTGTTAACATGGAGGATTCAAGCAAAACCGAAGTTAGTGGGTTAACAAAAAACTGGAATAATAAAAACCAAATTGCCTGCAACCAGAAGATCTCAACAATTAAGAAACCTTCAAAGAAAGACCGACATAGCAAGATCAACACTGCAAAAGGACCAAGAGACCGGAGAATGAGATTGTCTGTTGAAGTTGCTCGAAAGTTTTTCGATCTGCAAGACATGTTAGGCTATGACAAAGCTAGTAAAACTGTCGAGTGGTTACTCATGCAGGCAAAATCAGAGATAAAAGTTCTTGAAAGATGCTTTCCCCAGATGAATTGCAGTTTCAATGTTGGTGCAAAGATTGCCTCTTCTGGTTCTGATTGTGATGCTGTATTTGGTTTTGACAAGGCTGCCATTAGAGGGAGCATTAGCTCTAGGGGCAAACCCTCAGCTAAAGAGAAGAAAAAGATTAGAAATAATCGTAAGACTACTCATCGCCCTCATGCCAGGGATTTAAGGGACAAGGCAAGGGCGAGGGCAAGGGAGAGAACAAGAAAAATGATGTGGCGTCGAAGGTTTGTAGAATCAAAGCTGTCCTCTGAAGCAACGGCTAAAGACTTGAATGAATTAGGTTCTTTGAGTTCCTTTGATGCTGGCCAAGAATTGGCTACTGAAAGTCACAACAGGAACTATTCCTCGAAGGTGATGGCTCAGGTTGAAGAGCTGAGCTCTAATGATCAGCCGGAGTTAGGGAATCAAGAAGAAATGTTAGATGATGCTTTTGTGGTCATGGAAAAATTTTCTTCACCTTTCACTTATCTGCAAAATATTGGAATTTCCCAAGAGGTAAGTTAATTGGATCCATAAACAAATTTTTCTGACTTTTCTAAATGTCATGGTACTGCTTTTTGCCGCAATGTATTCTAGCTTTTATGTCGAAACAAATGTTGATCCTCAACGATACACAGACTGTAACAGATGAACTCCAAACAAAATTGAATTTCTAACCGCCTTTAACTTTTTTATGTAGCAGCATCAATTTGGTGAATTTCAATTCTTCGGCAAACCATAGGATCCTGCTACAACCATAATTCATGCTAATATGGGGGTATCTCTTCTTTGATGTGTGTCAAATATGTAAATATTGAAAAGAGTGATATATGTATTGTCTTTCCATCTGCTTGGAATAAGGTAGTATATATCGAAATTGTATCTTGTATTGCTGCAATTCTGGACTATTTTAGCGGTGATTCAAATCCTTGCAAATCTTAATTTGAATGCACAAACTTTTTAACCACCTGGTTTTGTGTTCTTTCTTTTCCTTTTTACTAGACTATGAATCCATATAGTTAATTTATGTCCATAATTAGATTGTTTTCCATTACTGAGTCTTACCTCCGATCTATTTATGGAAACTCCCCTCCACTGCCTGGTTGTATTCAGTGGATTGCTGAACTTCCCAAATGCATTCCATTGACAGCTAATCCTTTGGGAAGTGATTCAATAGACATATGAATCCTCATCTACTTTGACCATCGACACCTGATCAGAAAAATTAAAATTCAATATTTCAACATTTCAATTATTCTTTTCATTTACCGATAAAATATTTGTTGAAGGATCACAAAGGAGATGTACTTTCATCTTGGAAATTAAGATATGAAATAATTAATTTAGAGTTCCTAAAAATAAATATAATTAGTTAATTATGGTAACAAGAAATATTTTACCAGAAAATAATAATACACTGATCAATTCATGGAATTCCAGTAAATTAAGCTCTTAAGCTGTAAAAAGAACCATTAAAATTTCTGATATCAATATATAATTAAGTAACAATCCTGATTAATCTATCAGATTTTATTGAGTTATTTATGCTTAATATTGTTTTTGCTGTCCTGATTAGCATTAAGGCATGCATGTCTTAAACAATTTGTTAATCTTTTGCGGAGAAAGTGACGTAGCTTATGCTAACATCTAGCTTATATGGACACGGTATATTTTCTAACTGAAGTCCTATGTTAGCTAGGTATACGTTCTAACATTCTCATTTCATATACTAAAGAATTACTTCAAAGTTGATGTTACTTTATGAAACACGAATTCATGGAAAGATGTTTGACAAATAGGAAGGCCAACTGTATATACCGTGTGATGAACCTTGGAAAACTTTCTAACCCGATTGAATAACAGAAGTGAATCAAGTGAGGATATCTTGCAAATTACTCAGTTGGTGGGTATGTATCCTGCTTTGCTTGGTATAGAATAATTACAGCGTATGTTCCATCACAAAGAGAAAAATGGTTACTTTTGTGAATTCCAACTTACACTCTCGATTGGTTCTTGAATTTTTACAACTTAAGAGCGTAATTTAGGGAAACAATATGCTTTTAAATGACATGGGAATTTGATAGTGAAATGATGTATCTTTCCAAAACCAAGCCTTTTTAACACATGAATATGAAAATTTTGATTTTAAAAAAAATCAAAACAAGAACATTTTCCATTGCTTCGAACATTTATATTCCAAGTTGATGTCTAACATAAGTGTTGCTAGACTCTCATGAGTGTCAAACCCTCCCTCAAAGTTTTTAAATATCTTTTCTAATTAAGCTTCTAGTCTAAATTTTTTCATATTCAAGTTCTGACAATAAAACTTGCACTCTTGTTCACACTTTATAATCTAATATGATTACAGTCTGATGTGCCTCTCTAAAGTTTTAAATAGATAAACAAATAAATAAAGCTGTCTGAGAATAGCAGGGCTACTTATTCATCCCTTGGCCTAGATAGAAGTTATTGAAAGATTTGGTTCCGGTTTTGGAAAGCATATGGTTATGTTCCTAAGGACATTGAAACTCCAAATTCTCTATTTTGACAAAATTGGGAAAAAAATTTAGTGCACGATAAGATAAACTGAAATTTAAGAAAATGATACAATATGTGTATAAGTATATCCTGAAAATTTGAAGATACTGACCTCTTAGATTGTGTAATCTTGCTTAAATTATATCCTCCAGTCATTGCGGCTAATAGATATTATGCGAAAGATAAGGCCACCATCTCTAAGCTGTGCTTGGCATGTGAAATGAAATTGGTGATTGTCATAACAAAATGACCTGGTTTCACTTTTGCTCACCCTTCATTTATCTTTTTAGTCCTTTCTGTTGCATGACTAACAGACATTAATTGGTCGCCTGTATCAATCATCCCTTAACTAAGATTACCTGATTCTCTGAGGCTGAAACCTCTTACAATCTTCTGATGAGTTTTAATTTGAATGGAATAATATAGCACATCCAGCCTCGTTGTCTGTTGGTCATGCTTTAATCAGTTAAAATGGAACGATCACGTGAGTTTTTACACAATTTAGTACAACCTTTGTAGCTCTAAAGAAATTTGAGCGGTAAGGCCAAGAGAAATTTGGATCTCTTTGGTGAGACATGCCTACAAATAAATTATGTCAACTAATTAGTAGAATGATAATAAGTGTTGGAAATTAATGACAATTAGGAGTTAGCACATTGTGATAATGAAAGGAGATAGGTGAAGCAAACTTACCAATAAAGCTAAACATGAATTTGAATGTTAAAAAATGTTAGTTTCCTAATATAGAGTTGAAGAAAGTACTCCTCATTGCAAATCACGGCAAAAGAAGTTGCAAATGAAAAGCAACAAAACTGCAGTTAAATTGCTGCAGATTGAAAAGTTAGGGCGAAGAAAAGGAAAGCAGTAAAATTAGAAGATAAACCAAAAAAAAAAAAAAAGATAATCATTTGTGGACGGAATATTGTCTATCTTCCCATGATGGCAATTGGAACCACAACAAAGAAAGAAGTACTACATATACCCCAGCTTCTGCAAGTTTCGGGTGGACAAAGTTGAATTGGTACAAGCTTCATATGGATGCTAGTTGTTGTCCCCTGTCCCAATCATAGATGCAAGGAAATTAATAACTGTTCCAGCATATATATTTTCCATTTTCTGTTTTGATTCAATTATTCAAGCACATTTCCAGAAGTTCTGCATCATCGCTAGAAGAATTGTTGATTGATTAATCAAGGAAAATCTAATTTTTCATTCCATTACCACTGAAGAAGCGTTAGAGATCTTCAAGTATAAAATTATTTGCCACTGAAAGATATATAAGAGATGGAACATCTTCTAGACTGATCTCCTCATTTATTTCCTTCAAATGAAGCCCGCCATTTAAATCCTGCACTGTATCCCACTTAATTTCTTATTGAAAGAGGAAATATGCACCAAGTACAAAGTTGCACAAGCTATATATGCCTATAAAGTTGCATATTCTAATCCCAAAAGGAGCTTTCAGAGGCTGAGAAAAGAGGGTG
>CP135567.1:2292331-2376522 GCA_032401905.1 Swietenia macrophylla
TGTTGGTGGGGTTTGTGGGGTGGGGGTGTGGGGAAACAAAAACCTAAAGAGAGAGATATCCGTATTTGGGCTATGCCTAGAATGTTGAAGAATGATTCAAAATAGCGATTGTGTTAGTTGGAGTAGTGATCCTAAAATTTCTCTATCTAGTTAGTGTTAGTTTCATTCATATACTCATTATTTTAGCAATTATGTTTCCTATTTGTAAGTCTTGACAGTGTGTACCTTCTCCATTTTCTTTTTAATCTGGTTGTTTGCCTATAAAAGGCCATGTTAGGTTCATATTTTTCTGAAAATGAATGCAGAGCATTATCTTTAGTTTTTTCTTTTTAAATCCTTTTCAAGTCCCATATCCTCTGCTTCCAGCATATATATTACTCTTCTTCCCAACATAGAACGCGTTTACATATTTGTTTAAGTGATCAGTCAATTGCGTTAGAATTCAGTTTTGTCAGTCCGCTGGCACTGGGTTTGAAGGATAATGACTCCGAAATCCTAATGCGATTATGCTTTGTTTTGTTTGTCGACGCTGTTTTACTTTATATTTATTTTTCTTCAAAGGAGGGGAAAGATGTCTTTTCCTTTCAATATCTGTACACTTTTCGTTTCGTATCTATTAAAAATGCGCAGTTGCTGAAACAGTGTCCAGGTAAATTATGGATTAGGTTTCTTATAAAAAATTCCCTGTGTGATTGCAAACTCTTATGCCCGTGAGTTTAGTGGCTATACCAGTGGTTACATTTGGTCTAAGCCGTTAGCCATGTACATATATTGATCAACACTCAAATCTTTGTGAGGGAATGTCCGTTTATGGTTATTCTCAGTTCATAACAATCACTTTTCTTTGTAAAAACTAGCCCTAAACAAAACCAATTTGTTAGTTATCAATTCGTGAATTTGTATGTATAGCGTAATTAATGGACTCATAACCTTCAATAAATGCCAAAACTTGCGGATTCATTCTATTTCTTTGGTTTTGAATTTTGATAGGTTATTTTACTGGCTTCCTTAAATCCCAGTACATGTGGTTCACATTGACACTGAATAATTCACTAAATTTTCTTCTTTTTTTCACGGCAAACCGTATTACTGGTTTGATGAGAACAAGAAGATTCTATCCTAATTTTATGGTAAAAAGAAAGTAAGAAAAGCATGACGTAAATTTGTTCTAGCTCCAGTTTAGCACCATTAATTAGTTCCACAGGTTATTTTTGAATGTTAATTAGGTGTCGAAATTAGCAGCCAGAAAAAGAGAAATATGCAAGCCTCTTAACCCCCATAAAAATTTTGAACCGCATACATACATACACATGGAAGGTGGATCTTCTTCTGTACTATCTACATACTAATTTTTCTGTCAAAATTTATAAATAGAGGCTCGAAACATAGCTAAATCCCCCATAATATTCCACAATATATGCTGAAATTATATGAAGAGAGATCCAGAGAGAGTCTCTTAATGGGTCTAAGAAAATAGAAAGAACACAATATATATATATATATATATATATATATGTATTTGTCTCCTGCAAATGTGCATAAAAATCTGGATTCCCCATAACTCCTAGATTCACCTTCATATAAGGAGAGAGAATAACTACTAGTTGTGGATCTAAATTATTAAACTGAGAAAACCAATAACCTGAGAACATGTTAGGCTCTAGATGCCCAGAAAACCTAGGTTTTCTCAAAATATTCCATCCAGACCTAAAACTCTGAGAACAATACACAGTAGCAACGGATCCCAAATAGAGAAAGTCGGACTGAGCTTTTGTAAAGAACCCTAACAAGGCTTGAAGCTGTGAATAGACTTCGATTATTATCTGTTTCCGGCATGGGGAGGAAATCAACGATCCCGAATGAGAAGAAATTTTAGCGAAATCTAAAACTAGAAACCCTAGAAAAGATGCCATTTAGAAGATGTGCACTGTTTCTGGCGCTAAGTAGAGAGGGTTAAACCGAAAAAACTAAGACATCAATGTGTAGCCCATCATCTTCTTAAAGAAACAAAGGGACATGTATCCCAAACGAGAGAGAGATTCAAAGTCATCTGTGAAACCCAGAGAAAATTCTTTGGCAAAAAGTCAAGCAAGAGACAGGAACCCTAGAGAGAAAGCAGAGAAAAAATCGAACAAAACCCAGATGGAAAATATGATTTTCTAAAACCTAAACTAGTTAATCCTAAAAAACAATCTTGATTTTCTCAAGAGTAAGAAGGATAAACCCTAAGAGAGAAAACAACGAGAGAGATCGGAACCGATCAGATATTTTTCTTTCAGCCCATCACGTTCTGAGAAACCCAATGAGATAGAAACTATTTGTCTTTGAGTGGATGGACCAGCTGAAAAAGTGGGGCGACTGATCAGAGCAACTAAGAGTCGCTGGAATTATAGTACCAATTCGTGCAAAAGATGGAAAAGACATGAGCTAGCTAGATCGGGTGTATGTAATGTAGCGCACTATTTCTAGAAACGCCCCGAACAAAGTTTAATTATTACACAGGGGTCCAATACGCATCCAGTGCTTGCCCTTTCTGTCGGCACTGTCGGCTTTTTGTGCTTCTACCAGAGAGGGAGGGCCACAAAAACCATGTATTTAATCTCAGGAGACTGAATATTTAAACGCATGCAGATGCAGTATTGCTGACGAGAAAGCTAATATTATTGCTGGATATGTATTATGTATAATACATTACTGAATAACACGATGAAAACAGAAGAAAAATACTTAATTGACAATGAATTTGGGCAACATGCTACATGTTCCCCTTGCCAGACTTTCAAAGAAAATATATCTGTGGAATTTAATTCATACAATATCATAGTGATGTGTGACATTGTTTTAAGGCATTGCATGTACAAGGAATTGGTGGAAGGGGGGTGGATATCTTAAGAAATTGGTCGATCAGAGGGAACAAACTAAAACATTTAACATTGTTGATTGCAGAATAACTTGACACCACAAAGCTAGTGCTTTTTTGGAGTTTAACATTCTCCTCCTATGCAAGGGTAGTTTTCTTTAATGAATTTCTTATATAAATTTAAATAATTATCATTTAATTTTTTATATTTAAAAATTCAAACAAAAACTCCAATTAAAATATTAAAGGGCACGGTCGAGAACGACTACTTGGTAAATAAACGTTTTTATGAGTTCTTATATTAGAAGTTGACATCTCTTGGGCTACTGCAGCGACACCTCTTCTATATATAAGGTAAAATGACCATCAGGATTCGGGATATCATATGTTAGAAGGTATGAAATCCTTCGAAGAGAAATTTTTCCAAGATAAACAATGTGATCAATTCACCTCAATTGAATACATAACAAATTAAAAAATAATAATAATAATAATAAATTAAAAAAAAATTGAGTGTAGCCACAGAATCTATGGGCCGGTACACGCTGAAGTTCTCAAGTTCTAATTATTCAACATTCCAATTGAAGCCAAATTATTTCGACTTCCCGGATTTCGCCTAAGCATATGCTTGGCCAACCCTACACAAGTAATTAAAGCACCTCTTTAAGCTTAGATTTGAGACCATTATTACAAGTTCAGCCAAAGCATCTCAGTTTTTCGATTGCCCGGTTTGGTCTAAGCTTCGGTCTACATCTTTCTAATTATTAATCGGTTGCTAATTAAGTGAGAAGTTTCCAAGGTAACTTAAAGGCAATGGCTAAGTAAAAAAATTTTGTATGGCCTAAATTCATCTCACATTCTGAAATCATCGATCCCTAATGAACCAACCAAGTCAGTTTCTATGGACATCTTGACATAACGCAGGATCTACGGATCAAATAACAAGCATACATTACATATTCATCAAATTAAAGAAAAGAAAAGATGTAATCAATAGTCCAAAAGAAGAGGATCCTATGGGAACAAAAGAAAAACTACTCGGAATCCCAAAAGTCCAAACCTAACAACAGAGCAAGAATTCAAAGCTATTCCAACCCTATCGCAGAGTAAGAACGCAAAACATTTCAAAAATAACTATAGAAAATTTCTTAGCGTTGGAAGGCCAGGCAACTATACAATTAATTTATTCTCATATATTTTAAAGTTATAAGCCTCTATTCCCTGCTTGATTCTATCCTAATGTAAATGATTATATTTTACAGTTATCAATTTGGAATTAACAGCCAACAGAGATAATCCAAAGATATGAAAATAAGAAGTCAAACACTGATTTAAATAAGGAATGAGCCACTTTCATAAACGGAGCATGCATTATGGGATTGCTTGCAATCCCTTGATTCTGGTTTTTAATACGTTCAAAATTTATACTGCGAATAATCTCTCCGTGACTTCTATTCTCACTCATATATTTTTCTCTGTGTTCATATTCCTTCATTGTTTTATGACTAATAAAAGTGTGGTTCTGCCCCATGCATGCCAGACTCGAGCTA
Source organism: Swietenia macrophylla (assembly GCA_032401905.1). Lineage (NCBI taxonomy): Eukaryota > Viridiplantae > Streptophyta > Magnoliopsida > Sapindales > Meliaceae > Swietenia > Swietenia macrophylla. The sequence goes on from CP135567.1 coordinate 2,296,742, forward strand.
ATTTTATTCTAATAGCCAACTAACTGAGGCTTAACCTTACAAGATTAGGCTTTATCTTTTATTCACCTAATGAAACTCAGCTGACTGTTATTATAACTCTTGGCTTCCTCTCCATCCTCTCTTTCAGCATATGTGCCACAGAAATTTGTGGTGTTATAAAAAGATTTAGTAACTTGAAAGAAAGGGTATCTCAGTCTGGCAAAGCATTTATCACATACTCCATTCTTAACCATCAATTACATAAAAATAGCCAAAGGTTGAGCTTGAACTGTCCCTTAATCATAAACAGGAGGTAGATCAATTGGGGAATGGTCTCCAACATTTTGTCTTCTAGTAAGAAAGACATGAAAAGATATATTAGTGATTGTTCTAGTAAAGCCTAACTTATTAGCCAATGTCTCAATGCACTGAGTAATAATGTCATGTGAATGCTTGGGAGGCAACCTCTTGACTTCCTCAAACTTATCTGATCAAGTTGGCTCAACCTTATCTTGAATACCAACTTGCTCTCCAAACAAAGTTTCAAATCAATGAATAATACTAGGCAAATAGTGGGTTAGAAGAATAAAGGCAAATATTTGATTAATCACTGAAAAGATAGTTATTTTGTTCACTATGGAGAAAAGAATACAACTTCGATGGAATATCTCCCTGTAAAGAATCTAAGCTAGTGAATGGTTCCCTCTATTAGTAAATTTCCCTCTGTGGTAATAAATCTGTCCATGGTAATGATCTAAAAGATGTTATTTTCATAATACAATAATCTCTAAGCTACGTCTCCTCTCAAGAATACTAATTCTCAAGTAATCGTACTTAAGTTAAAACTGTTGTCCTAAAAAAAAATCTAAGTTATTCCCAACCACATACAGAAACCTCCTGGTGATATAGCAAACTTGGGAATTTATAATATTGTTTAAAGAAATCTGTCGTGAATGAATCCTTGTCGTTCTCGGGGAAGTGAAATTAGTTAATGTCTGTCAGTATAAAAAGAAAGCCAAAAATCACAGTTTGAGTTCTGGGATAAATAGATCTTTGCTCAGCATTTGAGTCTGAAAGAACTATTTACCGATCGACATTAGATCTGTGGTTGAGGTGGTCCTAGGATGAGACAGAAAATATTATTTACTTTACTGTTTCTGGTATGCACCAGTGCGTCTTTTCAGCTTGGCTATATCAAACAAACACTGCATACCATTGTTAAGGACACCCACGTTCATTTATCTACTAACATAACATGTTATACAGGAGGATTAGGTTACGGTACATTAGTTATATCATTGCCCTCATCACTGAACCACTTTTCTATTGTCATCTTTAAGTATTCAAACAAAATGTAAACATATACAGTATGGCTAATTGTTTCGTAGCATGATCCCATGTAAAAATATTTATACATGACCAACTTGTTAAACTACCAATCGTTCACTGATGTACTATAGACTTTTCTAATTATACGTGGACAAAGATTTGACGGGTCCTTTTGAATGTGAAATCATCCGTATGATTGATTTTCTAGCATACGGCAATTACAAATTTTTTGCAGTGAATCAGTGTCTGCCTATTTATAGACTAAAAGCTAGCTCCAAGTTTGTCGTGACTCTTTTATTATACGGAGAACTTAACCAAATGAAACAGCAATTTCCATTGCTTCGTAGTTTTAAGGTATTACATGAAACCATCAAAAATACATGGAAATTGGAAAACTAGTATTTCATCGTCAATAAATCATAAAGCAAACATTAATTCTAGCTAGATAATATCATGCATACCGCAAAGGCTATTCAACTCAAGGGACGGTCACAATTGACAAAATCAACCCAGCGTAACAAATAATAGATTACATATACATCTTCTATTAACTAATTATCAGAGATTATTCTACTATATTATACGAGTGAGAAGCGAAATTGAGGGGAAAATTTTCGAATGGAAATCATACCTCGAAACATCTGCTTGATTTTAATGGCCTTGTCTCCATTTTGTAAACACAACATGAGAAAAACCTAGCACGGGCCTGCATACTTGGATTAGCGTTAGCTTCTGTACGAGAATTATTAATTAAAAAGTATACCCTATTAATTAACTAATTATACTCATATTTTTTTAGTAAATTATCCCATTATATTCTATCAATTCACTTTAATAGTTAATTAAATGCAACATATATAATTCATGCACACCAAAAATATAATTTTTACTAAGGAATATTTTCAAATACCTTCTTAAAATCTAGCAAAATCTCACATAAATACAAGTTTTTATAAAATTAATTAAAAATATCCTTCAATAATAATACAATTATATTTGATTGTTAGTTAGCTAACTAAATAATCTTATTTGTATAATTTTATATATTAGTAATATTTTTCACCTACTTTTTCTAAAATTTAAAAAATTTACAGAAAGTATTCCTAAAAGTTATTTTTATATTTTGATATTTAATTTAATTTAATAGACATACATAAATTATGTACTAATTTTAATAAAAAAGATACCATAAATTATTTAATTATGTAGAATTATAAATCATTGAATTTGATAAACATGTATAAAATTATAAAATATAAATATATATAAATAAATATTATAAATTATTTATTTGTATAAAATTATTTTAACTGTTATAAAATATTATAAAATATTTTATGATAAAATTGCGAAATACTTAAATTGCTAATTAGAGAAGAGGGGCCAATTTATTGATGTGTATTGTACAATGACTTGTTATTAATATGTTATTCTATATATTTCACAAGATTAATTCTAATAATATTTTATGTCTCTTACCATCATTAACATCCTCTTTGTTTGATGTTGTAATCCTTATTCTTCTATTTTATCCCAAACAATTTGAAAACACTTGTAAATATAAAATCTTCAATTCTTGTCTTTCTAAAATTAGAATTTATGATTTAACTAATTTTAATAATCATAGAAATATTTTATGATAGTTAAAATAATTTTATATAAGTAAACTATTTATTATACCTATTTGTATACATTCATATTATATAATTATATATATGTATATATATCAAATTAAATAGTTTATAATTTTACACGAATAAATTATTTATCATATTTTTTTATTAAAATTAACACATAGTTTATGTATATTCATTAAATTAAAAATTAAGTTTTTAAGAGTATTTTTTATTAATTTTTCAAAACTTTAAAGAGATATATAAAAAAATACTAGTTATAAATAAAATTATACACTTAAAGTTATTTTAAATACAACAATGTTACTATTGAGAAGTATTTTTTATTAATTTTATAAAACTTGTATTTATTTGTGATTGTGTCAAATCTCAAGAGAAGTATTTGAAAATACCTCTCTTTACTAATAAAAATGTGTTGATTCAATATTGTAAAATTTATTTAGAAAATTGAGGAATTTTGATCCTTCTTTTTTGTTTCGTTATTCTAATCTAATATAATATAGCATTGGGTTAATGAAAGCACAGAAACTAGTGTGTATAGTTTCAAGAAGAATTTTTCAAAAATAATCATATTTAATTTTTCATTTACCAAAATAATCTCTTCACTAATTCTTTAACCAATAAAGCCAAAAAACATGAATGTGGATTCAAATACCCCTCTAACCAAAAACAAAACATTTCTTTTTGTCTCTCTCCCCTTCATTCTCTTCTCTTCTTCTATTTTCTTTCTATTTTTCTACAAATTTAGAGCAAAAAGAGAAGTTATAGATCGAACAATTAACTTGTAGCATCGATATCTGCACCTAGGTCAATTTCATTTTGAAGTTATTGCATATATATTTTTGATGGTTGTTTTATTGTTATTGTTGATGTTTTAGTTTGTTCGGATTTGATTGTGGAGATTGCATTTTGTTTGTTTGGGTTTGATTTGAGAAAATTTGTTTGAGATTGTTGAGATTACATTATGAAAAGAGGGGAAAATTTTGTTTGGAGAGGGGTAAAATTGGGGAAGTGGTTTCGGCCACCCTATTGTGACCAAAAGTGTCTTATTTATGTATATACCTTGTCATATATTAAGTTCTCATACATGTTAGAGAAACAATCTATGTAAGAAGGATGCTACATCCAAGATAAACAAACTAATTGGATGTTATAATATTAATACGAGGACAAATTTGTTTGTTTGGGTTTAATTTGAGAAAATTTGTTGAAGAGAGATGAAAAGAGGGGGAAAATTTGTTGGTGAGAGATGAAATTGGAGTGGGGACAGGAGGGAAGTACATTTCAGCCACCACATGTGAACCGAAACCACCTCATGTGGTGACCGAAAGTGGCACTTTCGGGAACCAATTGGTACCCAAAAGGCCAATTTCGATCACCACATAAGGTGACCGAAAGTGCTGTTTCATAGTGGCGGAATCCCACATTTTTCAGCTTCTCCCTAATCCAAATTTCTGGCCTTCTCCGACATAAACAAAATGCAATCTTCAAATACATATCCTAATGCATTTGTTCAATCAAGTTCTTTTTTTTTTTAAAACCACCTAACACCATTTTTACTGCAAAAAGAACACGAAAATAACAATCAAAATATACATGCAATATCTTAAATTAAAACTCAACTAACTCAAAATATCAATGCCACAAGTTATACACTCCATCTCTAACTTTCTTTCTCTCTTTGCCTAAAATTTGTTGAAAGAAAAGAAGAGAATGAATGGGAGAGGAAAGAAATAAATGAATGTTATATTTTTTATTAGGGGGCATTTCAGTTCATATTCATGTTTTTTAGTTTTATTAATTGAAGAGATTATTTTAGTAAATAAAAAATTAAATATGATTACTTTAAAAAAAATTTTAGTTTCAAAATATGATTATTTTAGTTTTAATTTTTCAAAAAAATAATAAATAAATAAAAGGCATGGTGTCACTCATTCCATGCATGCAGAAGTGCTTGGAAAAAATTGATAGGAGAGCACAATTTGCAATTGAAATCCCGTTAAAATTAGGTGATGCAAACATTTTTTATATTAATTAGCAATTTAACAATCAAATTAGATGATGGAAAAGTTTTATTTTAGTTGTTAACCCCATCGATCAAATTACTGAATACACTTCACCTTTGATCGCAAATAACATGTAGTTCATCTCAATGCCAAAAAAAAAAAAATCAAAACATAGACGGCATTTAACATGTGTTTACCTGCCATGTGGACTGTTCATTAAAAAAAAAAAAAACTGGAATTAAAGATTATGTGATGTCCAGTCAAATCTGGGTGCAGTTCTGTCTGTCCCACTGTCTTAAAAGAGACCAATAAAACTCTCCCAAACGACAAAAGCTTTTAATGTGTTTGGGTTGAGATGGCTAATTATTAACCAAGTATTATAAATGATGAAATAATGAAATTTTTTAATAACAGGACTCATAATTCATAGATGTAACATCACTCTACATGAAGATCTGCAGGGGACCTAGCAACATTCCTGTAGAATTGGGCCCACTAAAGGTTTTTCTCCGAATTCTTGCCCTTGATCATTAATGGATGCGAAACAAAGAACGGTGATGCTTCCACACAAAAGTAAATAAAAAAAGAAAAGCTGCACATTTCCAAGGTGGGCCAAATCCTTACTGACCCTATACGATGATTGATGTGAGGTATGTCGTCATGAGGTTTTTGGTAACTTAAACATACATATTTAGTTTGCATATTGAAACTTAATGCAAAACATCACCCTATGTAATCAAAATACATTTTTTTTGTTAAATATAAGTATATCATCGTTTTTACATGGATGGAGATTTAGGTTTCAAGGCAAAATTTTATGGACAAATATCCTTTCAATCACAAGGAAGCATAAGACTGAATAAAATATAGCTTTCCAAGTCTAGTACATGAAAAGCGAGAGTACACAATCTGCTTTTAAGGTTTGAGCTCCGTGTGCAACAATCCTTTGATCATAGAATTTTAAAAAGCAATATTCATCAAATGGGATTAATTTATGATAACAAAAGGAAAGAGTTTGCATTCATTAAAAAAAAAAATAGATATAACATCACAGCAATATGATCATTCATCAACGAGCTAAAACTTCAAATATAAAAGAGCAAGCTACATAGAGATTAATTCTTACCTCGGCGAAATGTGAAGCAAGCAATTGCATGCATGTTCGGCAACACGAGCTTTTATCATTGTGTAGGAGGAAAGAAGAAATAATTTCAGAATTTTCTCATTCAAAGTTTTCATAACTACTTGCACTCAAAGGCTCACCTTAGCTTGGTGTAAATTTTTCTAATAATCAATGCTTCTGAAAAAAAAACGAGCAAAAAGGAGGAAAGAATATAAGGTGAAGAAGAAGAAGAAGAATCTGCAGCATATTAATATGATCATAGGATGATTCTCAGGCCCAGGAGGGAAGGTGGCGGCTAAGAAACCCGCATTGAGCGAGAGAGAATTCGAGCCTTAGATTTCAGAAATGAACCTGCAAAAGTTGTGCAGCATTTCCCACGTTTTTTTTAGCAAAAGAAAATGTTAAAACCACTAGAAAACAACTTGGCATGCATGGGTAATACTGCACAAAAGGCCAAGAAAAATAGCACTAAATTGGTGCCGAAGAGTTTGAACTGTTTTGTACCATAAAAACAGAGAGAGAGAGAGAGAGAGAGAGAGAGAGAGAGAGATGTTGACGAAAACTGAAGGAGACAATTCTGCTAGAGAAAAGAAACAGCACTAAATGAATACCGGTACTGCTTAGTTCAAGCATTCCTCAAAAATAAAATAAATAAATAACAACAAGCTGGCAAGGGTTTCTTATTTAATTAATTAAATTTGTATGTGATCAGATCAGAGTAGAAAGGTGCAAAGCGAAACGTCAACAGATCGGCTGACAAACATTGGCACGAGGTCTTCCAGAGCTCCGAAAAAGCAGTTACCTTGAATTGTGAGACGACTGTCCTCTCCTCTTTTGTTTGATTGGGGTTTTTCTTTGTTTTTGTTTGTTGTGGCAGATGGAACTCTCTCTCTCTCTTGTAATAATATTGTTGAAGCAATAATGCCCAAGTATTAATTGATTTTCTTTCGAGAATTTGATGACGCAGGCGATCGATTTTATGGTTTGAATTTCAGTCCTTCAAAACTGCACACGTGGGATGCGTGAAGCAATGGTATTGCTACTGACCTTGTGTTTGGAAGGAATTAATGAAAAGTATACACACAAGAAAACGTTACACTATTTGAAGTCTCCAAATTAAATCAAAAAGAAAAAGTTAGGCTATTTTCTTTTTCTGATTTAAGTTCTCCCCGCCCAAACAATGGAAAAAAAAAATTAAGTTGTCTCTACGTTTTCTTTTTCATCTTTTCTCTAGTTTTCTTTCCTTGTATCATTCCCATCACCACAGTACAAACAGTGTTGACCAAACGTATATGTATTCCGTTTTATACTGTATCAAATACAGTAGACTCAATCATTACATTAAAATTACATACTAAATTTAGTTTGGAATCGTGTTAGGGCTTAATTAAGATGTTTGACATTAGTAATGATCTTTCACCATTGCTGAGCCGAGTTGAAAGTTAATAAGTCAGTTACAAATTAGTATATGCGCACTGCTATGACAAATTCTTGATTTGATGCTGTCATTCGGAAAAGATTATTATTATAATTACAAATTTGATTTTTCAATATCACATCAATCATGCATAATAAAATTAATAATAAATGTTTAATTAATATATATATAAATTTATATTTCAGTTTTATGGACAAAGACCCTTTTTTAACACACGTCAATTTACAAAACACTATTGGTTAGCTTATAATCCTTCTTATAATGCCCCTTTTTGCAAACTTATAATTCTACTCCTGCCATGGAATTCACCTGTGAAAAAACAGATTTCTGTTTTTCACAAGGTAGCACGAATATAGAGAATAATTCATGCAATTATTAGTATTTCTAGTGGCTAAAGCTTTTGCCTCCTGCTTGACCATGTTGCATATATTGTTTTCCAAGCGGGGTCTGGACTTGACATGGATAGGGGACGTAGCCCTGTATCCGCGGTGGGGGTACCCTTAGCCTTAGTTAGGGCTCAGCTATGGCCATGCTCTATTGTCTCTTCACTTAATCAAACCGTACTGTAATCATTAAAACAACTAAATGTATGAATAAACAAAACATTGAAGTAAATCTGGCCTGATCTGGTTAGAATCATTATGTTCATTATTCTTGTCTTGTCTATATTGATGGTAATGTATGGATTCTCGACATGTAAAAACGTGAAATGTCAGACATGCATCCTATAATTTTATTGTTGTAAATACTTATTATGAGGATGGACAGGGCGTGTGACAACTAAAATTTATTTGCCACGGCAGGATTTGACACAGAACACCCGTGGAATGGAGTAAACATCGAGGTAGGTGCAGGAAAATAAAACTGAGGTAAATGACAAGTCATCGTTTGATGTGTCGTAACAAGGAAAGTAGAGACTTATCTTTTCTTTTTTTGACCGAGTGCTATATTATAAAGAGTGAGACCAAATAGAACAGCAGAATCTGAAAGAGATGGACAAACAAATCTGCAAGAATTGTCGCGGTGATCACTTTGTAGTACGAACCCCACTCACAGCTCACCCATCATCAACTACTCCAAAGAAATGCAGCAATTTGCCGGTGGAAAATGTCATCACGCTATATTTTTATTTTTTATTACGTGTACTGAGTTGATTAAATTTTTTATTAATTAGTTAGTGCAAATAAATCTTCTTAATAATTAGTTATCTAACTAATTTGTTATTAATTCTTTTTCTATTATTTTGCATTTGATCGATTGTTATTGAATATATAAATAAGCCACCAATTAAAAAATAAAGATATTTTTTAACTTTTGAATTTAATTTAGTATCAATTATCGGTGGTTTAAAAGTTTTCTCAAATTAATCCGTTTTTGATCTTAAATTCTTATCTTTCAATTACTCTAAAATAGTAGAAAATTCGATAATGTACCAAAGTGATATCAAAGCCTAGGCATGGAGCATCGAGTGGATAAGTTAGAGCAAGATGTGACTTCTGTTGTCCTAGGACAACAACCAATATTAGAGAAAATGAACGAACTTTTTGAGAAGTTATGCGTTCCTACTGAACCATCATTATCGTTTTCTCAATTAATCCAAGAAGGGAATGGAGGCGTTCAAGTTCAACCAAAAGCTAGCAGCAACTTCCATCAATCTCACACTTCCAAACACGTGAAGTTAGATTTCTCTCATTTAAATGGCAGTAAAGATCCAACAAGTTGGGTATGTTACTGAGCAATTTTTTCAATTTCATGAGATTCTAGAAGAAGAATGAGTTGCATTGGCTTCATTCCACCATGAAGGGAATGCTCAAATATGGTATCAGTTACTGAAACAAGAGCCTATTGTAGTTTCATGGGAGATAAGATTTACACTCTCGATATGGACCTATCAATTTTATGACTTCTTCGGCGAGCTCACCAAACTTCAAGAAACAGGGTCAGTTCAAGATTATCATACTCAGTTTGAGAAGCTATTCACAAAAGCTGGTCATTTACGGCAAGGATGTCAAATTAGTTGTTTTGTTAATGGCTTAAAGGATAGCATCAAGGCTGATGCTTTAGCAAGAAAGCCAACATCATTATCCAGTGCCATTAATCTAGCTTGATTATATAAAGCCCGAAATATGTCCCAACGAAAGACAACTTCTTTAGATAAAATGAATATTTCTTCCAAGAAAGATATGGGTGTTAATAGACCATTCCTTCCTCTTAGAAAAATATCACCAGCGGAGTTGAAGGAGAGACGTGAGAAAGGTTATGTTATAATTACAACGAAAAATTTAGCAGACCTTACTCTTTTCTGGTAATTCTGGTGAAGAAAAAAGATAATTCCCAGCACATGGGCATTGACTACCATTTTCTCAACAAAATTACAATCAAAGATAAGTTTTCAATTCCCATTATTGATGAGTTATGAGATAAATTGTACGGTGCAAAATTTTTTAGTAAGCTTGATTTGCGATCTGGATATCATCAAATTAAGGTGCATGATGAGGACAATCCAAAAACTGCATTTAGAAACCATCATGGACATTATGAATTTTTAATAATGCAGTTTAAGCTTACTAACGCACCTTCAACTTTCTAAGCATTGATGAATGATTTTTTAAAAAATTATTTAAGAAAGTTTGTTCTCATATTTTTTGATGATATATTAATCTATAGTAAAAGTTGGAAGGATCATTTAGAACATTTGAAAATTACTTTATCAAATCTCTAAAGCCACCAATTATTTGTCAAAAAAGAGAAGTGTGCTTTTGGTCAAAAAGAAATTCAGTATCTTGGCCATGTCATCAATGAATACATCGTAGTCATAGATCCTGAGAAGATGGCCATTATGCTAAAATGGCCTAAGCCGAATATGTTGAAGGTTATACGAGAGTTCTTTGGATTTACTGATACTACCGCAAGTTCATTCAAGAATATGGAAAGATTGCAAGACCACTCAATCAAATGTTAAGAAGAAGCATTTGGGCTTTTAAAGGAGGCAATAACAAAGGTACCTGTATTGGTACTTTTCGATTTTTCAAAAAAATTTATTGTGGAGTACAATGCATATGGTTCTAAAGTAGGGGCTGTTTTAATGCAAGAACGGCCTATTTCTCTCTTTAGTCATGCTTTGCAAGGGAAACACACTTATTATACTCAATATATGAGAAAGAGATGTTGGCATTAGTAATTATAGTGCAAAAGTGGAGGCCATATTTATTGGGGAGGCAATTCATTGTGAAAACTGATCAAAGGAGTCTCAAATATTTGTGGTCCTAATATATCACCACTGATGTTCAAAAAAAGTGGCTTTACAAACTCATGGGGTTTGATTTTGTCATCGAGTATAAAAAGTGCAAGGAGAATATCGTGGTCAATGCACTATCCAGAGTACATGAAAAGCATGGTGAATTGATAGCTTTTTCTCAACCAATTCCAAATTGGTTAGATACAATAAAAGAATAAACGAAAAGCAATCTAATTTTAATTAAATTGGTAGGGTCCGTTAAAAATGGTGAAGCCTTGGGTCCATGGAATTATCGTGATGATGTTGTATTCTTCAAAAAAAAAATTTATCTTGCCCGTAATTCTCTTTTAATAAATGAAATGATTGCTCAATTTCATAATTGCTCACATGAAGGCTATGCCAAGATAGTTCATCGAATTAGAGCTAATTTTTTTAGAGAAAAATGCAAGAAAAAATCGAGTCTATCAGAAAATGTGACATATGTCAGCACCATAAAACTGAAAATCTTGCACCTACGGGACTACTATAACCCTTGCCAATTCTAAATTAGGCATGGGAAGACATTTCAATGGATTTTATTGATGGACTGCCTTCATCTAAAAGAAAATCAACTATAATGATCGTAGTAGATAGATAATTTAAGTACTCCCATGTTATCCTTATGTCTCATCCAAATATAGCTACTGAAGTTGCTCAGTTTCTTTGAACATATTTTTAAGTTGCATGGCATGCCAAAATCCATTGTGTGTGATAGAGATCCAACTTTTACAAGTATTTTCCAGTCAGAGTTATTTCACTTAAATGGAACTAATTTTAGTTATAGTTCTACTTACTATTTTCAAACAGATGGCCAAAGTGAGGTGGTTAACCGAACTTTAGAGATGTATCTGTTATGTTTTACTTGTCATAAGTCTAAAAATTGTGTCAGGTGGTTAGCATGGGTAGAATATTCTTACAACACGAGTCGACATTCATCAACAAAAAAAGACTCCTTTTGAAGTGATTTACGGTAGATACCCACCCTCATTATTAACTTATATTCCAGGAATTGCAAAGGTGGCAACCATGGAGCAAAAATTGTTGTATCGTGATAAGATTCTTAAACAACTTCATGTGAATCTTAAGGAGGCTCAAACAAGGATGAAGTAAGTGTATGACTCACAACATCGAGAGGTGGAATTTATTGAAGGTGATTGAGTTTATTTAAGGCTTCAACCATACAGACAATCTTCTTTATCTTTGAGAAGAAATGTTAAACTCTTACTAAAATATTATGGCCTATTCAAGGTATTGAAGAAGATCGAAGAAGTAGCCAATAAGTTGGAATTACTAACTGATTCTCGTATTCATCTTGTGTTCCACGTATCTTGCTCAAGAAAAAAACTTGGCGAAAAGGTTTCAGTTATGTCACAACTTCTTTTGATGGGTAGTAATAGTGAGTTTGCTCTAAGACCTCAGGCTATTCTGGACCGTCGAACAAGAAAAGGCAAGGAGAAAATTTTACCACATTGGTAAGTTTTTTCTCCTGCTGAAGTCACATGGGAAAGTTTGGAATTCATAACAAAACAATTTATTGATTATACTCCTAAGGACAAAGGGTCAACTTAAGGGGGGAGAGATTTTATGGTGCTATGTTTTCTATTTTTTACCAATTGCACTGAGTTGACCAAGTTTTCGTTAATTTTTAGTTCAAATAAGTCTTCCTAATAATTAGTTATCTAGCTAATTTATTGCTGATTCTTTTCCTATAATTTTGCATTTGATCATTGTTATTGAAGTATAAATAAGCAACCAATAGAGAAATAAAGATATCTTTTAACATTTGAGTTTAACTCAATATTAATTACCAAAAATTTTAAAAAATTTCTTTGAATTAATTATTTCTTAAAATTCTCATCTTTCAATTACTTCAAAATAGGTAGAAAAACTGATAGTGTACCAGAAAATGTTATTTTTACCTTTCTCATAGACAAACACATACCTTTTATATCTCTAATTAGACTTGTTGATTTTGAATTTACTTCACGTCTAATTTTTTGCTTGGTAGAACTTGTCTTTCCATTTTCTTTGGTTTTATGATTTTAGATTATAAGTGGCTAACATATACTGTGAGAGTGAAAGAGAGTAATTTTAAGAAGAAAAAGGGAAAAGAAAAAAGAGTAAATTAATGTCTTTTATTAACTCTTCAATTTTATTTTTTCAGAAAAAATAGAAAAAAAAAATTTTAACTAATTATATTCATAATTTACTAATCAAACAAAACAAAAAAATATAATTGGACCAAAAAATTTCATAATTTAATCATAATAAAAATATTTATTTTTTATTTCTAAACTTTCGATCATACCCATGAGTATGATTAAAAATAAAAATTTTAATAACATCTTTTAAAGATTCCTTTCTTGCTAAATATTGTTTTTCAAATAAAAACAAACTCAATTTTTAATTAGATGAGAATATTTACAGCTTAAAAATATTTTGAACCTTCATATTTAAGTAATATTTTATATTACAACAGCAATCATAAAATAATTTAGTTAATAAAGACAATTAACATAATTAAATAAAATATTATTACATATAATCTTTATTAAAAAAAAACTAAGAGTCCCAGAGATATATTTGTAGCATAGATAAAAATTGTGGTTTTCTTTAATATGTTAGATATTTAGAAATTAATTAAATTTTTAAACTATCGTGAAAGTTAAGAAAGAAAGTTTTTATTTTTTGTTTTCACAAAAAGCCAGTAGTGTCGAAAAAGAAAAGATATCAAAAAGTTGTTATTCAATACTTCAAAAAAATAATATGTTGTTAAATTTTTTTTTAAAAAAAAAAGGAATAAGTTATAGCTACCAGAAAAAAAATACATAGAAAAAAGTAAATTTTAATTAGTGAAATAATAAAATGTCTTATTATAATAAAAAAGAGAAAACATGAAGTGAAAAAAAAAAGATTAATTTAAGGATAAGTTTGAGATTTTAATGACCGTACCAAGTAACATTCATATTTTAAATATATTAAATAGGTGTTTGAGTAATAGAATCTCTACAGTATTTTTAAAGGTGGAAGAGTCTTTACATTTTCTAAGTTAACGTGTATCCTCTTCAAATTCCAAAATTAACGTTAATGCATCTTCATTTTTTTCATTTTTATTTTCCTCTCCACACCCAATAACTACTATTAGTCAACATGTTTTTAAGAAGAAAAAAAGAAAAGATAAGAGAAAAATTCTTCCTCATGGTTCCCTTCATTCTTTCCAAACCCAATCAATGTAATTGAAATTACGAAAATTCTATGAGAGAAACAACTGCTTAAACATGAAAAGGACAAAGAAAGGAATAACTCAACTCCTTTTATCAAATGTGAAATGTAAGCACGAGTGACAAGTTTTTAACACAATTCATCAATTCAATACAAAATTTATAAATTTGAATTAATATAAGATACCCCGACTATTGTATAATTGAAGGTATTTGATATTTTAGATTATTATTATTATTATATTTTAATCTTTTATTTTATTTTAATTTTGATTTATAAATTTTTTTTTATAAATTAAAAAAAAATATTTTTTTCATACACATCAATTTCAATAAAATTTTCATAAGTATAACTTTTTTATTTATGTATAAGTGAAAATTATTTTATTTATATTTTTTATTATTTATGTGACATTTAAAAGAATGACCCAAATATTAATTTTTAGGTTTTTTATTCGAAAAAAAAAAAGAACTTGATAATTATATTCATATTTTAAACATTAAAAAAGACAAAAAAAAAAAAAAAACAAACAAACATATTTAAATTCAGACATTCAACTTTATTCATATTTTAAACATTAAAAAAGACAAAAAAAAAAAAAAAAAAAAAAAACATATTTAAATTCAGACATTCAACTTTATTCATATTTTAAACCATTTCTAATTTCAGTAATTAAAACTAACACTACATTAGTGAAGTGCAGCTTTACCCCATATAGATAAATATGCATATTTATATAGAAAATAATGTGGGGATGTCAATTCTCTGTGCAAATAAATAATAGATTAATTGAATGCAAATAAAAAATTAATGCAATTATTGAGAATCAATAATGTCAATTAGTTGACTATTATGCAATAGTTGTTCCTCAATTTATGTGTTTTATCTCTAATACTACTCATATATACATATATATATATATATATATATATATATATATATGTATGTATCTAAAATTCATTACAGCACTTATGATACTGTTACTCTCATTTCTTCAATTCTTTTAAAAATTATTTTAAATTTTTTCAAAATTATTTTAAATATTTTTTTAAAATCGATTATAGTACTATTTATTTATATTTCAAATTTTTTACTATATTTTAAATTTTTTATTATTTATTTTAAATATTATTTATTATTTATTTTAATTTTTTTCGTTTCAAATTTTATAAATTTGATTTTAAATTCAACGCAAAAAAAAATAAAAAAGAAACAACAATACTCCCAAATACAACCAACCCCGCATACTGAATTAAAAGGTTTACAAGATTAATTAAGATTAGAATTTAGTCACACTTGTTAAACTTGCACTACAATATTATTAAACCTTTTTTTCCTGACAAGTAATATTTATCAATTCACTGTTTACTTAATAATTAATGATTGAATTTTATAACAATTGAGAATTTTCTATTTCAACTAATACAAATGAAGGGTGCTTTACAAATCCCTCGCGTCACCACCCCATTTTCGTATGTCTAACTACTATAACTTTTAGTGACAATGGGAGCTCGTAACAGAGGTACACAATATCTTCAAATTTCTTGAAAAAATTTTCAAGCAAGCCCAAATTCCAAGGAGCACATAATTTTTTTAAGGACAATGGATGGCATTGGGTTCCAAAAATTTCATTGCCGGACTAAGAAACCAAATAGAAAAATGAAATTGCTCTCATTTGATTAATGAATTTGAGAGACTCCCTCACATAAACAGTCTACTTTTACACATTGCCGCCGACCAACAAACTACAAATCAAAATTTTAAGAGTTATATGCTAACAGCTATATATTAAATGGAGAATTGACTATATACACTATGATTTGGTCTGGGTTCTACTCTTAATTTTTATTCGGAATTTGGGGGCAGAACTACCTTCCGATGGCTCAGTCTTGGCTTCTACCTTCGTGATCATTACTTTCGATCCACTGGGTTCATTTGGTTTCAATTGCGTGGTCGCCAACTTGATGCTGGATTCCTCTTTTTTAGCAGGCAGCTCTACCAAAGGCGCCTTCGCCTCATCACTCAGCAGTTTCGCCAACTCTTTCTCTTTTCGTTTCTTCTCTTTCTTTAGACGCTTCCTCTCCAAATACTCAGGATCTTCCCTGTTTCGTTTCTTTTCTTTCTCTTTCTTCTCCTTTTCTTTTCCACGAAAAGGTGAAACCGCTGTACCTATTGAACCACCATTTGGATCAAATCTTGCACCAGAGAGGGTTTGAAGACTAGCATATTTTTTAGCACCGATATCTACATTGTTATCTTGAATGATGCTGGGTGACGAAGGATCATCACATTGCAGGTGCACAGATACTTTGCTTGAATCAGCTGTGCACTGGAGTTCCTTCCCAAAATTATCACCTTCACTTGGAAGTTTAGCGCTGCCGATGCTAGCTGTCATCCGGGACCCATGATCATGGCATGAGTTAACCTCCTCAATATTTTGATTACTAAAGCTCACAGCCTCTGCAGAATTCCTTTGGGGTGCATCCATAGAAACAGAGCTGCTGGTGCGACGATCAGTTTCATGATTTCCACCTTGAGATCTTTCAATAGTTCTGTTATCAGCCTCCTCCACTCTACTAGTTACAGTAGATTTTTTAACCTTTAGCTTAACAACTGGCATCTTCCTTTCTTGACTGTTGGAAACGGTTTCTGCATCCTTAGAAACTTCTGGGACCGGCACTTTCCATTCATGCCCATTGGAATCAACATCTGCTTCCTTGGGAACTTCTGGAGCAATTAATATATTCTCTTCATGGCCATTGGCAACGATGTCTACTTCCTTCGAAGCATCATGAATACCCAAATTATCCTGTGTAAAGTTTGGATTATCTGTAGAAGGCTCCGTACGCTTCATTTCCGTAACAAAAGAAGCAAAGATATTCTTCTGTTCACTAGTTTCTGCATCACCTAGAAGCAACAATTTATCTCTGGGCACTCCATATAGTGTGGGGGCTCTGAAACAAAAGATCAAATCATAGAAATGGAAAAATTAGCATGCACAAGTAACAGGTAAAAGGAAGTATGATGATGAAGAACCCAGCACCTAGAACAAAAAATTCACTTCCTAGTCCCACCAGTAGTAATCATTGACTATGGTATATCTTTTTCTTTCGTATTTTCTTTCTCTAGGGATATCTTAATACCTAGTTATAATAAAATACATGGCAGAAAAAAAGGACCCCAGAAGAATAAGCACAAACCGGTACTGCAAATGCAATATCTACTTGCAGAGTTATTAAATGGATTGCAGTTGTACCATACTATCCGTAATAGGAAAGAGGTGGACTAGAAATGTGAAAATGATTCTTGTAATAAACTGCTTGTCGGAACACAAATGCTCCGTTGAGTTGAATGCTCCATCTTATAAAAATAATTCTATTAAATTCTTATAAAATTTATTCAATTAAAATAAAATTCAACATATTATTTTTAACAAATATAATTGTGGAGTAAAATCAACCTAGCTTTGAAAGGGGCCTTACTTTTTCAAAGCTGAACTGCATGCAAACCAACCATTATTCATAATGGCCTAACTATGAGCAGTAGAACTAACACTTCTTAAAATGACACCCTTAGTAAGAGTACATTGTCAACCTCTTAAAAATATTTATGATTCCTGATATACTTAGTTGAGCCAACCTTTTAACATGTCCTCTCAACCATATTCAAATTTTTCCAGGGTACTGATGTGATAAAATAAACAATATTCATTGTTGAGCCAACTTCAAAACATGAACAATCCAAGTGTTTGGTTGATTTTCAATCCTATGAAGACCTTGCCAATGTGGTCAAAATATATTTAATCATTAGCTAACAAAAATCTCAATACATTAACCTAAAGGCAAGTCCAGTGGCACAGTTCCTAAATAACATGAACAGCCAAGTGATTTCCGTTCCCAATATGAGATAACCAGAGTGGTAAAAATATCTACTACTTATTATCTACCAAAAAATCACACTGCATCAACCACAAAGCAATGCAGATGATGCAATCACTGGTGTACTATTACACATAAGAGCAATTATTGGTCATTGATAACCAGATGTATGTCACCTGATTGCTCTTTAATACCTAGAAGTATAATCACTGCCATGATTACCTCTATAAAAAATTCAACCAGCCTTTCTAAAAGGAGAGAAAATAGAGAACCCACCTTCCTGCAAGGATCTGTAAAATGCTGAACAAGTGATGACGAAGGAGTACATTATTGAATGCTAGACGGCTTTCAAGCAGATTAAGCAAAGCCACAAGAGTTGCAGTCTTAACTTCATTATTGGAATCAGATCCACCTTTTATCTGACATATTCGCATAGTATGAATACCCAATTTCACCTGTCCTGCAATCAAGGAATATGGAAGTTAAGAAAACACAACATCATTATTTTATCAAGAACAAGAGAACCCTCCATTAATGAAAGCTGAAGCCCGTAATACAACAGTTCTCTCACTGAAAGGTTAAGTTGAAAAGAAGCAAAACCTCTCAAGGATGGTTCTTCTTCTAAATATTTGATAAACCATGACAATGCTGCATCTATGCCTTTGCAGTGGAACTCGAGATCAAGGAGCGCTCTGCTCGCTTCCACTCGAACTTGCCATATTGTGTTGAAATTCCGAAATGGTTTAATAAGTTCAACAATGTGATCCTGCATTGAATAATGACCACAAGTAAAATCAAGATAAGTTTAGAAGCAATCTATCACAAAAAGGGGACAAGAACTTACAAGACAAATGAATCCAGATAGCTTTAATGCAATTTGTGTCAGAGTTCGGATGCAACTGACTGTCAAGATCCCATTGTAACTTGGCATGAGCCTAGTACATACCATTTAATACACAGTTAATTTCAATAGTTATTTTACAAATGCATACCCAAGTACAAGAATTTAACTTCACCTGTCAAACTGTAAAAGTCGATCAATGTGCTTGAGAAGAGATGATAAAAGAAGAATACTCTGTTACAGATTAGCATCAAGTAAGCCTTTGGAGCACAAAACAGAATGTACAGAAAAGAAATAAGGTGTTATATTATAACATTTATGTATTCCTAAAAGAATACAAAACTTAGATCCTAACTTTCTCATCACTGAATTTTAAGTCTAAATTGGATATTAAATCTTCCACCTTGTCATACAGAGGGGATATAATCATAGGGATACTACAGCAAGAGCCAATTTTAGCTAAGAGATAAGTAATACCTAAAAACTCAACGTTGAACAACAAGCCAAGAACCACAACAAAAGCCTATCAGATTCAAACAATTGGCATTATTTTTTACTTTATATTGTTTCAAATTTAACATCAAGGTAAATGTCAAATGTGCAAGAATCTGTGAAGTTAGAATGAGATCTTAACTATACCAATATTTTCTTTGGAAAACTCAATTTATTTGAACCATTCTTTAACCCAAAAACTCTACTCATATATGGGTCATACCAATATATTACAGGGTGTGTGCATACACAAGTAATAATATGGATGAAGCAATAATTAAACAAGTGGTCTACAAAAAAGATGGCATTAACCAAAAGGAATCCATGAGATAAATAGTATGAACCACCTGTTGCTCAAATTCAAGTTCACCCACTGACTGGACCAGTGCAGCAAGCCAGAACACATCAGAGTACGGATTCCCACCGTTGTCATTATACTGTTGATGAACAGTGAAACAGTGAAACAGTGAAAATGAACAATGAGATGACAAAGGTATAACAGAAAAAAGAAAAAAAGACATTGCAAAAATAAAATAAAACAAAACAAATCACTACATAAATCACACTCACTGAGAAAAGTGTTCATTGCATGCTGAACCATGACACAGGCAGTAAAAAAGGCAAGAAAACTGGTTTTAACATTGCATTTAAACAAAATTCTTGGAAGAAAGTACTAAATCAATTCTTAAACTCAAGGACAATCACTTGACATCATGGACATCTTGTTCAATAAATATCTGTATTGTAACATGCCCTTGGTTACATAAATTGCTAAATCTTTAGAGGATTCAAGACAAATGAAGAAGTCTAAGCAACCAGATATATCACAAGACAAGGCATGAACCAAGGCATGCTTTAGCATCGCATAGTCGTATAGTTCCTTCCACAAGATAAAACAGACAGCCATGATGTGAAAAAAAAAGAAAAAGCTGGTATGCTACTTGAAGAAATGGAGGCATGATAATTATCAAGCATAAAGGAACAATATTAAAATCAAGAACGTTGAGTGAATTCAAAAGAATTAATCTAACAGTTAACGCCAACACAAGGCTCAACTCATGATTACTATACTAACAGAGAAGAAAACTGTAATCTCTTAAACACAAAATTCTCTTCAGGAGACAAAAAAGAGCAGCTAAACAAACAACAGATGGCAAAACGTTCTAATGATTAAATTGCCACATTCTTGTTGAACAACTCTCATCATTGACTTCATTTAAGAACTTAATGGACAATAATCTATTATAGGAGTCTAAGTGCCATTTCAGTATGCTGTACCTTCCAAGGTAATCATTTTTAGCTATCTGAAACCCCCCCCCCCCCCCCAAAAAAAAAAAATAGCACTTTGTTTTTGGTGCAGTGATTTGTTAAATTCCTGTTATTTCAAATGCTATGTACATGTAGTCAGTATCTTTTTCTTTTGAGTGCTGTGACCATCCATAATGACCAAAAATACAGTGAATATTTTGGGACACTAGCGTGCTAGACCGGGCAAGTTTAGTCCTTTGTTTGATAAAAGATAGTGCCATCATATTATATACATTTTTAGTACATAGTTCCTACACAAAGAGACATAGAGGTGTACAAAATGGACTAAATCTAGTTTGGGATGGATATTAACTAACTAACTATTTCTTGTAAGTGTTGTGTGTGTCTATGATGACCAAAAATACAGTAAGAATATTTTGGGATGCATTAAACTGGGCAAGATTAGTCCTCTGTTTGATAAAAGATAGTGCCATCATATGGTGTACATTATTTTTAGTTCATTGTTGATATACGCAGAAACAAAGAGGTTTATGACAATGGACTAGACCTAGCATGGTATGGAAACGAACCAGGAATCGATGCAAAGTAACAGACTCAGACCATGATGTATGAAGGGCTATTTGTAAAAAAATCCCAAGGTTTGGGATAACAATAGTTTGAAAGGAAGTTTCTTTGAAATAACACTTTTTCTTTGAAATAACACTTAGAAAGAAAGTTTCTTTGAAATAACACTTAAGTCCCTTCTACATAACAAACATGAATATTGATTTAACAAAAAAAAGTTAAAATGCCACAGCATAATATATATATATATATATAGTGATTTTATCAAATATCTGCCCTGAGATTTATGGTAATTTCATTTTCTAACAAGTTTTTTGGAAAGACATACTTACCTCCCGACTAATTAAAAGACAATCATACCCCTGACTTATTTAATCTTTAGAACTGTTAGATATATTTTATAAAACAAAAAAGTTAATATTTATGTAAAAAAAAAAAAATTAATTACATATATATACATCTTAATTCTCTAATAAATTAATTTAAAATTATTTACTATTTCATATAAAATTTATTATCTACATTAAGAAAATAACCTTATTATATAAATTTTCAAATAGAATTAATTAATAATTATAAAATATTCTAATTTTTACTATATAAAGTATTTTTATACTACAATAATCGTATTGTAAAATTTTGAAAGTTTAATATAATTTATTTTTAAAATAGTATTATAATTTATGGATAATATTTATTTTAAGTTAATTAAAATTTTATACTATTAAAATTTTAGTATAAAAATCAGCACCTAATATAAATAAATTCAAAAATAAAAAAGTTAAATAAGGATGAATAAATTAGAATTTTAATTATAAAAAATAAATAAATTAAGAGTATATTTACCTTTTAATTAGTCAATTTAGGTTTAAAAAAGAGATGAGTGTGCTTTTACACAACACTTACCACAAAATAAAATTATCACAAATCTAAGAAGAAGTATCTAATAAAATCCCTATATATATAAACACTAAATGAGTAACTTTATCCATGTTCACCACCGACAAAATTTCCCACATGCAATCACTTACAACTCTCCTAACTCAAACAATCCCCACCACTGACACAAACACTGTCTCCACTGATGCTGCTAAATAAGCTGCCTCCCTACTGATACCACTTGCAGCTAACCTTCTAACTTTTTTTTTTAATTTAAATAATTAATCAAGTGAAGATCCTTATGCCCAAGATCTAGGCTCTTTTAATCAACAACAAGATCATTCCTTGATTTGAAATCATGTGACCAACAAATGGAGATCCTGGATTCTACACTAAGGTACGCCACCCTAACTTACAACACCACAAGATTTTCTTCTTTTTTTCCCCTTCAACTAGCATTGATATTTTTCTTCTTTCATAAATTTCATGTTTGTCAATTTGATTCTGACAGCAGTGGATTTTTGCTGTTTCCACGGACCGTTTGAATAAACACTTTTTGTATAGTTTTTGTTTAGTTTCCCAGGAAAGGGTTGTAAAATAGTCTGCTCAGGTCTGCTTAAATTCCATGTCAGCACTATATAGCTGTAATTTCTTGGGGAGTATTAGTTGGAGGGGCTGAAGTTTTTATCAATCGTTAGTTTAGATGAGTTGTGCAACATTTTGTATGG
Organism: Swietenia macrophylla; assembly: GCA_032401905.1. Lineage (NCBI taxonomy): Eukaryota > Viridiplantae > Streptophyta > Magnoliopsida > Sapindales > Meliaceae > Swietenia > Swietenia macrophylla. The sequence goes on from CP135567.1 coordinate 2,319,401, forward strand.
TTTTGTTCCCCTTGAAAAGTTGATTTTGGCTCCAGTATGCATCTGACCTATCATCATACTTTTTTGTTCTCCATGAATATAATTTTCTGTTTCTTATCAATAATATAAAACTGGTATTGTAGAAATTCAAACTTGAGAACCCAACAAAACAATCCAAGCCATTATAGAGCACAATTTATTGGCTGTTGTTCTTGGTTTGTTATTCAATAAAACAAGAATACTTTTTAGAGTCCTCAATCTATTGCCAAATCATAAATGCAAAGAGGAAAAATATTAGTTAACATTGTAGCTCTAGCTCTAGCTCTAGCATGTGCTTAGTGACCAAAAGAAAGAATTACCTTCAAAAGCTGTAAAACAAACTCAATAGCTTCTCTTGGGCTTTTCTTGTCTGCAGATCTAACCATAGCTATGGCATGTGGAATAGCCTAAAAGAACAAAAAAATGAGGACAGTTTTAAGATATTTCCACTGAGAATTAAGAAAAGAGATAGCAATAACAATCAAATAATAGAACAGTAAAAAATAATCTAAAGTTAACAGGGGATGCAGAAATGGTGATCTCTAAATTAACCAAAAAGGTAAAGACATTTTACTGCACATAAAATATAATATTTGTTTATCTTCGATCAGGGCAGATCTTTGATACAGAATTCAAAGGGTAGTAAAGAGACAAATTTAATAATCAAATGCTGGACAGATGTGAAGGCCAGAAAGTGAAGCAGCTATCAGAAGGCCTATGTAACAAAAATTTATTTTCTCTAGCTTGTAGAACAGAAAATTTAAGAGGTGAAAATGGCAGACAGAAGTTTTAATCACACCATAAGCCAGACCGCTCCAAAATTGACAAGACAATAAAAAGCTAAAATCTGAGTGTGTTTGAAGGAACCATATAAAAGAAGAGGCCGGAATCTACCAATCTTTTAAGTGTATAAGTATCATTGTCCATGCTCCAGGTGTTTTTAAGTCTACCGAAGTAGTATCCAGTGGCTAGTTAATTCATTTAAGTTTTCCCCTCCATGCAAGTTTACCTGGCACTAACTCTGACTGCAGCTCAAGGTTTGAATCGATGTACACTGTGTATAGTGACACTGCTGAAGGCAACAAACAGATGAAATATTCTTGCTGGATGTGGAGTTTTAGTGTGATGATGTCATACCATGGATACAAGACATGCATCTTAGTTATGCCTAGCCTATTCTCTTCTCTTGATTTCCGTAATTCTCCTCCTAAAATTTTCAACAACCTATGTACTACTCTTTTCTCTCTTTATTCTTCTTCCATTGTATTCTTTCACATTTTTTTTATCAAGCTAAATTCTAAAACACAAAAGTAAGTTAATTGCTTAGCGACTCCTAGCAACTTAGGGTCCAAATCAACCTAAACATTTTACAAGTTTAGAGAGGGCAGACAGTCTTGGTAAGAAAGCAACATATTTCTGGGCATGCAGTTCGAAGCACCTGTGGCAAAAATTGCTGTAGTACTTGGCTTGTTAATAAATAAAATGAATTTCAATACCCAGATAGAACAGACCTTCCAAAAATTTCATTGCACAAAGCAAGTCCAAAATCATGTGAATCAATCGCTTCACAGTTTACACAACTAATTACATATCCTACCTCAATGCATTACCTCAAGAACAAAGTACTCTGCAAAATCACGAAAGTCATTTGGCCTGGAAAGATCAGCAGAAAACAATTTTTTTAACAAATGCTGGAGCAAGTAACATCACCATACTTCCAAATAATGTTAGAATCTCACTTGGGGAGTCCAATGTTTTCATCAAATCTTCGACTTTTATAAAATTTCACCAGATGTTGCAAACCAGCCCAGTCAGTTTCCTGTGAGAAAATGATATAAAATCTCATAATAAGAACTGGTAAGTGCAAACCAGAAAATTTTCAATTAAAAAAGCCCAATATGTGACACAAGGAATGGAAAACTACAAATTTCTTTTGCAAAGTTCAGAAAATGTCAACTATGAGAAAAATCATCGGACCTCATATCTATACATCTACAAATGGCCCAATTTCACTGTCCAAAAGTTCATTACACACACAAGTTAAAATAGATCATCTGATTAAAAATGATAGAAGACAGAGAAAGTATATGCAAGTACCATCATGGAAAGCATTAGCACTTTCCAAAAGAGATAGTTTAGGAATTTTGTGCGCGAGATATCTTTCTGTTGAATACACAAGCATCAATTGACAAATTTTATATATTATCAGTTGTATGGCGAGAATGATTGAAATAACTTTCTTGATTTAAAGATGATTTCCAGCAAAACTCGCTTTACGCGAACAGCTTTCGTGAGCTTTTTGGCAGAGATTTTGTAAACAAACAATATTGGGCCTGCCACTTAAATTAAATGAATAAAGGTAAGAGAATGATCACAATACCTCAGATGCTGCATTAGCCAATGCAAATGCTGCCTCAATTCGAACTCTCCAGAATGCCTTGACACCACAGAAAAAACTAAGCTAATTACATTTTATTAAATGCAGTTCAATCAAAACCACATGCACCTCTAAAATTGATTAAAACCTTGGAGTCGATGAGGAAATTATTCAGTGTGTTGACAACATTAAAAGAAAGGTGCGGTAGAGACTCTAGTGCACTGATTGCTTGTGCCTGTGCAACAACATCTCCATCCTTCTCCAACTGATTTATCTGATTAGTCATAACAATGATGTAAGATTGTTCTTCAATTAATTAGTAAAATCAATTAAAAGCACCAATTATGTGATGCAAAACATGCAAGCAAAATCATATCGATGATCTAAAGTGGTTATCCAATGAATTAACTAAACATCATTAAAGCATCACTTATGCAATACATGTGCATACATACACATGCACCATTAAACAACAATAACAACTAGCATGCAGATTCAGTGCCACTTGCATACATAAAACCAGCCAGGCCAAAGGCTGGGTTTTCAATGACCCTGGAAAACAATAGTCATATATAAGGATGATGAATCTACAACACAAGCAAAATGTCTTCCTTACCCACATCTGTACAGGCTGGTTAAAATGAATTTCAGCCAGATATTCCATTTCTGGGTCTGCCCTAATCCATGACAGTGGAGACTCCACACTGTAAAATGAACATCAAACTTTATCATCTATCAACAAGTTCTACAAAAACAAGTGAGACAACAGCATACCTGGAGCGCATATCTAAAACAGCTACAGCATCACCATTATCATCAGAGCAATCAGGTTTTGATCCCTTTTTAGGCTTCAAGGAGCGTCTAGCAGCAAGCTTTGAATGGCATTGTATTTCCAGTAGCTGCCAGGCATCTCCAGCCATTGGAAGAATTGGATGGTCGTACATACCATCGTGTTCGTGAACTCTAATACTCATCATCCCAGGCCATCCAGCATCACCATCTCGGTTTTCAGATTCAGGGTTAGAATTAACAACAAGAGCATTTGAATCAGGTGTAGCAGTGCATTCACGCAACACCGCCAGTTCAACGATATTTTTCCGTTTGTTATATGAGAACCCCATCCTTATGAGCAAGGCACCGGGAAAAAAAGATTATATGGCATCCAAACAAACCTAAGCAATAAAAGAATCCAGACAGACAAAAAACTAGCTCACATAAATCATACCTGAGCACTGGGCAGCCACATGATCCTACCCACCGAGGAAAAAACTCCTTCAAAAATGGACGCTCAAGATTTCCAACCTTATTTGCAAAATGCCGAAACTGCATCTCTCAAATTTACAATCTACTTAGGTAAATAACAAACAACCAGTAACCTAAAGAGTGTCAAATTAAAACCTGTGCATATCCACAATCTAGCAATTAGCAAAACCAAGAAATCCAGCACCATCAAGAAGAATACAACGAAGCAAACTTTCTCACAATATACACTATAGATTATTATATCCATAAGCAATCAAGTATTCACAAGTTTATAAAATTAATGTATACAAAACTCAAAAAACAAAGAAAAAAACAGCATTGTTTTGACAATTACCTTATCAAATACATTGTTCTCATTTTTTTAAGGAAAAATGCATATTTCTTTTACATAGCACTAAATATATTCCTTGAACCTCCTTAATAGAAAAGATTTCAAACTACAAAATTGCATTGGTGGTCAATAATATAACTACATGAGTCACTTGAGACAAACAATATAATATTGGAGAACCCGCAGAACAAAATAGTTGTCTAATGATCACCACCATCACCTTATTGATTCGTTCTCTCTGTCACTAACCCCTTTCGCCCAAGAAAAGAAGAGAGCAGCTGCAGCCATACAGTCTAAGAAAACTCTACTAGAACAACTTAGTCCCTAGAAATTCAGATCTAAACAAATCTGTCAGAAAAGAGCCAAGGAGGAAATATAACATGAGCAGCCTCCATTTAGGCAGAGTAAAGTTTCACTGAAAAATTATTGAACGAGCATCTACAATACTTCTAAAAACAAATATTTTAACTTTTTAACTAAACTCTAATATACCTTAACATCACAGAACAATTAATAATCCATGTTTGTTACCTAGTTATATTCATTCCTTATAGCACTTTCAAGATCATCATGGAAATTGTGAATGTATATAAAAACTCTTTACATAGTATGAGCACAATGAATAAAGAAAATTCATTTAAGATTCGCCCACGAAAATAACAGCAGCTTAGATGTTGACCATTGTAACACTCATGTTATTTATAACTAAACTCTGCATGGTAAATACCAATACCGATAATCGTATTAGTAGCAACAGATTAAAAAAATCCTAAAATTTAAAAAAAAAAGAAAAAGAAAAAGAATCATACGTAAGACAAGCTGCAGCAAATGAACTGTATATTATGCTGCAGTAGAACATAATTACCTCCTTTGTACTGAGAGTTCTCACAGGAGATGCACCTTGAGCCCGAGAAACAATATTCTGCAAAATCTACATATAACAGAAAAACAACAGCAAGAATCAAAGGCCGTTAGTTGATAAGAATTTGATTTCAATTTTACAGAATATGCAAGTCATTAATGTTATAAATCAGGTGCACATAAATTGATAAAATCAGGAAAAAGAAAAGTACTATCTTGCCAACAGTTAAAAATAATACAAACATAATTACAGAACTCTTCTTGGGTTTCAATATTCATTCGTGTTCACCTTCCATTCCCATAAGTTTCTCACGATTGCATGACCACAAAAAGGGTGACTATCTACAATGCACATCATTATCCAAATAAAGGATCATGTACTTCAGAGCTAAGCATTTCAAGATTATTGTCTAACCAACCCCTTGGTAAGCATTTCAAGAATACATCTAACCAACAACTTGCTAAGCATTTCAACAATATCATCCAATCCCACCACCTAAAATATAAGCAAACAATTTACATAGAGAAGAAAACACAATATTTACAACAGAAGTTTATAATTCTGTAACATATTATCTTCTACCAACACAATATATCATCAAAGAAAGTGTGATGTATTGGACCCACTATAGGTATTTGTAGCATAGCATATGCCAAACAAGGGGATAAAAAGATGATAAATAGTTAAAAGTTTCAGATCAAGAGATGCAAGCTAGCGAAGGCAACAGAAAAGATTCTGCATGATCAAGTAAAGCTGCAAATGCAGAATGATATTATTCGTTCCCTCTTGGCTAATAAAAGAATTCACCCAGTCGGTAAATCTAATAGATCATCATGAACTGAGAAAACCACTTGTCACAAGACTTCTTAGAATAAAATGTTAAAGGAAAAAATATTAACAAATGACATGACAAAAAACAAAACGGGCATCAAACACCGGGAGGAGGATTCTTAGTTTTTGGTTCATCAAGAAAATCTTGATTATAGCATGCAAACTGCTAAGACCCGTACTTTTCGGAAGAAATTGGATCCCATTTGCTTTTCCAACATCTGAAGGATTGCCACCTATAAGAAAACCAATCAATTAGTGAGAGAACATTACAATTTAATGTGTGCATGCGATATTAAATCAGTGAAACATATATGGGATATTCAAACCAAACTTACAGACTTGCATGACCGAATTTTTCCATATACACCAATGCATTGGGTTCCATACAAATCCTTACAAGAAGTAGTGGAACTCAAAGCTGTTGCCCCGCTGTCATCCGCTTTGCAAACAGCACAATTAGCCTACAATTATGCACAATCAAGTTGTCAATTTGCAAATAGAAAAATGAACGGAGAAAACCATAAAGAATTGATACTTGTATTATTATCTTTAAGGTATAAGGAAAAGAATTGCAATGTTCTCTCCAACTCTCTACCTTAACCAGAGCTAGAACCTTGGGAGCCAAGACAATAGATTCTCCAACATAGATACTATCTACCTTAACCAGAGCTAGAACCTTGGAAGCCAAGACAATAGATTCTCCAACATAGATACATGCAATTAACCTTGGAAGCCAAGACAATAGATTCCCCAACATAGATACATGCAATTTTGCATGCAAATCTTCTATAGTATTATTAGAAAATACCAGATGATTTTTAAAGCCTTCAAATTATAACATTTTTAATTGGCTGGTTGATGGATCACCAATCACTAGATTCACTTCAACCAAGTTTGCATAGGAAGCGAAAGTTCCCAAAAAAACTAACGTCTTCTCTGAGATGATTGAGCTTTGTAAATTTAACACTTCTGACACCTTACTCAAGAAAATAAGCTTGACGCTTAATTGGTGTATCATGTGTTAGAAATATGTACAGGGCAGTTATCACCTCTTCCTTCATTGTCCAGTAGCTTAGATTTGTAGTATTTTCTTCATAAGAAAGCTATGCTGCAATGCATGGCCCCACGTTCTTCCATAGTTATGTTGGTGATGAGCACAACCATTACAATTATACTTTTAACTCCCTAACAGTTTTCCAAAGGCTCCACTAAAACACTTTCCTCATCACCAACATACCTGCTAGTACTAGTACTAGAACCAGTTCTCATTGGCATTGACAAATAATATCAACTAGTCAGTTTAACAATGCTCTGCCATATGCCAACAGGTAAATAGCTTACTAACACCCCAATAATACCATCTTGACAGCTAAAAAGCATTGCTGCTACTTCAGTAATAGTTGGATAAGTCCAAACTTATTGACAATTGATGGGTAACTTTATCTGATAAATTATAGAGATTTCCGTTGACTCTAATACCAACTTGTGCTACAGACATGCAAAACAGTAGATAAGAAGTCAACATTACTATTGAATAAATGATTAGCTTCTCCGAAATCATTGATGCAATGACTAAAGATGCCTTTATAGCCACTTTACGTTGCCCAAATACAAGCAAACTTTCATAAAAACAGATATCAGGTATGAGATGTACTCATGCAAGTATGCAAACCTTGTATCTCCAATAACGAGCTTCATTATTTCCCAAAAATTTCTTAATGAATGAATCTGTCAAAAAACCAGCAAGACCATCCAGCAGCCACTCTGACATTAAACATAAAGTAATGACATTAACAAAAGTGGAAATGTAATCTTTAAACTAGATTGAGTAAATTGCAGGCAACAAGCTATATCCCAATTAAGCAGTACAGACAATCATATAGTACCAACCTACCATCATTTGGAGACTCGGAAGTGATATATACCCCAAACCACTGTCTTGCAAGGGCAAATGCAAGTTTAATGCTTGTGTCTATGGCCTGTGAACAAAAATATTCTCAGCAGAATGAAGGAAGAGGAAGGAAAGCGCGTCAATTACAGCACATTATATAATTTAAATGCAAAGCAACCATTGGCCCTTAAAGAAACTATACTATAAATATATTCCATGATAAGGCTCATGTAACACATGTCAGTCTTGACTTCTCAGAGAGCCCCCATATGTAAATCATTGGTGGAGAAACTTGAAAAATTTTGCACCAAGAGTGCAGAACTTAATTAAACTTTCAAGTTAAATGGATAAACTAACCTGGTTAATAACCTTCTCATCATATAGAACCTGGGAGCTAAAGATTCCCATTGAAGCTCCAAAAGTGGATGACGATACTGCCACTTCAGGAGCTAAGAAAATTTGCTTGTATGACCCAAATGGAAATTTTGCATCAAGGTATATCTCATAATGGCTGTCAAAAATAAAATGTCCAGTTAAGCACCACTTCAAAGATAATGAACTTAGATGTTGAATCCCAGCTGTAGGAAATATCTAAATTACAACAATCCTAAGTTTGGCCTGACAAACCTGAATGCATTGTGGAAAAATTCCAGAGTATTACGAAGCTTTGTCAAATTAGCTGGCAAACACATATGTGATATAAGACTATGATGGTGATCAGGAAGGATTTCAAATGGTGCAACTGCCAGAGTTATCCACCGAGCAGCAACTGGAACATCTAATCTATAGACATATGTTTTCCGAGGAGGATCATCCTTGCTCAAAACCTGTTAAGTAGATGGAATGACACTTAGAAAATCTAAAGCATCAATAAACATAAAAAGCCTCATTGATGTAAACATACAACAATATGAACATTGTATGCCTGGGCAAGAAGTCCATTTACACTACAAGAATCAAGGACAACACCTTCAACCATTTAAGAAAGAAGTCAAAATGGGTAAAAAAAAATTTTTTTTTTTTATCTCTGGGCATAAGGACAAGCAACGTGTTAATATGACATTAAGCAACATCCAAAATCTCAGAAATCTTACAATGGTAAAAGAAGTAGAACCCCCGCCCCCACCCAAACCCAATATACTACAAAGCTATATTCTTTAAATTTCAGCAATCAAGTTAACTGATAAAAACGTATAAAAACAAAGCAGAACATTCAGCTCCTTAGACAATATGCGGAGAGTTAAAACCTAAAAGCTATTATTTTTGGAACGTATTTGAATAGTTCCACATATATTATTCTTGGAACAATATGAACCTAACAGCTATTATTATTGGAGCATGTACAAATAGTTCCATATATATTATTCTTGGAACAACATGAATGAATTTTTTATCTTTATTTTAATTTCTTTTTAACATGTGGTACAAGAATAAGAGATTGGAATTGGACATATCTAGTTTCTTTTCATTAATTCCCTTATAGGGCACTAATGGAACTTGAAAAGACTTACAACTTTATAGAAATTACTGGAGTTGTATAAATTTCTCATAATAATTAATAACTTCAGAACCATTATAAGTTTATCTATTTTTATTCGAGTATTGGATTGTATTGTTGACATATAAAGAGAATCATGTCCTTTCTTTAAAACTTACTCATGTATCCATATACAAATCCTACCTCATTATATATTTGCAATGTAACACTATTATTTCAAATATTAATAGATGGGGAAAAAAAAAGGATTGGCGTCTCATTATGCAATTTCTCTGCCATCATTTCCATTCCTTCTACTGAGCATGTTATTATATTTCACATAATTAAATCACTTCCAATCAACACCATTAACAAAACACGATCAATAAAACACCATAGCTGCATTTCTTATGTATGTTTATCACACAACAATAAACAAAAAATTGATGCACATACTAGAAGACGTGCAATTTAAAAAAATGCTTAACACGATTCCACTTGTTCATGAGACAAAACAATGTCTAAAGTCCATTATAAGTAGCAGTCTCATCGAAGATCTAACTATAAAGCAAATGAAATTACTTCCTTGAAAATTAGTTGTCCTTCAAAATACTCACGCCAACAAACATTAAGTTAAATGATAAAGCAACCTGACATGTGGGCATGGGATCCCTCACTTACTGATCGTGTGAATTTCATATTTTAGGCCTCATCTTTTACACAAGATTGGTTTTTAAATCAGCTAGATGCAAAGTTGTCAAAGGCTAAATTGGATAAATGTGTTGGAAAATCCTAATAATTTAGGAAACTTTTATTCTAAGGAATGCCTTATAATTTAGGAAACTTCTTAAATAGGAATTTCTTATGGGGAAATCCTATTGATTTAGGAATTAGTTACTTCCTATTTTTCTCCTTGTAAACTATCCATATATACCCATGTCCTCTGAGTTAATCATACAATCAACTTGGTTTTTCCCTAAAATTTCATTTGATATGAGAGTTTTAGGCTCTTTTCTGGGAATTGAAAAAAAAAAAATCATTGCCATCCTTTCTAGCATGCCTTCATTGCCACTGACGACTGCATCTTTGTCATTCACTTTTTATTTTTTTTAATTTTCAGTGTGCATTCATTGCTACTGGTAACTCTCCTTCTCCAATTCTCTGTTTATATAAAGCTTGTGTTTTATCTCTTTGGTTTATGTAATTGCTGTCATAATAGAATATTGAAAAGAAAATAATGTTAGAAACAACAAAGATGACATCCCCCAACACCACTGGCCAGATTGAGGAAGTTCCCATCAATCAACACACAGAAGAGCTGCAGAATATACAGGCAGTGCATAAGCTAAATGGGAAAAATTATTCGAAGTGGTCTCAATTTATTTGAGCCTATTTGAAGGGAAAAGAGAAGCATAGCCATCTCCTAGGGATGGGAACCTAAGGATGGAGATCCAAGATTTGATGCGTCCATAATTATGTCATGGTTATGGAACTCAACAAATCCTGAAACCCATGGTGTGGTCTAAGAGACATTTACTCCAGCTGCGAAGATGAATACAGTAAGTGTTTTACTGACATTAGAAGCTAACTTAGACTAGTATTTGAAGCAGTTGGAAGTAAAAAAATGTTTTTCTTCACAGCATTCCGGAGGTGGAGATATACATGGATATTCCTCCTGGCTTCAGGAAAAAATTGAGGAACAATAAATCTTGTAGATGAAGAAAACATTGTATGGTCTAAAGAAATCACCAAGTGCTTAGTTTGGAAGATTTGCCACAGTAATGCTTGCCACTGGATACAAGACAAAGTCAGGGAGATCATACACTCTTTACAAAGCACTCAGATTCCAGAGGAGTCAAGGCTCTTTTAGCATACGTCGATAACACAATTGTGACAGCAAACGATGAGAAAGAAATGGAAGTCTTGAGAGGATGCCTAGTCCAAGAATCTGAGATTAAAAAAACTTGCAAGGCTTAAGTAGTATCCAGAGAAGGCATCTTTACTTAATCCCAGGGAAGGCATCTTTAGTTCACAACAGAAACACATGATCGATCTTCTAAAAGAAACAGAAAAGCTAGCACATAGACCAATCCTCATACCAATTGAGGAAAATCACAAACTAGGAGAGGCAAGTGAAGATTCAGCTACAGATAGGGAAATGTACCAGAGACTAGTAAGAAAGCTTATATATCTTGCTCATACTAGGTCAAACATTGCATATATGAGCATGGTTAGCCAATTTATGCATAGCCCGAGAGAGGTTTCAGGAAGTCTATAGGATACTACATTACCTAAAGGCTCATCTTTTAAGAGGATTCTATTCAGAAGAAATACCGGATTAGTCCTTGAGGCATACACCAATGAAGATATGCAAGATCACCAATTAATAGGCGATCTACTACGGGCTATTGTACTTTCCTTGGAGGCAATCTGGTGACTTGGAAGAGTAAGAAGCAGAATATGGTAGCTAGATCGAGTGAGGAGGCAGAGTTCAAGGCGATGGCACAAGGAATGTGTGAATTTATTATGGCTCAAGATAATTTTGGAAGATTTAAGGATCAAATGGGAAGGAACAATAAGATTATTTTGCGTTAACAATTCTGCCATTAACATTGCTCAACAATCTTATTCAACATGACAAAACAAAGCACATTGAGGTAGATGGACACTTCATAAAGGAGAAGTTGGATGTTGGACTAATGATCAACTTGAAGATATGCTCACAAAAAGACTCACTACTGCGATGTTCCAAGGACTTATCACCAGGCTGGGAATGTAATATGTATATTCACCAGTTTGAGGGGGAGCATTAGAAAATCCTTATAACTTAAGAAACTTTTATTTTAGGAAAACCCTTATAATACAGGAAACTTCTTATAGGGATTTCCTATTAATTTAGGAATTAGTTTTCCTATTTTCCTCCCTGTAAACTATCTATATATACCATGTCTATGCTCAGAGTTATTCACACAATCAACTTGGTTTTCCTCTCAAATTTCACAAGATGCAACAGATTTTTCACATCAAGACATTGCTAAAATGCTAAAGAAGATGAAATAATTCAATCAAAATAAACAAATTAAAATTTACCCCTTCCAGGTTTGGCGCTAGGTTAGCAAGAAGTTATTGGCCCGAAAGTCAAACCGAAAGGACCATAAAATAAGTTGTCATTTTGCAAGATTCTTTTTTAACCATGAGCATCAAGTTTATGGGGAGTAACAAGTTTACAAAAGTTGCCTTTATTGAGTTGTCAGCTTATCTACTTTATGTTGGATAGATTAAGCAAACCATTTTACAGTAAAACATGTTACTTGCATACCCAAAAACCACCTCATCTTTGAAAGTGTAACCATAATTCTGATAACCCTCAAGTTTAGTTCCAAACCCACTGACTATTTGCTAATAATCTATGGTTCGCAGGTTATTAAGCATGTCCTCTAAATTGTACAAAAAATTGCACCTATAATGCTCATAATTCTTCAGAAATAAAATATTAAGCCTGTCCAATATCAATGTTAAGCATTGCTATCTAGGAAGAGAGAAGATTTTCCATGGAAAAGGATTTTGAACCATCTCCCAAGTAAGAATTTTGACTAGACAAGCCTCAACCGCAAAAGATGAACGCAGTGTGGTGAGCATGGATTGAACACGCAACCTTCAGATCTTCAGTTCAACGCTCTCCCTACTGAGCCATCCCCAAAAATTATGCATCAGCCAAGAATCAAACCGTGGTCTACATCCAGTAAGTCTTTTATCCTTAACTTAGGAAACTTAAATATCATTCTCCATGACAAAGAAAACTACTCTCCTTGATCTAGGACAAGTGCTAGAAACAAAGACATTGACTGGAACAAGTTTTCGCGTGTTCGAAGAGCCAAAACAATGCATTCAAGTGAAATGAACACCCAGAGTGATAATTTGAATACTCAAACTTGAGGCACAAATTACAGGTCTACAGTAAAAAATTAACTATCCATCTAGAGTTAAAATAAAACAAAGATTTAAAAAATCAAAAACATCAATTTTCTAACATAGCCAACAAGTTATTGTTTGACAAATCACTAATATTCAGTGTCCATGCAGTAAGAAAATACTCATCCGTTTCTCTGACCTGGTATAATAAGCTTCCAGTACTGACAGCAATAAGATTGTGGGAGACCGTAAACTCCAAATCATAACTGAACAAATAATGTTACGCTATCAATGAATTTATTGTAGAGACTCAAATGATCATAATCACCAAACATCAGCACTATCAAACAGCTCTTACCAGCATCGTTGGAAGCTGTCATCCATACAGGGGAACCAGCACCTTGCTCGCCTTATCTGGTTATCAGTATGTAATACATTACCATCAAAATGAATTCCAGTCTCCACTTTCTCTACCCAATAGTGAATACGAATCAATTTCACATTCTGCACCCAACATCAACCTACATGAGACGCCACAGAAGTGTAAACCTCATCACAATATCACTAGAGTGCAAACCACGAAACCAAAAACAAAAAACTCAACTTAACCCATTATTGCTAGTGTTGGTGAAGCTACCAAGTACTTATAGCAAGCACTTATGAAATTGCTTTTATGAATGTGAACCTCGTAAAATCCTAGGTCAAATGTCCAACCAATTGGTCCCCGGCTCAGATCCCATCAGGGCTACCTACCTGTGACATCTGTATCCTGACTACTAAAGACTGTAGAGACAACAGTCCCCAATTGAAACCTAGTGCAGAAAGCGAGTTGATGGGATTTCCGAGTATCAGAAAGACCTCGTGCAGTAATTTGAGATAGAAGTTGGAAGCAAATCAGCTAAGAACAGTAACAAACTCACTCAAAATATACATATAGACAACTAAGCTTGGTAAAATTCACATCAAAGCCCATTTATACAATCACCAAAAAGAAAAAAAAAACCATGTTTGATCAAAAAGCTAACAAAATAAATAATTTACAAACAGTGAAACTGTAGATAGCAACAGTAACCTGCTTCGGCTCATCAGCGGAATCCAATTTATTCTCCAAATTCAATTGGTCTATCTGTTCAGTTAAACCTTTGAACGGCTTGCAGCAATTAATTAGCAAATTGGGGACCAATTCTCTATCCAAAGCCGATATGTACGCGGCAGCTGCAGCATCGGCTGCAGAACTAGGCGAGGACACAGAACTCCATCTCTCTTCATTTTCCAAATTTTGATGATTATGCGGATAATATTCAAACTCAGTAGGCTCACCATCAACTAACACATTCTCGATTCCCAAATTCTCGGCGTGTAACCCTACAATTCCTATATCCGGTACAGCAATTTCCAGCTCCGTGTAGCTAAACAATTTTTTTTTCCCGATAGGGAAAAATAAACACGCAATCAGTTCAGTACAAAATCGAATCATGCGCGCATGTCAAGTACATGTGTACAAAGAATGTTTATCTTTCTCACCCGTAGATTTGGTGCTTGTCCATGTCGATAGAAAGGCAGAGCTTCTGATGACGCACGACAGCGCCCGAATTCTCAGCCTTCCCGTCCTCGTTCTTAGGCTTACGAGGCTTCGCCATGGCTAGTTCGCTTGTTGGCTCTATGTTCGATGAATTGACAAAAACTAGCACGCTCAAACCTCCGGGGCTTTATTTATAGACGAAATTCAGGTCCTTTCGAGCCCTTCCCTCTGGTACTTTCGTCACTCTTGATGACATTGTACTTTACCTTTGTTGTTTCGATCTTGGCCGTACGTGTGGTGGGTGTGTGATCCGACGGACTAAATCTGTTTGATCGGGAGCCGAGGCAATGGACGTTGCATTTTTTGGGATGATGTAGAAATTGAATTCGTCGGGTGTTTTTTTTTTTATTTCAAAAATCAGTTTTCCGATTATATAGTTTTCTTTTTTTGCAAGATAGTCCCAATATTTTATCATAATTCAAGTTGTTGTTAATATGAGGCAAATTGTTGAAATATGTGTGCAGCTGGTAATTATACAAATTCAGAATTTATGTATTTCTATTAACGACAGAATAGAGAGTTCCTGGTTAAAAAAATTAATTAACTGACCATTTTAACCATCAGTGTTTCATTTTAAATCTATGACTTACGGGGTTTTGCAATAGATTAGTGATAAAATTTACCTTGGAAATTAATAGGTGTAAGAAAATGATCTAATGGTTTGTGATTTTTTTTATGTTGATAAATAAAATAAAATAAAAATAAAAATAACTTTATAGTGTAAACATTTAAAAAAAAAACAATTACATATGTAAGATAATGCAGACCATGCAAGGCAAGTGAAGAGATCCATTTCATCGTAAAAATCGGCTTATTTTAGAATTTATATCAAAATTATTTATTATTTGTATTTAAAATTAAATTTTCTTCCTTCAAATAACAATTTAAATTTAATGTAAATTTTATTTAAATTAATTTTTCTCCGTGTTATAGTTAGAATTAAATAGTTAGCTATTTTAAAAAAAAAAAATCGTATGATTAATTTAGCTACTAATTAATTTTATTAATTATATATTTTTTATTTACTCCTCTCTTATTTTAAAATTTATTGCACTTTTAATTTATTAATTATACGAGATTTTGCCACAACACTATCTTTATTCTTTTAATTTTTGTTGACACTCAATCTCATTCAAACTTTAAATTGATTACTATAAGTTCTAATATTTATCTTTTTTAAAATAAAACATAATAATAATATGAAAAATTAATATCTTTATTACCATTATTAAAATAACACATAATAATAATAATAATAATAATATTATTATTATTATTATTTTGGAAATAGAAACTCGGAGTACCCAAATGAAATAATCGAAAAAAACCGGTGAGATTGTGGAAAAATGAACAAACAACCAAATAAGGCTATTTTAGAAGTCAACATACGTATAATTATTTGCAAATTACACAAACGGGTCAAATTTTATTGTTTATGTAAATTAATTGAAAATGATGGTCTTAAAGACTTACTTCCTATTAATTCACCCTCATAATTCACCATGTATTCTCGCTTCTATAAAACATGCTTTGCAAGTTGGGTTCCTGAAAAAGTCTCTTCGTAAAAGAGGCCTCAGTCCGAATCAAAAAACTGTTAGTTTAGGTCTCTCGAGAAATGACTTCTGGAAATGACTGATAGAAAGTCTAAAAGTAAAATTTCACTAAGAATCCGAACTTTTCCTGAAGGTTGAGTCGACAAAATGAGCGTCGAACCATTTAATCGGTACACTTTTCAGAACTCGAAACAGATTGGTGAAGCTTACGGCGAAATTGAGGCAATTCTCACATTGTTTCTGTTTCTGAAACGGATTGGTGAAGCTTACGGCGAGGGCGTTTTATGACGACATAACGACTAAAGGAGATAATCAACCTAAAACAGGGAGGAGTGATAACAGAGGGATTGCCGTTGTGGTGCTTGATGTGCTCACTAGGTACAATGAGAGTTATATTTAGTTTTCTAATTACCTAATATTCTTTTGGTTTCTGGAAGTTGAAAACTGGGTATTGGAAATTATGGAAAAAGAGGTGGATAGAAGTGTTGTTTGATTTGGCAAGTTTTGAAGAAGGAACTGAAAATAGAACAGCATTAAGTAGAATGAAGTGTGTTTGATATTCTTTGACCATTATTATGCGAGAATGAAGAGACCGTGATAATTTTTATGGGTCTATGTTGTATTATATTATCAGGAATTGGATGATTTTGGTTGATACGTCTTTAATTGAATGATACCACGTATGACCAACTGCAGGGTATGTGTTCCGTGTTACTTGAACTGGCAAAGGTTTAAAGGAATGATGTGAAATAATTTTTACTTGTTTGTGAGCAGTTTGAGATGCAAAATGATGAAATGTAGGGCATGGAGCTTAAAAGACATAGCAACTGGTTGGTATGGGGCTGATATGATTACTACTACATTCCTTTCCAAATATTTATTTTGAGAGTTGGCTTGCTAACTCTGTACATGCTTAATGAGAAGAGGAAATAGAAGGACAAGATTCAGCTTTCCACTGGCAAAAAAAAAAAAATCCGTTGTGTTACTTTTATTGAGCAGCTGGGTATGCAGAAAGTGAAGAGCTATAGAAACTTAGTGGATATAATATATGAAAGAACTGCTGTTTCAATTGCTCATTAGCAAATTGATATGTAGCAATACAGATCCCACTAATAGTATCTTGCCTGAGTCCTAAGTATTAGCACTGCTATTTTTAAACTAGAAGTAGCGTTGGTAAGTTTGGTGGTCTGAGGCGTGACTTATGTCATAACACATGTTTTTCATACCTTTTTTGGGGAGACTACACCACTGATGGCTGCTTGAGTGAAGTGACTTCTAGTTAGTAGAAGCTCCCTTCAGAGGCAAAATCTGAATACCTCTCATGGTTCTGGATGATGCTGCATTCATGTGGATGAGTCACAAGCAATACAAGCGGGAAATTTTCTCATGCATCCAACATTTTTAATTGTATCCTTCAGATTTTTTTCTTCTAGCATTGTTGTGATAATTATAGTCCTTGTAAGTCATATAGCATTAGAACGGTCTTGGAGCTTGCTCATTGTATTGACATTTAATAACAAAAATGTCTTAAGGTGCATTGGTCTTCTGGGGGAAGACTCTGAAGGTTAAGTGACGTGTAATATTTTCTACAAAAACATGCATATGTAATGGCTTTCAGAGTTGTGAAATCATCTGTAGCTTTCAACTGCATTTGTTGAGGTTTTAATTTGTTAGCTTCGATAGTTTTGATTTTTGTGGCATCACCTGAATTTTGCTTCCCTAGTAGTTCCTTAGGATCAAGAACTGGCTTATGGATATTCACATATCACCAAGGCTCCTTATCTGAATATGGTATTGAAATGTTGTAATTCTCTTGAATTCAACTGATATTTTGAATAACAATGCTGATAGACTGAAACAACATCTGGCATGTACCCCAATGGAACCTTTGCACGGGTGAATACATTGATAGTCATTGGATATGTACTTTAGTTCTTGCTTAACGGAATTGGTTTGCAGAAAAAAAATATCACTGCTCATTAATAGATTAACAACACTTTTATAGTAAAATGGATATGAATGTTAAAGATTGCAATCTTGATCAGCTAGATCTAGTACTCTCTCTGCTTGGTCCTAACACTTTGTTCTCCATTAAATAAGATTAAGATAGAGTCAAAGGGTTTGCCTTTTGGATCATCCCTCTTACCTCCAGGGGGTTTTTGATGCATAATTCTAATTTATGATACATTTCTCATGCTATTTTATGGTTTTTGATCATCTAGATGGTCGCCTATCAACAGACACATGACCACATCTAGTTTGTATGCTGCATAGTGTCCAGGCCATGTTATGACTGATTCTTGTGTGCACTCTTATTTGTTCAAACTTTCCTCAAATGTTGGGTATGACTGAGACTAAGTGATAAAAGGACATTTTTTGTGGGAATATCTACTGCAATTTTGTATTGGGTTGTGAGAATTTTAATAGAGTGCCAACCTGCTGAACGCTGGAAGTTTTCTCAATTAATGCATCCATGACAATTGCCATGTTTTTAATTTAGTGATTGTGGCACAATGGGCAATTTCAGGGTATTCTTGTTATTGGCAGTAAGATTTTTAATCATTTGCAGCATTGTGCACATATGCTTCCTAGACTTTCAACTATCGGGATTTGTTACTGTGCGCTATACCATCGACCAATCAAGTCTAAGTAATTTTGTAAGAGTGAAGTGCTTGTGATAGTTGGGTACACAAATATATTTGACTTTTAACTGGTGGTTTTATGTTGAAATTTAGTGTCTTGGTTGGTCAATTATATAATTACTTCTTGCTGAATATTTGACTTAAGAACTATAATGCGATTGTTTTCACAGTGTTTTAAGGTAATATTTACTATTGGGTCAGGCTTTTATCATTTATTTGTTTATATTTTGTTTTCTTTTGTGCGACAATGTGTTAGAGAAGAAGATTTGGCAAAGGATTTGAAACTGCACTCAAAGCAACTTCGTCGGACTTTACGATTTTTTGAAGAAGAAAAACTTGAAACAAGGGATCACAGGAAAGAGGTCAATTTATTGAGGTTCTTGTTGCTTACAGCTAATTTGTTATATTGGCACACATTATCTCATTTGATTTTTAGGGCAGACATTTGCATATTCGCATATTGTTATTATCTGTTATCTCTGTTATTGTTTGTACTGCTTGGCCTGGTTTCCATAATTATTCATGTGAGAAAAAAGTTGATCTAAACGCCCGTAGAAGTATTATTGAAAATCTGAGGCTTAGAAAAGCATGGACCTTGAAGCCATCCAACTGTTGATGATTTATAGATATTTTCTTTTTCTTGCCTTTCTTGATTCTCTTTCTAAGATGAGTCTTTTTCATTTGTCTTTTTTGTTTCAATACATTAGTGAAAGCCTTATGAATATATTATACTAAATGTCAAAAAGACCTCCTAGTTGCTTTTTATAGCAATACAGTACAGAAGTCTTGTGGATGTACACTAACAAATAGTTCTTTTACAAGAGCCTAAACAAAGAAGAAGAATAAAAAGACAACGACAAAAAAAGAAGGCTTGCTTTCAGGCGAAAGCAAAATTTATTGCACTAATGGGATCTTTTAATGCTATATCCTTCTTTAATTTTAACTCTTTTCCTTTTAGGGGATTTGTGCCATTATGCATCTGTGATCCTTAAGTCAAAATTTTCCGAAGAGCCACAATCAATAAACCTAGTTCAATCATCTACTTTTTACTTGATTTCAAAATGTAAAATAATGAATTATTTTCTTCTCCAAAGGAAAAAAAGGAAAAGAAAAGTAAAGCTTCAAAGCCTTAGGAACTATTGGTTAGACCTTCTTGCTTGTCTGTGTATGTGATTTTAAGCAATGCAAGCTATAAATATCATGTTTGAGCTTGTAAGAAATACATGATAATTACATGTCCAAGTTAGGCTCATTTAACATATGAGGGAGCTCAAGCAAGCATTCTGATGAGTCGATCACAGGCTAAAGTTTTCTTGGATCATTTTACAGCCCTACTTATTAGAGGCTTGCATTTGTGTCCACTGTTATCCTCATCTTTTAATTTGGACGAAGAACTAAAATTGTTTCTTCTTTTGTGCATGCATGTATCTAGTTTGAGTTTGTGTGTCTAACTGATTCAAGTAACAACATGCTCTTGTTTGACTTGTAAAAGTTATGAGTTTAGTATTATGCCTGAGTTTATTTCATGTAACATTTGCCTAGCTCGAGCAAGCAATCAGATGAGCCAATCATGAACATCTAGGAATACTCTACACAAGTATTTCTGTTCTTCTTATTGCCTGTTCATTTGCTTATGTTCTTCATGTATATGGGCTGTTACAAAATTCCAGATTTTTGACATCCAATCAACTTGTGGAGAATTGCGCTTTATAGTGTTAGCTTTATATTTATCAGCAAGTTCCCTGATTATGTCAGATGTGTATTTGCTTTCATGCTTATCTTGATATTTGATTTTGTTACAGACAGCTAAGGGTGCAAAGATATATAGTGCTGCTGTTGCTGCAACAACTGATGGTCAAGGGTTTGGAAAAGAGGGAGAGGAAAAGATTAAGCTACACACTCACTCTTATTGTCGTTTAGATTATGCGCAGGTTACTCTTCATTTTAGAATGAAACTTGATAAATGGATGTTTATGGTTTGTTTAGACAGAGAAAGTATATTCCCTGTTCAATCTTTATTGGTGCAGTTTATATATCATATATTGATCAAGCTTTGGATTTTGAGTCAGTTAAAAGAACTAAGATATTTTGCAGATCTATGATGTTGTTAGGTACGGCATACATCACATGAAGAAGAAACTAAAGGATGAACTGGAAAGCAAAGACACTGTAGAGGAGTACATATGTCCTGATTGTGGGAGGAGGTCCTTGTTATTATTGTTTTTTAATTATCTTTTTGAAGGTACTTTGTATGTTTTAACTTGTGCATGAATTATATATTCCCGAAAACTGAAGGATTTTTTGATGGCGTAATCCAGATACAATGCATTGGATGCGTCGAGATTGATTTCTTTTGATGATTAATATTTTTACTGTGAAAATTGCAATGGAGAACTTGTGGCAGAGAGTGACAAGTTAGCAGCTAAAGAAGCAGCAGAAGGAAATGACAATGCAAGGAAGTGGCTTCGTGAAAAACTAAAAGACATGCTTCAAAAAATGGAGGTTTGGTTTTATTACCAACTTTATTTGTTTAATGTGTTGCTACATTTCTTGGGTCTTGGACATGTACTGAAGTTATTATTTTTACTAAATAGTTAAATTTTTATAATTTTTGAGTATTTTTTGTTATTGTTTCTTATGAAAACACAATTGTGTATTGTATACATTATATCATGGTTTTGACATGTGGGTAAAACTCTAATAAGTTTGTAGAGAATATCTCTATGTTTTTTGATTAATTACCTTTGGTTGTGTTTTTAGGCCTATTTCACTTGGGCTGAGATGATGTGTGCTATAGACGATTGAAGGCCAAGTTAAAATGACAAGATCTAGGTCATAGTTTGGCAACTTTGACCAGAAGTTTTTGAGTTCTTGTCCTTCAGTTGCTTGTAAGTTGACACAGGACAGTGTGGAAAAGGTTCCAGGTCCTGAGTTTTGAATAGGAGAATACTGAAGAGATGAAGAAGTTTAATTATGACATTGATTCTTGATTTGCTCTGGCATGCTTATTCTTGCTCATGTTTCTGCTTCTTGGTTCACATCCTTGCTTCATTAATGCACAAAAAGAGAAGAAGACCAGTAGAAAATTTCAGGTTGGCAGTGGTGTGTTCTGCTACTAAACTCAAGCACATACAAGTATTGAGTGCCATGACCCCATTCCCACACCCCTATTAGCAGATGTGTTTTCCATATATGTATGTTCTTTTCCTGCTTTTTCAGCTTGACTCCAATTTTTTGTTATATAGATTTATATTTGGATCGTGTATCTACTGTAGTTTCTGCTTATACAGACAGTATTTGAAATGTTAATGAATTGCTTCAATCTTTTTTAATATGGGTAGCCATTCGATTAAGCCAACTTCAATTTGCTACTAATGCAAATACTTGCTTATTATAAACTATCTTGATACTCTCTGTTTCATTCTTTCTTGCTTTGTTGAATTGACTGCAGGTTCAGCTTAAGCCATTGATGGAACAACTCAATGGAGTAAAAGATTTACCTGCTCCTGAATTTGGAAGTCTCAAAGCACGGGAAGCTCAGGCAAGTGCTGCTGGGCGTGCTGCAAATGCAGATTCAAGTTTCAATGATCCCTTCAAATCTTCTCAGGGATATGGTGCAACACCAATGCCTTTTCTTGGAGACACAAGGGTAGCTCTCTTCTCCTGTGCTTAGTATGGATCACTGGGTTGAAGTTTGAGTGCTATACCATATGTATGTATTTGACTCTGTGTGTATGGTGTGGATGTTCTAGAACAAGCATATTTTACCATATCTGACGTTTGGCTTCCTGGGGTATCCTAATTTAGTTTCACAAATTTCATGCTACTAATGTTTGGATGGTCTCTACTTCTAATCAAAGATTGGTAGTTTGGGATGTTCATTTGCATGTGCGTTTGTACTGAATTCTGGACGTATTTCAGAGGTATTGTTTCATACATCTGCACATATTTATTTGTGGATGCATTTGTTTTGTGCTGGCAAGTACAGAATGAGAGGATTAGTGTGTCTAACAGTGGACGTTGATGGTAATTTGGTTTTTTGTGCTAAGTATGCATGATAAAGAAAATTCTGGATTAGTTCCTTATCCTTGTTCAGACTTTAATCGCCCCATTCAATTGCAGAAATATCAAGCTCTTCAGATCATGGTTTCTGCCATGTGCCATTATATCTATGTCCAGAATGCTATATGCAAAATATGATGTGATTGATTGCTAGTTAAGAGACGCCTAGTATCGTTTAGTGGAATATTGATGAATTCAACGACAATAAAGCTGCATAAATAAAGTTGGGATTTAAAAAAAAAAGTGTATATCCTGACTAAACAGGAGGAGTTTCAACCATTGTTCCCATAATTTTACAGTATGCTCTGCAGCCTACAGGCATACTATTATATCTTAGATTGGTTATTTTGATATATGGCACTGATATTTGGATAATGTCCGAGGCCTCCACCTAATAGCTTAAGTTTTAGATTGGATCTGTCTAATACATTCGTATTTGGCTTTTGTTCTGTGTTGCTCCACATTTTCCACTTAGTTTCTGTTCCACGTGCAGATCCATTTGGGAAAGTTTATGTTGGGTTCATAGATGAAGGCAAGTGTTAGTGTCTTTTATCGGTTAAGTTTCATACCTAGTATGGTTACTCGTACGTTGAGTGAATGCTTCACCAAATAATTAAAGCTTTAAGTTATCCAGTCATACACAATATCTGAGAAAAAATATCGTGTGTTAGTGAGCAGTTGTTTTAGATACACTATGGGTGATGGTTTATGAGGTAATCTATTAAGATTTTAATATTTTTTCACCAGATGGATATAAAGGATGCTGGTTCTTGGTTTGTTCTCGCACAGATGTTTCCATTAAGATCTTTTATTTTTTTTAAAAGAAAAAAATGATGTAATGTCCGATTATTGTAATATGTTCCATAAACAAATTGTCTTAGATTCTTGGGTTACAACTATTTAATGGGAGATGCTGGACGTTGGATTGGATTGTTTGAGTGCAATATGTGGCAGGATTTTGGCAGGTTGAAGTTGCATTTGCTGGTGCTGAAGGTAAGGAAGTTGATGTCAAATCGGAAATTGCCACGCCTTTGAAAGTTTTACCACCTTGGATGATCAAGCAAGGAATGAACCTTACAAACGAACGACGTGGAGAGGTCAAGCAGAAGTCAAAGATGGATGGAAGTTCAGCAGCAGCAGGATTTTCAAATGACAAGAAGTCAGCTGTTGAAGATGATAAAAAGAGTTTATAGGCATGTGCTATGAGATGAACTCTTACATTTCTTGTTTTGATCTGTGTCACATACGGTGCCTTTTTTCTTTTTGCTTAGAATCTGATGTAGTTGCTGCTTTTTTATCATGTTGCAGGATGAGTAAGTTAAAGCTTATTACCAAGCTCTTCTGAAGAAACAGCAAGAACTAGAAGCTGCTAACAAACAACGGGAATCTTCAAACACAGCTGCCTCTGATGATCTTTCTGGAATATCTTCTAATTGTCAAGTGGGCATGAAGTCTAAACGTGAAGATGATGAAGGGGATGATGATGTTGACTGGGAAGAGGCTTCCGTTGCAGGTAAGTAGATTGAATATAATTTCAAAGAATTACCATAAGCATAGAGGTTGCTTACTTCATTTATTAGTTCAAGTTCTTGCCATCAAATTTTAACAAAATGACTACTACAATGCTTGTAATATTTAAGATCAATAAAAGACCCCTTGTGAATCTTCAGGGGCATTTTGTTTCACGTGATAAAGAAAAAATCCATTCTATCATTCTATTTTTGCAGCTTCTTATAACTTGTTCAGTTCCTTACGGAAATCTGTTTCAATCGATTGAAATGATAGTCATAAAGATGGTCATAAAGATACTTGTCAAAGACTGCTAAGAGGATAATTTATGGCATGTTGCACACTTGAGGATATCCTAGGTGTTAATTTGTGATTGACCCAAGAAATTTGCATGCAGAATATTATATTTATTTTCTCCAGAGAAACTAATGCAGAGTTTTTATATATTTGATTGGTTCTTAATTTTCATTTGCATTCATGTAAACACATAAATACAGATCCATTCATTAAGTATTTACATAAAACAAGGCACTTAGTCAAATAACATACAAGGGCAAACAAGTGTAGTATATCTATTTGTCTGGGATCTTTTTGTCTGGTATCTTGTTCTGCTGGTTATTGCTATGTGATGCTACTGGTTTGGTAATCATCAACCATATTGCTCTGTTCCACTTCAGGTAACATAAGTGAGAGTTTCAAGGTCAGTGACTTGAATGTTAAAGCCAAAGCTTCAACAGAGGATGAGGATGATATAGACTGGGAGGAAGGTTGAAGAGCAATGGGGTTACTTCGTGGTAAAACTAACGTCTCTTTCCCTTGAGCTACAACATACATGTTAATCAAAGGCAGGGGGCTGAGCAAAGGTCTCCTCTGAGTTGCAGTGTCTAGCCATCTTGGGGTTGCATGTATTTGAAGAAGTTAAGCCTCAATTTGATTCATGAAATGTTAATTTTACATTCGGTCATGGTTCTATTTGCAATTTCTAAGCGTGGGAAAAGAAACATATAGGATGAGTGTCCTTCACTGGATTTTTGTAAGGTACTTGTGATTCTCTCTATCTTTGTGGCAATTATCACGAACATCAGCCTCATGTGGTAAGTTGCTGTTGGTATATCAGGGTGTGTGCTTCACTTGCAGTGAATTAACAAGAAAATAAATAAATCCCCCTGCTGGCAAGTTTGGGTGTTTAATAGATTTTTAAATTTCATTTCTTATTACTGACTTTTTATTATTACTTGACATGTAACATTGAAAAAGGAGTATAAGTGTGTATTATAGAGAAAAGTCTTTGTTGTGGGCACATCTGCTGTCATAATCAATACGATTCCGGTGGATTGTATTTCTATTTTATAAGTTTTGTTATATTCTGGGCCGTTTCCTCTTACAATTTAAATTATTGGTTGCTGACAACTGCATTTCCACACTGGTTCATTTTGCTGTTAGATTAGTATTACTGTTACAATCGTTATCATATATGAATCTTGTATTAAATTGTGTTCCTATTCCCGGCCGTGGAATTAATGCTTAAAGGTCTTTTTCTATTGTTGGTCATACCCAGCTCAGAGTTTAAGTCCAGGGAAAGCTCTTAAAAACAGTTTCCCTTTTGATTTAATAAGTTTTTGGGTTTATGCAGTCTATCAAATCTCATCTCTTATGATTAGCAAACAAGATCAATTCACTAACTGCCTTTTTAATTCATCACAGGAAAAAGAAAGCTAAGCAACGTAGCTTCTCAAACTCAAAGCTCTCACAAACCCCAATTGAGCCTTCTTCAATAGAAATCAATCAATATATCAGTCTTGCTCAGACTAACAATACAACATAGACGGTGATGGTAATGGTAATGTATGTGTGCTGTGGTGGGCGTATCTGTAGTTTAAACTAAAGTGCAAGCACTGGTGGGTGGTTGACTTTCAATCTCCAGTGTTGGTTATCACCACCCTTCTTTTCTTCTTATTACCACCAACTCATTTGACATTTTTCACCCCACATGGGTTGCCCAAAATATATAATCCGAATAATAATAAATATATTATTATTATAATCGGAGATGGTCAGTCTGAGATCAATCAAGGCTGGCATATGGGCAGGCAGTCAACTCAGACTTCCACGTGGCAAAAGATGAGGAAAATATTTCTGACAACAGCCTCTCACTTAGCAAAAGGCCAATTTCAAAGTCCTTTTCCCATCCCTTAAGATATGGGGGCTCTATACGAAATAATTCAATTTTAAAAGCAGAGAAAGATTGAAAGATCGTTTGCAATGTGTTAGTTGTTGAACCTTCCTTTGGAGCTTGTGTAAGAACTAGACTAAGCACACACAACCATGATGGATATTTGTCCGAGGGTCATTATCTACCTTCATGTCATACTCATACACATGCAATCAATCCTTAGTAAGTGAGAGTTAAAAAGTAGAACAATTATTCAAACTTTGTAATTAAATAATAATAATAATAACATTAACATTATATGTCATTATGAATGACACATGGGTACGCATAATATTTGTGGGTAAGAAATCCTTTTTTTCATTACATAAACAACTTGTTTTTAAGTAGACAGTAATAATTTGAGGAAATTACCCAAAATTCAAATTTAGAGTGTAAGTTAAGTCACAATGTATGACGTTTTGTTAAATTTAATTAAAAATGATAATAAAATATCATAATATTATGTTAGATTAAATAATTCAAAACATTATTAATTGGATTATATTAAAATAAAGAAAGAAAAGGAGGAGTATGAACGAAGGAATTGTTTCCTCCCATGCAGCTTAACGTAATCCAATACACTATTAGGCGTGTGAACTTAATTAGCACTGTGTGCACGTGTTATCTTTCATATTTTCGACTGTCCAAAAAAATTATTTCAATTGAAAAGGAAAAGGATTTTCAAATAGAATCAAGAGAATCATGGGTTTTGGACCACCCTCTACTCTATTTCCAATAGACTCGAAGAAAATCGCACTGGCAGCTCGTAGTCGAGGCTAACATTTTATGGGGCCTATATCTACTGTCACATATTCGTATTGGATACAACTAAATCGATTTTTGAATCAACTTTGAATTTATAATATTCTACTATATATGTTTGTATTTATATTTGAATTATTAAATATTTATTTTTTTAATAAAAAAATTAATATATAAAATACGAATGTTTTAAATTTTATAAAAATAAATAATATAAATTAAATAAATTTATAATAGATAAATTTAACACGACGACGAGAATATTACCCGTTGATTACTTTTGAGATGATTGTAATACCTCAACCTGCCGTATTAACGTTGTCATTAATTCTTTGACAATTCTTCTTTCTTAACGTTGGTCAGCTCACTACCACATGTTTATTAATTATATGCTGCCTTTGAATGTGAAGATACAGAGAAGGAATTACTATTGCATAAACATGTCATTATTATTTTATATTTTGCATTGAATGTCGGCCAATAGAATATAGTCATTGACATATTCATGCATACTCGTAGATCATCTGTAGTTTCCAATTGTATTATGAGTTGTCCATTCTTAATTTTTTTTTTTTCACATCAATTTGAATATATATAATGTATTTTCAGAGATAGAAAAAATAATAATAATAATAAGACATAAACCTTGTATAAGCCCTTTTTATATAAATTGAAATTGATGTGTGGAAATTATATTATTGTCATCTATTCTATTTAGTTTATTTATTTTTTATCTTATAAATTTTACTCGTAAAAATATAAGATACGTTAATAGTAATATAACACTGTTATATAAATAAATATGTGTGTGTGTAAGAAATTATATATATATATATATATATACATACACAAGATTTCTTATCACTAAACATCGTCTATTTACATAATTAATAATTAATCATTATCATTATGACTATGAGTATGATCTCAAAGTCAAATATTACCATACTATAATGTCAATAATATATATATATATAAACACACACTAGATTTCTTATCACTAAACATCGTCTCTTCGTAGAATTAATAGCTAACCATTATCATTATGACTATAAGTATGATGTTAAAGCCAAATATTACCATACATGATGTCAATAATCAACAATATTTGTCTAATTAATGCACAATAGTTAAGATATTATTTGACAGTTAATCTCACCTAATTACTCGCTGGTCTCTCTCTTTTTGAACCCCCGATATATAAAATTCTTATAAGGTTTGATGAACAGCTTTTAATGAACCTAGCTCTTCTCCTTTGTTCCTTGAACGCAAAGGAACTTTCATTTTTCATTGGGAAAACAAAGGCTTAATCCTCGACAGTTCTGCCTCCCTCCCCGCGTCTCTCTCCCTCTTAATTAATAAACAAACCAAAAATATTATGCCAGCTGAGCTGAAATCTCTTCCCATGGAAGCAAACACACCACTCTGCGATCGATGACAATAATTTTCTGTAATTTCTTCTTCATCTACGCCTGCGCTTCTCCTTATCCTACTACTACTCTACCACCACGTTTCTGCTGTCATTTTTCTTCTAATTCTCTTAAATTTTCACTTCATTTTATTCCCTTCTCTCCATGCATGCAATCTCTTCTCCTTCTTCTTCTTCTTCTCTCTTCTCTCCCTCTTCACTGCGACTACAGCCATGAAAACAAAAATCCCACGAATGTTTAGCTTCATTCTTTCTCTTTCTCTTTTCCTTCTTATATTCTCTTACGGATGCTGCAATTTTCAAACCAATACTACAACTATGAGTAATAAAAGTTCGATGAAGATTAGCAGCAACAGGAAAGTTTTATTAACGGCTACAAAGTTCGATTTCTCTCCGTTTCTCCGGCACCGGCAGCATCATAGAGATAACCGGAAACACCTCACCAGACCAGCCGGAACAGAGATCGATATCGACTACCGTTACGGCGTCGAAAAACGGCTAGTTCCTACCGGCCCTAATCCATTGCACCATTGAGGTTTCCTTCTTCAATATACTTGTGTTATTCTAGCTGTAATAATCTTTCTCCATGTATGTTATCAATTTTTTGCTTACTCTTATTTTTCTTTTTCACCCAAAAAGAAAAAAAAAAAAAGAATTGAAATACCCGAATTTGCAAAGATCCAAATGTTTATCATGATCAATATTTGTTAATTAATTATGTGAATAATAAGTAATCTTTTTATTTTAATTCTTCTTTTCCCGTGTGATATCAAGTGTTCCTTAGAGTTGTACTGTGCATGCAAATCACTATTTAAAAATAATATTTAATAGAGGAATTAAATGCATCATGGATCTTCATGGGCTTGCATGCTCGATCATGCAAATAATTTATGAGATATTTATATTTAAGTTAATATTAAATTCATTCTACAAAGAGTAGCCGTGACGGCACGCCATGTCATGGGCCGCAGGATTTCAGCAAACACGGCGTAAGGGAAACATTTAAATATTGATAATATTACTCAGAATAAAGAGTGGGGTTAAAAGAGAGAGATTAATTTGCAATTATAATCAATTAGCTGGGTGAAGATGGCGACGGCGATGGCGATGGCAGTGGCGATGGCATGCATACATAAACAATTAATCCCTTTCCTAATTTTTTATTACAATTTTTTTTATAAAAAAAAAAAAAAAAGAGTGGTTGTAGAAGCAGAAATTAGAAGCCTTAAGTGACAAAAGGGCAAATTACATTGGATCCTGAAATTGACCTAAAATTGGAACAGGTACCCACCAATGGAGAATTTGGTGTACTTAAACTTCACCCTTTCCCTTTCCTTTTTTCTTGAAGAGGTAAAATTTTCAAATTTCAACGTGGGTTTGGTTGGCATTAGTTCAAGAAAAGAAAAAACTTTACTATATATGTATGTGTGTATGTATGTACATACATACATACATACATACATACATATGTATGTATGCATGGGTACAATATCAATTTACATGTATTTTAATTTATCTAATTTTGTTATAATAATTAATCGAGAGTTTGCTGAAAATGTAAATTCATATTGAAATGTTACTGCTCAAAAGTTTATATTTAATAAGGTATTTTTTACTCACATATTTATTTAAAAATTTTTATTTTTTAAAATAATATATTGTGAACTAACATGCTCTAATCTCGATGAGATTATAGATTAATAAAAAAAAAATTAGATCAAATTTTATATATACATCAATGTTAGAAAGCATATTATATTATATTATTTATATACTACAATTCAAAGTGTAAAATGAAAATATAATGAACTTTTTTGCACGTACATGCATAGCTAGCTAGCCACAAAAGATGCAATTATGAAGTTGGAGACTAAGAGATTTGATGGGTGTTTGATTTTTAAGAACAAAAAAAAATGTAGAAAATTTGTTTGTGGCAATGTTCTCAAAATTTATTTTTGTAATTATAATTATAATAATGTATCTATAATTCATTGTTTTTAAGAGTTTTTGAACATAAATTATGATTTGTTATTATTAAAATATTGTTTTGAAATCATAATGAAATCAAATGCACCCTTTGCCTTCTCTATTCGACTTGCAATGAAAAATTGCTTTTTGATGTGCGGTGTAGATGACAAGCAAATTCAACAGGTTTATTGTATTTGATGTTGTGAAACATTGGTTTGTTTATTTGTTTTTTTATCAAACTCTCCACACTGTAAAATCTTTTCTTGGAAGTAATCAAATATTAACATCCCACTTGATGATGACGATGATGATAATAGCTTGAATTCGGTTCTCTCTTCCTTTTTAACATAATTTTTCGGTTGGTATTGAAAGTTGAAAAGACATGGAAAGCCAAGTGGGGTTTACTGAGAATTGGGTCGTGAGAGAAATGTGTGGGGGGGACTAATAGCATATTGCAATTGTCAGTAATGGAAATTCCTGTCTGCAATGATTTCGTATGGGCCACAAAAGTGGCCCGGTATCTTGAGGAATATTCCCATTTTGATTTTAAATAAAATACATGAAATAAGAAATTCATTTCCTACATATTTATTTCTTGGAAATTAGGGAAGAAATGAGGTTAAATCAATAAAATATCAAATAAATATTCATGTGTGCATAAAAAAAAAAATTTAACGATCGAATTTTTCTCGTACAAATTTAAAAATAATCAATAAATTTGTTCACTAAGAGAGTCAAAACGAGATGTTCAGTAAATGAAAGGAATAAAATCATGTTATATATATTTTACTAATTTATTAATATGGCACTTCACTTTTGCATACTTTTTATGAAAAAAAAATCTTTCAATTTTAATTAATTGAATAAAAGTATTTTTTTAATATATATAATTACAATATTTAAATTAATTCGTTGTTTTTTTTAATATGTCACTTATTCATAGGCTTTGTAAATCTATTATATTAATTACATAATAATAAAATACAAAACTATATTTCAGAAATTAAATTAAGGAAATGAGGTTAATGAGTTATTTATGTAATATTTAAATTGTATTATGAATATTCAAAATTTTGTCTTAAAAATGCATCCTAAATGACGAGAAACTCCTTGTGTGAATACTTAAAATAATATAACAAATAGTTTTGATGGTTGTAAAAATGCATTATCTGGCGCATGAACAATCACTTCATTTGCTACGTCATTAGAGAAAATTCTTTTATAATTATATATGAAAAGACTAAATTGGCCTTCGACTTGGAATGGAATGGGTTTACTTGATTTGGGGGCTGTGTGGGGATTGAGCATACGAGACCAATAGAAGAATGATGGGCCCACTCTTGCAAGACTAATCGTTGTTTTACATTGATTTACATACAAACCAAACAAGGATAGGTTGCCATAAATTTAATGTATTATTTTTTTTATTTTTATATTTAAATTTTATATATTTTTTAATTTTTTTTATTAATCGTTTTAAATTTTATATTATAATTTAT
The DNA here is from genome assembly GCA_032401905.1 of Swietenia macrophylla. Taxonomy (NCBI): domain Eukaryota; kingdom Viridiplantae; phylum Streptophyta; class Magnoliopsida; order Sapindales; family Meliaceae; genus Swietenia; species Swietenia macrophylla. The sequence goes on from CP135567.1 coordinate 2,351,581, forward strand.
AATTTTTATAAAATATTTTAAATTTTATATTGTAAAAAAAAAAAAAAGAAATACGTCCAATCCGAACTAAATACAAATAAATGTTGGAAAAAAAAAATCCCTTTCCTTGTCTAACTTTAGATTAAATTTTGATACATGTTATGTTAGTGGGTAAAGAATTTGACTGAAAGAAAGCGTAGAAGCAACATCCACACCTTCCCTCGACGATAGCAAAGGATTTTGACTTGTATTTTTACAAATTTTAATATTTATTTATTTTACGTTCGTATAGGCTTCTAATTCTGCCCTTTATTTCTCTTCAAACCGGACCTGGTTGACCCACCCTTCATTGTACTTTCACTCCTTGAAAGACACAATGGGGTAGAATAAATTACCCCTTTGAATCATGAAACGGTTTCGTTTTGAAAATATTAAAAATATTTATTTTTTATTTTGATAAGATTAACTTGAATTGAATTGAATTGAATAGTAATTATATATAATCCGATGTTTCTTATTGTAATTAATTCCAAGTCAATTTCCAACTCAATTCCCTCATTTATAATGTTGTTCAACAATGAGCATGCCATGCCACTTAATTTCGTCCTGTATTAATATTAAAACCTTGCATGATTTGTACTAGTTCAGTTTTGAATGCTAAAGATGCCCACCATCAAACATGTGACATGTATGATGCCTTTTATTGCATACCATTAATCTAACATTAGGGAAGATGCTATTGATGACAAACTCATTTGATTGTGAAAGATTAAAACCAGAGTTGACCATAATTAACCCCTAATTCTTAATAGATGCATGAATATTAATGGAAGGTAACCTACCTACCACTAATAAATCTTTCTCACTCTCTTTTGTAATCTGCAGGGTTTTAACATTGTTATTATTTGGTAACCTTCCAAACCAAAAATTTTTTTCTTTCTAATTTTTAATTGCAAGTGCTGTCTTAGCAGAAAAGTTAGACTAATTTTCTTGACGACAAGTGCAAACTTGCACAACTTGGCTGTAGTAAACGTTTTATTGAACTGTTCCTGCTTTGATTTTGTTCTAGTTTAGACAATTTTTAATATTTTATCTACTATTTAATTTAGAACATTTACACAAGTCTTTATGTGATTTTTTTTTTTTTGCGTTCTTCTGTTTAATTTGTTAGTACTTGTGAATTTTAATTCTTTTTTTAATTATTTTTTCAAGCTGTGGTAAAATATCAAAATGATAGTGGACCGGGCGACAAAGTGGCGGGCCCACGACAATTGATGAACACACAAATTTCCAGGTTGTGAGTGGTTCAACGTGGCACCCAGACGCACTTGCCCACTACTTGAAAACAAAAAGTGGTCAATTTGCACGGTCTGAGATTTCAGACCACAGTGGCTCACGGGACCTGCTTTGACTCACCCGCTTCTCTCTCCTCATTAGGATGCGCGACACGTGTAAAATCATAATCATGATCTGGGTGATTTTAGTTGCGTGGGGAATTTTATTTACACTAGCTTGGCCACGGCGTGAGCTTCCCACTTCAAATTTTTTTTTTTTTAGAATTAGGTATGAAAAATTAAGTGCGATTGTGATAATGTGATTCTATTAATTTAACTAAGTGGCCATTCTTTGATTTGATTTCAATTGATATGATAGATAGGCAAGTTGATCTTTGGAAAATGGGGATCCACAAATACAATGAATCAATTCCTTGTAAATCTCCACCATTTATAGTGCAATCCATCAATTCTTTATATTTTTGGTGCAATTTTAATAGCCAAGAGAAATTAGTCATTTGGAGTTAGGGTTTAAATTAAAATTAAGATTTTGAAACTAGGATAATACAATGTCATGCATGGTATGTTGTATTCTTGATGGATGAATGATATTAAAATTAATGAAAGAAAAGTTATTGTATTTTAAATTATTAAAATTATATATAATACGATATAATTCGCATTAATAGTATATATTATAGTGTTCTATGTTAAGTATTATTTTAAATATTAAAAATATGATAATGCGATAACTTACGATTTATATTATTAGTATTATAAAAATTATATTTGATCAATCTCAACTCAACTCTCGTTATATTACTAGGATATGAGTTGAGCATGATAAAATTAAAAGTTAATAAATTCATTACGAATGAATAAGATCAAAAATTAATTATGAATGAATAAGATCGACTTTACTTATCTTATAATAATTTGAATTAAATTTATTATTTGAATTTATACTCCTTACAATCAGAATATAAATTATAATTCTGCTCAATACGACTTAAAATATTTATTAAAATAATTGAATTGATAACTCAACTTGTCTTTTAGTGATCATCAATCAAATATATTGAATAATTAAAATTTTACACTCAAAAATTATGTATACAAAAGAGGGCCCGTAGGAGACAGGAAAATATTTTCGCAACTTCACTAATATGCTTAAACTCTACCAAATTTTACACTCAAAAAACACTTTGAATTCTCCAAAAGCAATATCCATAATTTCATTCCTTTACGGGACCAAATTTTACCAAGAAAACTAGAATTCCGTTTGAGCGAAAGATGATTTTTGCTGACAATAATTTTCCTCTAACATTTAATCGCGAGAGCAAACGAAGAAATTTAACATTGATTGGACTAAAATGAACAAATTAGTAAAAGTTGGAATTTTTGATTGGTATGGTAAACAACATATGAGAATATTGATGAATCGAGAATTATTTAGTTTTAATATTTAATATTAAAATTATAAAAATCAATATAAAAGCCTTGGTAAGTCGACTGTTCAACCCACTTACTACCGGCTAATACCGGTCACCTAAGCCCATTATTATTCATTCCTTCGCGTATAAATAGAGCCGCCCTTATGTAGACATAACCTGCCCGCCATTTTTCTGTTTACTGTTACATAAAAACACAAGATCGGAAAATGGTTCGAGCGTCACCAGAGCACGGTGGCTCCGGCTCACCAAGGAGGCTATCACTCGGATTCCTCGTGTCCTTATCATCCCTCATAGCTCTGTTCGCCAAACAATCCAGACGAGTTTCGACTAAGCTCCAAAAAGGCGGCGCCAAGCTTATGAAAAGCAACAGGGACTGTAACAGAACTCCTCCAAGACCACCTCCGAGCCCGAGATCTCCCTTAACGACTCGGTCGAAACAGCTCGTGACGAGCATAAGCAACAAGGCGATCACGTTCGTCCACAAGAAGAGATTAGGCGAGGAAAAGGACGATGTTTTCGGCGGGTCCCAGGAGTTCGGGGATGGAGGGGTCTGGCAAAGGGCGATCTTGATGGGGGACAAATGTCAACCGTTGGATTTCTCAGGTGTAATTTATTATGATAGCAGGGGAAAGCAGCTTGACGAGGTGCCTCTCCGGTCGCCACGTGCCAGCCCCTTGCCGGGCTATCTTGCTCGGAAGCAAGAGATTTGATTCCACCATCCGGGTAGGTATTTTAGTTAGTCACGGTAAAACGTTATTGGAAGAAAATGAATGCATACGGAAGTGTAAGACTTAATTTTGTTGAAATTTCTTTGGTTTTCAGGTTGGTGCGAAACGGTGACGTTTTATATGTATAAACGTATGTACAAAGTTGGGACCGGGGATAATATGGATTAAGTGCACTAGTAGCCTATTTTTGTCGAGTTTAATGGGAAATTTTAATTCTGTTTTCAATCAATTAGCTCTTTTTTACTAATTAATTGATACCCTTGTAAATGGTTTGAATTTCAAAATAATTTTAAAAATATTTTTGTAATTTATGAATCATGATGTCATGGAAAGAAGCAGTCATATCTCTACGCGGCTTTGCTCTTGGCCATTTCTTGATCTCAACCTTTAAATACACAGGCAGGGACAACAGAACTTATATATATTAATTTTTAATTAATTGGATAATTATTAAGATCTTGAAAAATGTCTTTATAGAATAAACAATAATATCCCACAAGAGATTGGTATTATCTCGAAAACATCACCGACTTATACGTGTATCCTTTGTCAGCCAGACAGACGGTATAGTCTCACTGACAAAATAATTGTAATTAAAATTTGGTGAGTGTCCACTAATAATCGATTTTTCATTATCACCATGTACATGTACACCATGTCTATTCTTTGGATTATTTATTTATTTATTAATTTTATGATCTTTAAAATTAAAAAAAAAACCTCCCTCTTTTCCGTTGACTCTGACTAACCTATTTGAATTTGACCAAGTGCAAGCCGTAGATAAATCTTTAGATGTCAAAATTTTTCTCTGAGCGTAAAGTGTAGACTTATTATAAATGGAGAATTAAAAATAAATCTTCTAATCGATGAAATAAGAAATTTCATGCTTTATTAGACTTTGGCACCGAGATCGTGATCGTATTTTTGTACCTAAACTTAGGTATGGGTTAGGTCCAATCCACTTGTAACCTCTAAGCGACTCATTCAACTCTTGTAATTTAAACTTCCGTAACCAAAGCTTATAAAAACTCACGTGCCACTCATTAGCTATCGTGAGATGCTACGAGACCGCCCCATTTTACACAAGGGCTATGCTAGCGTGTGGTACCACCAGACCAACACTCCTGTTATTAACTTCCCTTGGTATAACCAAATCTAAATTGTTATTTTCTGTTTAAATAACTTCTCTTTATTATTTTTGTAAACAAAAATTATAAATAAATCCAAATCTATTTACTGATATATTTATTTCTCAACTAATTATAGTTATATTATTTTCCCCTAGGCAAGTCAAGGCAAGGCATCATTATTATATCTGGAAAGGAAGATAATTTCAAGAAATCCAAGTCACTGATTTTCATACAAGGTAGAAATTAACTTCTTTACCTAAACAAAACCCAAAAGCCCAAAAAAAAAAAAAAGTAATCCTTAAATTCCGTGACCTCAAATGGACAAAACGGAACCAAAAGCACGGTTCAACACAAGCCGCCCGGTCCAGAATCTCTCCTCGATCCTCACGCACTAGGAGCTGCATCCTTCACCTTACCCTGCAAATACCCGCCATATTCCCTGGCGTAATCCTTCACATGGTTCGCCGTGTCGTAGATCCGACTCCTCGCATAATCGAACCGGTCCGAACCGGGCGGGTGCATCCCCCTAAAGTACCTATACATCCAGGAAAACCCGGCTACAACCGCGACGCCGAACCCGCAGAACGATAAGAATCCAGAAATAGCTATGAAGAAGATTGTGCAAATAGGGACCCATATGGGGCTGGAAATTATAAGCAAAGGCGCGAAGAAAATGAGGCCAAGGATTATTGCAGTGATAGTTAGCCCAGTAAGGAGGAGAAGAATCGAACCAGATATGAAAAGTGTTAAAAAGCCCATCATTTGGGTTGAGTTGGGTGCATGCGATTGAAGTTTCCGTAGAAACGAGTTGGTGTTCCACGGTGGACCGGTTTGTCGTGTGGGTCTCTGCTGGCTAGGGTATCGGACGTCCGCCATCGTCGAGAGATGAAGGTGTTTGTTGAAATATCCGTGAGGCCCAGAGTGTGAGAGTAGCGGGTTTGTTCTGATGAGAGAGGCAAAGTGAAGAAGAAGATGTAGGGTTTGGGTGACAGGTGGGCTTGTGGAGACATGCACGGGGACACGTGGAAAGGATCGAGGGTTTTAGCATTCCTAGATGTGGGTTGGATCTGTGGGGACTGATTCTGTCTTGACCTTTTCTCTTTGTTGGGTGTTGTTGTGGCAGTCTTGATTAAGAGTTGATCGGTGTTTATCCACCGTTTGATCTTAGTACTTATGTATCTTAGGTTATGCTCTAATTTTCCGTAATACGGCTCATAATTCGTTCATATGTGATAATTAGTTTGGCTCTGAAGCTGGCGCTAGGCACCTTTCTCATAACTGTTACAAGTGTAAATTCTAGTCCTAATAATTAAAAAATAAATTAGCAACATGAAGAGAAAACCCGGCAACGCAGCTGCGGTATGATTTACTATGCCTGTCTCAACCTTGCATTCACCAGCAAGATTACTGGAAATCCTTGAATGCAACATCTCCGTTCAGTAGTTGCAGTTTTCCTGCCAACTTGAGCATGCGCGTTATCATTGTTCATATCTTTGTCGCTTGAATAACTCGGATAGTAAGCCATTGCCAAGCTTTTATCAGATTTGTCAGCACACCTTTCCTGGTCATCTGCCACTTCTTCAGCTGATTTTCCAGCATCCCGAATTGTTGATATACACGATACAACTGAATCACGGAAAGAAAAACTCCTTATGCGCGGGTAAGTTTGTGTGTTCCGAGATTCATCAACAGATTTATGCAAAATTTTCTTCCCGGATGGAGTGATAGTTGATGTATTTTCACATTTAGTACCTAGCGCTGATGGCCTTGATGGAATTATTGAAGTAGAATGCCTGCGAATGAGTCCTGTTCTGCTCAAAAGACTTCTTTTACTCGAAATATCCGGGGATGAGCCAGCACTTGAGTCATCCTTGCTTCTTCCCGGCATCTGTTTGCTATGCATAAGACCAGATTTCTTAGTAACGCTTCTCCAGCTATTGGAAGAGCTTTCAGTGGAACTATTATCATTTTCATTGCTGTCAGTTGAAGAGGTTTGCGAAGAAATGCTGTCAAAACCACCCGGGTCTAACACTAGTTGTTTAGCTTTCTGATCAAAATCAGAGGTCTTTCTTGATGGTGTTTAATAATTTTGAGCTCGACAGTTGCTGTTCAAGCAACACCAACTGCTGTCTCATATTGCTTGCTCTGGAATCGATCTTCATCTGCAATTTCTCTATCATCTTCTTCGCCATCTCTTGCTGCTCATTGGCCAAAACAGCTCGCTTTATTTCCTCTTGCAAATTCTTTACCTCATCCCACAACGAATCAATCGCGCCATTAAGCATGCCAATCGCTGTCAACTTGTCCTCTTAAGTTCCTCGGCAACTGAGCAGCATATGATTGCTGCTCTTTTAGACCATATAGTTGAAGCAATTTTCTCTCAAGGATCAGCTTCCTCTTCTCCAATTCCTTCTCTAAATTACGTAGCAACTCCTTCTGTCTATCCACTTCGATACTTTGTTTGATAATTTTCCTTGCAACCCTTATAATCCCCTCCTTCTGATATATGCTTTCTCATCCTGCAATAAAGTTAGAATGATGTTATTCGCAATCCTGCCCACTTCTGTAGTATTCAAAGAGAGATACAGAGATTACAGATAGCTCATCCGCATAGTTTCCTTGCTCCTCTGCTTCGACCTGTCTGAAGCTTGTACCATCTTTCTCTTAACATACAAAACACCAACAAGAATTAGCAAAACCAACACACAATCCCACTTCAGTGAAGGCCATGAAACATCTTACAGGTCTCACTAAACTAGCTGAAAGTTGCGAAAAAGCACCTGAACGTCTGATATCACAAGTGTTTCTCTACAGGAAGAGTCTGTAATTAATCTGAGAAACAGCTACTGCTGCAACAAAGAAGCTAGCCTGAATATCATGTAGAGAGATTACAGAATATAGCAGCCGAATAGTGGTTGCGCACCCCAACCGAAATTCTGTTTGCATATAAATATCCAACACAGTTGATAAGACTTATCGCCAAGCAGTGGTTGATCTTTTTCCCGGGCACCAGTACTGCGAGACGAATGAGGATTAAAACTTTTTATCATTTGCATTTGAGCCCTCAGCGGACACTTCTTTTGGTTACCGCCTTTATTTATTTTAATTTTCTTAATTTATATTAAACTCCCACTTGAAATAATAAGACATAATGTTATTAAAACAAATAAAATATAGAAAAAATTATTTTCTTTTAGATTTTATATTTTTTTAATTAAAAAATATGTTATCAATTAATTAAGTTTGCAAAATCAAAAGTAATCCAAGCAAAGCATATTTCTCCAGCTGACATTCGTACACCGTCACGTCAAACCCTAATAACCTTCCAATTTCACGACCAGTACGGACAAAAACACTTGGAGGCAACTGCGACCCTACGCTCCATGGACGCGCGTCGACCCTACGCAGCCGTCCCTAGGATCCGGCAGGTGGGCTTCGTCACTCCTAACTCTGATTCCAACCCGAACCCGCCGCCACCGACTCGGACCCAGTCGGTCCCCGCGGAGTCGAGTTCGCCCAATCTCTCTGATTCTCCCGCCAGCGGCAACTTCCTCTCACCTGTCATGATTCCCCCGGCACGTCACCTCTCGGACAACCTTGCTCACCTCCGTTCCGCCGCTGTGCCCGTCCCGGAATCTTTGTCTCGTCGCCTGATGGCTAACGACCGTGTGGCTATAGTTGGGAGCTATAATCCGGGGCAATCGGTGCTTGCTCAGCCGGTTTCGCCGAATTTTTCTGAGAATTCTGAGGCATCAACCACTTTGGGTTGGTTCGATAGAAATAGTTTCGGGAAATTCACGGCGGGTTCGAGCTTTCCGGGTGGCGGTTTTGACTTGACCACCGTGAAAACTGAGAATATTACTGGATTGAAGAGTAGAGGGCCTGCTGTACAGCTTGGTAATGCTTAATTAGTTTATACGTTGGTATGTGAATTTGCTGATAGTTGGGATTATGTTTGGACGAAAATCACGATTCAATTTATTTGTTTCAATATTTTTTTAGTTCATTTGAGTAATTCGGAATAGATTTCGAGTGAATTATGCTGTTCGGAACAAATTTGATGTGTTAATTATTAGAATTAAAATAGGACATCTATAGTTTCTTTTTAAATTGTATTTATGATATTGGTTGAAATACAATAACCTATTTCTGCAGCAAGTATTTTTGTTTGTGTATAGTGAATTAGTGTTTTTCAAGACTGAGATAGAGATAGAATGCAAGTGGTTATATTTTGGGCGGCCAAGGCTAAATGCCCTCAGTTGCATAGTTTCTGTTGTTAATGGAGTGAAATTTATGGTATATTTTTGCATGATAGATAGAATGTTGTTGGGATTGACAATATGGAATTTTTATTGTGCACAGAATGTTGTTGAGATTGACAGTATGGAATTTTTATTGCGCACAGGAAGACCTTGTGGGAAAATGTTAATAAATAGGAGGATTTGAATTAAGAGTTTGGAATTTGACCAAAAGGATAGCTGTAAACATGATAGTGAACAACAAATCTAAGTAAAGAAGGTATTTCTGAGGTGGTGTTAATGTTTGAGGATTCACTAAAATTCTTACTTTGTTGACAGATTCTGGCTGTACTTTGGAATTTTCTATCGTATAAATGTTTTTTTTATATATGTAACTTAATTTTATTATTATCTCTTTTATTAAAATGTCAAACATAGCAGAGAAAAGTGGAGGGGCTGCCGTGGAAGTTAATAATGAAGCATCAAGATCAAAACAACTGAAAGCAAAAACAGCAAAAACTGAAAGACGTGCTTTGCATGATGCTCAAAGTGCTGCCAAAGCAACTGGAAAAGGTTCTAACAGTGATCTTTCTCTTCTTTTGAATATTTGGAGTGATATATGCTATCATGTCGCTTAGTGTTTGGGGACACCCTGTGGGAAAACGTAAGAGAATTTAAGTTAGCATTTTGAGCTGACCGAAAGGATTTCTGTAAATGTGAAAGACTTTCAATAGTGGGCAACAAAACAAAGTTAAGTAAAGAAGGTATTTCTAAGGTTAATGATATAACAAAGCTAAGTAAAGAAGTTATTTCTAAGGTTAATGATGCCCGAGGATTCATTAAAATTCTTGGGTTGTTGATGGATGCTGGCTGTACTTTGGAACCTTTAAACTGTCATATAACTGGTTTTCTTCTTTTTTCTTCATTATATCTTTTAATGTTTTCTGCACATGCTTAAAATGTAAAACATTGTAGAACAAAGTGGAGGGGCTACTGTGGAAGTGAAAAATGAAGCATCAAGTTCAGAACAACTGGAAAGGAAAACAACAAGAGCTGAACGTCGTGCTTTGCAGGAAGCTCAAAGAGCCACCAAAGCTGGAAAAGGTTCAGACAGTGATGTTTCTCTTCTTTTAAATGCTTGAAGTGACGTACATCATCATGTCTTGGATTTATATCACCAAAATGGCTGTTTGGTTCTGTTTTCAGAAGCAGAAAACAGTTGGAAATGCTTTTGGTTGGATATTTTGCAAAATTTGTTTTCAAAACTATAACTAAAAGTTGGAAACAATATTTTTTTACTACCATTTCCCTACAGATGTTCTGGAAACTAACCATTTCTTTTGCCTTAAAATAATTATTTCTCATTTTCAAAAACATGCAAAAAGTATCCTCATTGTTTTCAATATTGCAAAATTTGAGGTATAAACATCCTTTTCATTTTCAAAAACTCTTTTTTAAAAATCAAGATCAAACACCTCCTATCTGCACAGTTTTCATTCTTAAAATAAGTTGTACAGCAATTTTATTGCTTTGTTGCCTACATTCCTTCCAGCTTGTAATCTGAAGTCTCTTTTGAGGGTTGCTTTACTGATTTATTGATTTATTTTAAGAAATGGACCTACTATATTCGATGCACAATTGCATTCTTTTACCTTGGTTCCAAAAGCAAAAAATTAATTGTTGCTTTTGTATTTCTATTGGAAAAGAAAGCAAAATTTGAATTTGCAATCTCAAAATTTGTTCTAATATAAAATTAATGCTTAAGTATAGGCAAGGATTTGGTTCTCTGTAATATTCTTATACTCTACTTTATGCCATATAATTTGAAGAAGGCCAATTATAGGCAGCCTTTGCAGCTTCTTAAAGTTGTCTAGAGCAGTATATGAAACGGGTTCATATTTATCTGGATTTGTTTTAGTTATATTTTAGAGGCTTATTCTCATTAGTGATATTTATATTTTGCATATTCCTTGTTCATGGTGTTCTTACTGCTGAAGGAAATAGATCTGCTGCTGCTTCTGGGGAAGCAGCCCTTGGTAAATCTCTGAAGCAGCCCTCACAAAACAAAGATAATGCTCCAGCCTCAATTTCAGTTGCAGGTTCTGACAGGAGAGCAGGTGATCGTCCACCTGAGAAAGACAGGAAGAAGGATGTCCCTCCTCCACGCATGCAGTTTGATGATAAGGATCGAGTGAATAAGTCCAAAAAGCGTGCAGTGGTCAATAAAACTGAAGTTAGAAACAGAGTTGAGTTGTTTCGGCATCTACCTCAGTATGAATGTGGAACACAGCATCCTGATCTTGAATCAAAATTTTTCCAACTTGATCCAATGCATCCTGCTGTTTACAAGGTGATACCTATAACCTTTGATTTATTCATTACTTAATCATTGCTTAAAAGCATTGAAGTAGTAAACTGAAACATGATTATTCTACTTCTGATCATAGGTCTCTGACACCAGAAAATTACTGGCATGACAAATCTTTGTTCCTATATGATTATAGTTATTTCTCATTGAATATGCCTTAATTATCTTTCTTCATGTTGCAATAATTGTCCAATTTCTCTGTAATTTAGTAATATATGTTTTCATGCATGAGTCTAGGCAATTATGCCCTTCGCACTTGTTCTTAATCTCAAATATGTTGATAGAGTATATTCAAAATATTCTTGTTTATGCTTAAGGTATACTGCCCAGGTAGTACTTAATTGTATGTTGAACTTGGGAATCTCCATTTGAAATGAAAAAGCATAATTCCTGGAATATTAGACTTTTGTGCCTATTGTTTAGTGCCATATTGCTTTGTTGACCATGTGACATCTGTTGCCATTCTCATTTTTTGTGAATCTTATATCATTAATGTGGAATTGTTACCTTGCGTAATATATGAAAGGATTTCAAGTAGACATGAGAATGAGATTAATTGGTTCTTATGTATTAGAGAACTAAATTTGAGATATGATAATAAATATAACGTAGAATTTTTATAATTTCCTGCTTCTTAGAAGAAGTTAAGGTACCGTTAGTGCCAGAGCACATTACGAATTAATACGAGAAATGAACTATCTAGCTTGTTTATTGACGGGTCTATAAAACTGCCAGGTTGGACTACAGTATTTGGCAGGAGATATCTCAGGGGGTAATGCTCGTTGTATCGCTATGCTTCAGGCATTTCAGGAAGCCATTACGGACTACTCTACACCCCCTGAAAAAACTCTTATTAGAGATTTAACTGCAAAAATTAGTAGTTATGTCTCATTTCTGATTGAATGCCGACCACTTTCTATGAGCATGGGAAATGCTATTAGGTTTATGAAAAGTCGTATTGCCAAGTTACCTTTAACTCTTACTGAATCAGAAGCAAAAGCTGCTCTTTGTAAAGATATTGATCGTTTCATTAATGAGAAGATAATATTGGCTGACAAGGTGATAGTTAGACATGCAGCTACAAAGGTCAGGGATGGGGATGTTCTTCTCACTTACGGATCATCATGTGTTGTTGAGATGATTCTGTTATATGCCCATGAGCTTGGGAAACAGTTCCGTGTTGTAGTGGTAGACTCACGTCCAAAGCTTGAAGGGCAAGCATTACTTCGTAGGCTGGTGGCGAAGGGATTGAGTTGTACATATACTCATATAAATGCTGTTTCTTACATCATGCACGAAGTTACACAAGTTTTTCTGGGGGCTTCCTCTGTATTGTCTAATGGAACTGTATATTCAAGGGTTGGGACTGCATGCGTTGCTATGGTTGCTCATGCTTTTCAAGTTCCAGTGCTAATCTGCTGTGAGGCATACAAGTTTCATGAAAGGGTACAGCTTGACTCGATCTGCTCAAATGAACTAGGTATGCTTGCTCTTCTTGATTTTGATGCTATTTACATAGCCTTTTGCTTTAAAAGTGACTGCATTGAAGCATCTTCAAGTTGCTTGCAGGTGATCCAAATGTTATTGCAAACGTACCTGGAAGAACAGACATGAATCAGCTGGATGAGTGGGCCAAGAAGGAAAATCTCCAATTTCTAAATCTGACGTAAGGTTTTAGATATTTTATCACATAGAAGAAGAAAAAGGAAAGATATATCTTTTATGTGAGGATTCTGAATGATTGTCACTGATTATGATGGTCACAGGTATGATGCTACTCCTTCAGATTATGTCTCAATGATTGTCACTGATTATGGCATGGTAAGTCATGTTAAAAATGTTTTCATTTTAGTCTTTATTTAGGAGGAGCATGCTAGGGAATGTATAATGTCTCTTCTGTGGCAAAATGATCACCATCTGTGGACAGATATTTAAAAATCTATTAGGAAATTATAATAATTTGAGGTACTAAATTGCTAAATACGAATTGTGAATATAACTGTGGATTATATATTTGCTATATAGTTCATGTTTTTTTTACTACTAGATAAGTTTATGTTAAATTTAAGTTTCAGGTGCTTTGTCTAATAACAATCGAGCTTTTAAACCACAGCTTTTTCTCTGAAGCAATATCTAGTTGTGCCATGTAATGCTTTAAGCTGCATATTTGTTAATAATTTTCAAATTCAGTCTAGAGATTAGCATAGTTCATGGGAGTCGTGTTAGAAAGATATTAGATTTTCGAGCCCAATTCTCAAAACAACCTTTCAGCTGCAGTTCTGTTTTCAGTTTGTGACATTCTGTTTTGCTCCCTAAATACATGCTGACTTGTGGTCACAGGTCAAGGAAAATGTTATAGATGCTAAAGATTTCATTAATTGTCAGTTTTATTGCATTCTTCTTCTCATTTGCAGATCCCACCCACGAGTGTGCCTGTCATTGTGCGTGAGTATCGAAGGGAGCATTTGTTGATATAGATATATTCATTGCGTCAACTGTATTGTATATAAAGAGCTATCCGTGGTCCAGTTTTTTTAATTTCCGGCAAGAGTTGCATGCACAGAATGATAGCACGTTAGATTCTTTAACGCATAGAATTGGAAACCTTTCAAATTAGCTTATATTTTAAACTTTTTGGTGAATAAGATTTTTCACCTCTTCTGGCAGTTTTGGAGCTGCTTTCTTCTCTCTGATAATCCTGGAGTTTCTCGGATATGTTTATTCAATCATTCGTTCTTCTCTTGGCATAGATGTTTGGTTTTCTAAATTGTTCTGTAAATTGGTAAACATGGCTTAGGTTTCAGTATTGGAAGCCTAAAAGAAATAAAGAGGAACAAAAAAAAAATATGATCCCGGTTTGATTTTTTTTTTTTTTTAAGGTTTTCTGATTAACATTAATCATCTAGATAATGTTAATCATGATGGCACTAAATTCTTTTTTCCCTCTCTGGTTAACATCTGGAGAGCAAAGACGCAGTGTATATCTAAAGCAGTAGTCTTCAGAGGAAAGAAAAGGTACCTTATGAGCTATATCAAGCATTTGATAATTTTCCACTCCATCGTGCTCGCCAGTCGAGTGGAAATTTCCAGCTGCCTTCTTTATAGGCTGTTGAAAACTGAACAAAGTCATCCGAGAAGTCTGAACATTCATTCAACTCTAGTGCGAACTCCCTGATTCTGGAGATCACTGGTTTTGCGGTCCTTAATCCATCGTCTACAGTCAAGTTTAGAGTACGAGCAGCACAGGGGACATGGCAGAAGGGTCCTGCTTTCTGACCATCAAACTTCTTTTTTAAAGTATGGCGTGCATGGATGGCATTTTGATTATTATCATGGTTACGGACAGAACTGTATTGTACTTTCACCCGGCCAAAGTCGTATCAACGGATTTAAAAATCTAAAAGAGTTCACTACCCAATTTTCCTCCAATGTTGAAGGAGTAAGAGAAGCTAAAATCAGCCACTCGATGAACAACCAGTTTTAGATATCACAATCCACTTGGGATGCTTTACCCGGAAGTTGAGATTTCTTAAATACAGCAACAGGCTGTGGTGCTGTACTGGTGGTAGCATCCCCTGCCTTATCATATCCTGGCTGCCGATTAGCCGAGTGTGTACCCCAATTAGCTTCACACAACAGGAAAGTGTTAGATACATGAGAATTCCATATGAGTTTTCCCAGGCTGACAATGCCGTATAAGGGAGAGTAACGACATCTCACTTGCAAATGAGCATCTGGTATCACTTCCACTAGAAAACTTCAAATTCCTGTGGTAGCATCTGATTATAAATGGAACAATCCTGTTTCAATGTTCAAGGGGAAATAAATAGATGACAAAAGCAAATGCAAGAGACTTACCTATGGCAGTTGCAATGGAATAGCTTTGGCCACGAAACTTGCACACCCCCGACTTTTATCATCAGGAGTCGTCTCAAAAATCTTGATGTCATAATTTTCTTTCTTGGTTTTGCTAAAGGGATAGCATTTCCTTTTCCTGAAGAACCCAATCCAAAATCAATTGGATGAATGGTTGGAATAGTGTCTATCCGTGATGTGTTTGGGTTCCACATCCAGCCCTAGGATCAACAACAGAAATGGAATTTTAGATTTTGAAGTAAAATTGAATTTTCTATTGGCAACAAAGCAATAAGAATCCCAATATCCACATTTGAAACAATAAGCCAGGCTTGTATCATGGACCATATATACATATAAAATACTTAATCATTTTCAAGAATCCAAAAGTAGATTTTCTTTTTCTAGCATCTGATAGAGATTATTCATCAGACCCTTCTAAGAAGTACAACATAGAAAGCAATTGATCTGATACTTCTAGTGAGCAACAATACCCAACTAATACATCTATAACTGTTCTTGGATGCTTTGATATATCCATTAACACCACCAACATTATGTCTTCTTGCCCCCGTCTCTCTATTATGAACACGTTCTATTGGATTAAAATTGCATAATCGTTCGTTTAATGAATAAAGACAGAATAGGTGACTAAGTGAACCAACAGCTCACCTTTATTTATGGTGTATATTTTTTTATAGTATAGTGAAAAAATATATGTTTGCGGCGGGCTAACAGGGCTGGTGGCGGCTAACTAGGGAAACGGTTAGTTTTAGTTTGTTCATTGTTGAGTTGAGCCCCGAGGCACCCGCTAGCTACCTAGCTTTGGTTTGGCTCCGACTTTAATTTTGCTCGATCCCTCCATTCACTATTTTTCAAAATCTAACGTCCTTAGATATTACTACTATTTTTGGCAATTTCTTCTCTTTGTAAGCAAAATAAATTTTTTTGTCAAAATGTTCTCTTTTATTAATATTTTCCAAAAAAATTAAAATTAATAAATAATATATAATTTCTACAATTAAAAATTAAGGGATAAAATATAAATTATATAATAAATAATAATAACTTCTTATTTATCTTTTTAAATTAGTTGTAATTCAACGTCTCCATGAAAGCAAAAGGGGCACACTTTTTGATACGGACGTACGTATATATATATATATATATATGTACACACACATGTATATACATATATATATATATATATATGTGTGTGTGTGTGTGTGTGTGTATACTGTCTCATTCTCTGATTGTGTCCTATGCAATAATCAAATCGTTCACAAATCAGAAATTTGTAAGCACAAACAACTATATGATGTTAATTCCACTATTCTTCCGTATATCAAAGTGTGTGGTGTGAGAGAAGTTCAAAATTTTTTAAAAGATAACACAAGTGCCTAATCATCTTCTTGTACTGAAAATGAGCTCAATTCAACGGGCCTTTTATATATAATTTAGCTTAAAATTGAACCTCCTTTCAAGAACTCCCTTTTCTTCTTGATTTCCTTGATCTCCAAATTATTGCAGAAGGGTCTGGGCAGATTCGGTATGGAATTTTTGGTGGAGGCATATCAGGGACTCTGCAAGGATAAAACATTTTCAAACTTCTAATTTATTTCCTTCATGCATAGCTAGCACACTTATCTTTATTTCTTGCTGGGATAATAAAACAAGTAAAACCTTTTGATTCTTGTAACAAAAGGGCATCTGGGTCAATGAGGAAAAAAGATATTTTTAATTGTAGTCAGTCACTAGAAAAGTTAATCGAGTGAGCAGGTAAATAATAATTTTAAGAAATTGAAATTAGAAATCTTACTGTAGTCTAGTAATCTCGATCTGCGAGAAGTCCATGTTAGTTGAGCTGTCTGGTGTTGGTGCTGCACTGTTCTGGGTTCTCAGTTGTGTTGTTGATGCTGCAGGTTGTTTGATAGCAAGTACTCTGCAATTGAAGTTGTCTGCAATATTGTTGTGGGCCAATGCCAACCTACACAATTACATCCACATGCAAACAAACACTGGTTTGAGTTCTATTCACTGACTTCTATAATAATTCGCTCCTTGGTTACAGAACAAACTTCACAAGAACCAATGCTTTTCATTTCTGCAAAATTCATGGATGAGAACTTCTGCCATTGCATTGGACCTCTTATGGCAACCATTTTCTAGAAGGGTCTTGTTGTTGATTGTGAGAGCATTGGCAACGAAATTATTATTGGAGTTTCCATTCTCAAATGGGACATTTGAACAACTCGGCATCACCCAGGAAAACTAGTGCTTTCCAACCACATGACTCAGAATACTTTGGTTCAGTCCATGACCTGCAGCTTGGCCCCATTGACCAAGCAACTTTCTCCTACAATTTCTTGAGATTTATTCCATCAGTCAGCCAAAAACCCCAAAATTTTCTGGCTCGGGCACCATCTTGGCTGCAGCTAGAGAGTTTCACGACATTGTTTGAATGGCTGAAACTCACATGTTCTGGTTGGATCAATTGAAATTTCTGAAACAGTTGATGAAATCTGGTTTGCATTTAGATAATTTTTTTCAAAAATAAATGCACAACTCGGCAGCCCGAGGCCCATAAGAGCGTTGACTAGCTATTTGCCTTTTAGTTTGTACTTTCTAGGAAGCCGACATTATCAAATCAAAAACAGCTTCAAATCTCCCTTCTCACGCATCCAAAGCGGTTACGAAAAATTATCAAACACATCATAAACATGCTTTTGCTAGCTTGTTTGTATGTATGAACTTCACGATCAAATTTAAACAGATTCAATCAACAATTCACCACTCAGAATTAATAAAAATTACAAAGAAAACGATATTATTAACTCACTTGTAGAGAAAGCTCTGATCATGTAGACCAACAACAAGCGCAGAAGCACCAATCTCCCGCACCAGACCCGCAATTCTGGTGCCCTCTTGATCGCCTTCGGTGACAATAATCTCAATATTTGTCTGTAACACAATTCTCTTGATTATCGTATCTATACGAACAATTCATAAACACATAATATCAGTCGCAGAAAACATCTAAAAACCACACAAATTTCGTAATTATTGACATACAAGAAAATGAAAAACTGACGTTAAAGAAATTGTTGCATATGTCCTTGAAGGAAAGAGCTAACTGAAATCCTTTCAACCGAAGCATCCTGATTTTGTTCTTGTTTCTTGATTTCAGGGGCGGGAAAACGTGAAGCAGAGTGATGATATCGCCATAACGAAGAAGATTGTGAAGAGCCCACAAAAGAGCTGTTCTTGCAACGTCTACATCTTCCACCACCACAACTATTTTCTTCACGTCCATTAATTTCTCAGCCGATATCTCTCTACAGTCTCAGTTTCATGAACTGGGTTTGTGTCAGGGAGATCATAAAATTATTATTATTATTTCTACAGTCTCTACAATCTCTACAGTCTCCTGTGTCCTCTTTTTTCTATACGCGGAAACTGTATTGGATTTGGCTGCTTATATATGGCCCTGAACCAGCTGACAACTTAATGATAATGAAGTTAATTTTATTAATGAAGTGTTAACATGATTGATTGGATAGTATAGTGTATGCGCGCTCACACCGATCCAAAGTTCAAATACACCATCCGATTGATTAATTGATTGATATGCCGCGGTCTTGTCCCACGAAATGATGATAGATCGACTAAAATTGCAGTAGAATTGATTGATTTCAAATCATAAGACACCTTTGGATCCTACGTTCAATCGTGTGATAACAAGTTTTAAATAATTAGAAAATTAGATATAAATTAGAATGTCAAAATCATACGGTCCTTAATAATTCGATCGTATTAAATAAAAGACTTGCACGTCCTAATCATTTTCAACTTTTTCGTGTCAAAATGCACCCCATCGTAATCGTTTCGTATCACGTAGATTGAAGACGGCCATGTGGCATCACTTCATTGATTCAGATAAAAAGTAAACAACGCATGAACCGCGTCATCAACTGACAATGCATATGACCCACGTGGACGGCTATTGTTTCTTTATTTAAAATCAGTGGCTGCCGTTAGTCGTGTCGTTTATTTTGATTAATTAATTATTTTATTTTTTGTGAAGATGACGATGGCGAAGAGAAGGAGCCGGAGAAGTGGTTGTATTATTTCTGTTCTTATTGGTTGTCGTTGATGTGACTGTGACAGTCCACTTGCATCTTCTGCCGGTCCACGTCAGCTACAGACCCACAAATGTTGGGTCCCATCTGACGCGAACTGCCAAGTTGTAACTGAACATGTCCAGTAAATTGAGCAACGCTCCGTGCAAGTATATAACGGCACCACATAATTTCACCCTTTTTTTTTACAATAAAACAAAAATGAAATAAAACAAAAAGCCTGCAGTCCAGAGCATAAACGGTTAGCAGGATTCTAATGGATTTATTTATTGAAAAGATTTATTATTTAAAAAAAGGAAAAATTGTTTTAAAATTAGAACTAATAAGTTTAAAATATTTTTCTCCCTTTGTTTTTGACTATTATCAAAAATATATTTTAAATATTAATAATATTTTTTTTTCTCAAAACAAACTTTACTAATTTTTAGAAAATAATAAACCCAAAATGTACTTTTTTATTTTTTTACAAACAATACCAAACGCATTTAATGTTAATATAATTTTTTTTATATGAAAATATTTAAGAATTGAAGAAAATATAGAATACATGTTATTACAAACAGAGGAAATGGAAGTTTTCTCCTACAGTGGAACCATAAAAGAAACACATAGGGACATATTTTGTATTATACAGAGATTTTTGAACCACCATATTTAATGCAACGTCCAGTCTTATGAATTATTGTTGTTGTACAATTTAAACAACTATATTTTATGAATCATCATAATTTTGAATTTGAATTTGATATAACAACGCAATTTTGGCCATTCAAATTCTATCTGAAAATCACTCAAAAGAATAAATAAAAATAGTACATCTCCTTCATTATCAAAGCAACAAATGCTGCCTGTTTCTTTTCAACATCATGAATTTTTTTAACTTACATTCTTGTTATTGTTATTTATGCTATTTTAAGAGTAATTATAAAATTGTGCATGTTTATGCTGAAAGGTGTAAGTGACAGAGGTGAAACATAGAATCCTTAGCCTAAAAGCAAAGTCTGGAATATAATTGTAGCAGTGAAAATCAGAATCATGTTCAAGGAAATTTCGGTAGTTCACACTTGAAGTAATGCTTTCAGTAATAGCCAACCCCTCTAACCTCCGATGGAGATGGTGCTGGCACATTGCCTCCTTTTCCCAAGAACACAACCCGACCTGCCAAATCCGCATTGCAAAAGGTCTGTTAAAGATTATGGATAAAGTCTACATAATAAAAACTTTAGCAGTTCTCTATCAACTAGGAAACTTTCAGTATCATACACAGCGGCAAAAGCTTTGATACTAACTAAACTTCTATAACTATATATTAGCCAAATTTCATGCAAAAGGCTCTGCTGGCCTTCAGAAACATTCTGATGGACAAAGTTATATGCTGGTTTGTTCAATTAACAAGTTCATGTTAGATCCATGCAATCAACAGCTTAAACATTTGGGTGGTTAGATTTCAAAAGATAAACGCTTTTTGTCTTCAGTAGATAAATTTTCTTGCATTGCTTCTGGAGTTTTGGGCCACTGGAGAATGGATGCTTATAGAAAAGATGGTTCTGTTTTAAGTCAACCAAACATAATGTGACGAGGATTGTAGAGCTTTACTAAGAGGGCTTATCCTCTTTGAAAGCTTAAAATTCTACCATAGGACAAACAATAATCACAAACGTTTTGTCTGAAAAACTGCTCATTAGTAATTGTGAAGATCTTCAAGCAAATTGCCCATCCCAAAATTACATTATAAGATGTCCTGAAGCAGGTTAACTAAACATATAAAAGTTGAGTCTTTAACCTTTTGTAAAGATTGAGGTCACTCAACTTCCAAACTTCTTTCCTTTTCTGGCACATGGCTAGGTTTGACAATAAAGGCAGTCCTCACCCTCCCTTAACTCAACATTCCCCACTATGCAAAGATTTTATGCCTTAATATTTCAGTGTTCCTGATACACTTTTCTTTGATGAATTCCCCAAGACTGTAGTAACTGTTAACTGACACTCTTTTCTCAATTAACATTTATTCAACTATAGTAACATGCATCTCTCTTACTACTTTCTTTAATATTCAGTGTTTCCAAAATAGCTTGAATGCCCATGAGGAGATATATTTTCCACTCAGCTACCATCATCACGCAGTGTTTAATTACACCTTTCACTCTAATGCACTTGCTGTTCAGGAAAAAAAAAAAATGAAAAAGAGATTTCTATTGGAAGGAAAAAAAAAAATTAGTAAGCAAGTCTATGCAGGTGAGAAAATAATATCCTATCAGATGATACAAGCAAGTGGAATTAAACGAAGTGTTTTAACATGTTAAATGCACGTTGCACATGATTCAAAACAACACAGGAAGGCTAATGTTGCTGCCACAACATCACAATGAGTCAATGCCATCACAATTTGATTATGTCAAGTAGGGACATATGCATTAGAAAGTGGCATATCCCTTTTAACTGAAAATGCTTTTTTAGCGCTCATAAATAAACGCATCAGTGAAAATAGGTACATATAAATCACAGAAAATAACATATATGATAACTCTAACTAATATGCAACAAAAATAAATCCAATATGTATGAGCTCAGATGATTTTATATTTCTTTTCTACTTTTTTCATCCTTGCGCAATTTATATAAACATTGGAAAATAAGAACTTGTCCTTTTTTGTGCTAAGGAACACAATTGAAGAAAGTAGTGTAAGTACCATTACGACGAATAGCAATCTCTCTTATGCGCCGGACAAGGCCAGTTATTGGATCGTTGAAAATCTTTTGCTCCAAATTTCCTTCTAAATATAAAATTGATCTGCAGAAGACAAAAGAATACAGAATCACAACTGAAAAATCAGAATGTCAATGATCTGCACCTGAAGTCAGATGCAACCATAAATACAAATTCAGAAGAACCAAGCTATGTTCAAAACAAACAATCAAATCAATCAGGAAAACATTGAACGTAATAATCCAACAACAACAAAAATGGTGAAATGTTCTGTAACATTGAAGTTGATATCTCATAAAAGTGTAACAACCAACATTGTACATGTAAATTAGAAATAATGTACAGAAGAGTTTTGTCTATCTAGAATATTTCTGCATTTCAGTAAAGCAAATATACTTAACCCAAATGGTAAAGTATTAAATTTTGAATTATGGAATGTAAAGGAATTCTTAGTTACATGTGAAATGCATGCATTCCTTCAGAACCATCTGTTCTCCTAAAGTGAGTACTTGTTTTGACTGCAATAAGTGAATTTCTGCTTTCATTATTCGCACAAAGGCAAGAAAAGAAATTCTGCATCTGTTCACAAGTTCACAGAAATATAATGCAACCCTTAATACCAACTGTAACCAATTTATATGTGTTGATCTTCAGTTTTGATTTGATACCAAATAACTGCACACTTATCTACCTTGGGAGAAGATTTACTGCTAAGACTGATATCAAAAGATTTACTCATGCATAATTTACTTCATTCTTTTATTGTTTACCAATAAAATTAAGGTTTCCCACAAAAGGCTCATAATGAGCACCTAATATGAAAATGGATTGTAGTTATATGAAAGGATCATCATTTACAAGCTAAATAAGCTCATACGCATGTGGGTCAGGTCACATATTCAAACATACTTTATAGAAAATCTCACCCGGGCACAACATGCTTCATGACAGTCCCGCCCAACCTCTCTGGGTAAATTGACACCCGATGCCATTGAACTTCACGGCGATTTGCATACTCCCTAGGATCCTCATTGTCGAATGGACTCCGGTACTTACGAAGCCCACCTGTTCCCAGTGAGAGCAGTGTCACAGTCAGCCCACTCTTCAACTTCTTCTGCAAAGGTTTCTGCCCCACCTGCCCTACCAATACTGCCTAAAACAAAAACCCCCATGAAATGCATCAAATGCCAAATAAATTGCTCCATTTCTTCAATAGAAGGAAAATTCCAGCACAATTAACAAAGTTACAGAAGTAATTTATTGCCCTAAAGCACCAGAAAACAGTAATTAAGGATCAAATGTTAATAATAATGGTGATGACAAACAAAGACATAACAAAAAAAAAGCATAATTAAAGGAGAAAAAGTACAGAAGTGTTAGTTGAGAGAGAAGGTTTACCTTGTAAATACCCACGTCGAGGCCGTTCTCCAGTTGTCGCTCATAAACCGGTCGTTGTTCACCCGTCGTCTGAGCTGAAGATGAGGAAGGTACTGACTCGGTGTCGGAATTGAGAGCTGACTCGTCCGGGTCGGAGTTGTCGCGAGAAGAGGAGAAGTTGGCGGTGCAAAAGGGCCCAGAAACCTGAGAGATTTCAGGATTTAAGAGAAGAGAACGATAGATTCTTCTTGACAGAGTTGCCATCAAAATGAATGTGAAAAATGACTACGATTATTTCGGCGCTTCTGTTCTTTCCGTGAATCTGGGGTGGCTTTGGCTTAAACCCTAGCGGTGAGGCGGCAAATTGTAACTTCCTTCTCTTCTATTACACGTGGCAAAAATTTGATTTTAAAGATAGTTTAAATAAATTTGTATGGGTTTATATTTTAGGAAAAATAATTATAATAATTAATTTTAACCCATTATATTTTATTAATAATTATATAATAATTAATACACACAGAGATATTGATAATTTTGAAAAAAAAAAGTATTTTTGAATACTTTTTTATTAAATTAATAAAAATTATCTTTTAATAATAAAATCGTTATTTTTAATTATTTGTTGATTAATTAAAATAATAAAATGACTAAAATAATATTACATAATTTTAGATATTAACGATATTTTTTACATATTTCTTTCTAAGTTTTAAAAACTAATTAAAAATATCTTGAAAGTTATTTTTTATATTTAATTTAATTTAGTAAACACACTATAGTATAAATTATTTACTTGTATAGAAATATAAATATTTAATTTAATAAATATATATAAAATTATATAATATAAATATATAAAAATAAGCATTAAAAACTATTTGTTTGAATACGAGTATTTTAACTTTTATAAAATATTTTTATAATTATTGAAATTAGTTAAATTATAAATTTTTATTTTTAAAAAGAGAAAATTGAATAAGTTTAATAGTTGTAAAATTTTATTTCTATATTATAAAAAGTTTTTACTTTTAAAAATGTAAATTTTTAATTTTTAATTTTTTAAAATAAAAATTTATTATTTAACTAATTTCAATAGTTATAAAAATATTTCACAACTACTAAAATAATTCTATATAAACAATCAAATAATTATTATTATATATTTATATCATATAATTTTATATGTTTATTAAATTAAACAGTTTATATTTCTGTACAAGCAAACAATATATGATATTATTCTATTAAAATTAATACCTAATTTATGTATACTTATTAAATTAAATTAGATATTAAAATATAAAAAATAATTTTTAAAAATATTTTTTATTAATTTTTGAAACTTCAAAAATACGTAAAAAAATTATTAATATATAAAATTATATAAAAAATTATTTTAATTATTTTACTATTTTAATTAATCAACTAATTATAATAGTTTCATTATTGAGAATACTTTTTGTTAATTTTTTAAAAATTTATATCTATATATAATTTTACCAAATTTTAAAAAAATAATGAAAAATACCCTTTTTAAAAATGAAAAGTTAAATTTTAACCAAGCGCATGAAATTATGGACCGAGTGTCTCAATTTTTCTTACACAAATGTATGGTCCATGGAAAATTTCAGTACCTTGATTCCAAACGAGGAGTTGGCCCACAAGATCTCTTCATATTGGTGAGGTGCAT